>JAOSBM010000005.1:25015409-25026185 GCA_027568955.1 Erythroxylum tenue | reverse complement strand
ATTTATAAACTAATATTTATTTTATATATTTTAATTATTAAATCAAAATTTATTTGAAATTTATATATTTTAAAGTCGCAGTGTTGAGATAGAAGAAGGGTTAAATTGTCTAGTGTATTTTTTAGATTAAATTCATGAGGAAAGTAATCTAAATACTAAGGGGGTGTTAGGATTTAGATTCTAAGAAAAGTGTCACTACTTTCCCTAAATTAGGAAAGGTTTTACTTTCTAACTACTCAAAAAAACGAACCAAACGTAATAATTTAAATTTTAAGAAAAAGATTACTTTCTCTAACAACAATCCGTGCCAACTAAATGAGGCCTAAGATGTATGTGGTCTGATGTCCATACATGCTAAAGGTGATTTTATAAACCTCATTAGCTTTATCGGTGATTATTCACGATATAGGTATGCGTATCGTATAAGTCATTCCAATTGCTATTTTGCTAACACTGACGTGTAGAATAAATATGATAAAGTCGCATCTTAAATGTGAAGCAACACGATTATAAAAAGAGAAAGAAAATACAACTAAAAATAAATAACGGACCTATAAAAAAAATATTGAGTTATATTGAATATTAAATCATAAATCATCCTAGCCAAAAGTTGTCACACCTCACTCGTAGATTTGAGATGAATGTAGAACCTGATGTCTTTGTAACGACCTTAAGCCGTAAAAGCCGTCAGTTCGTGCTCATAATCATCAAGCAACCATATTTAATCAAAGCATCAAGCTCTGGAAAATAATTTCAGATCAACGGCAAAATCCTGCTTATAAGATTTAATTGTGTTGAACCAAGTGAACTCTAACTTAAAGAGTCCTGATAATAACAAAACTTTTGATCACCAAGGATAAAGTGTGTATTTGTATTGGTTTGAGAGAAGAAAAATTGATGGAAGTCGAACAGACGAGCACCAATTCGAAAGAACAAAGTAGAGTTGAAGATGTTGACGAAAACAGGAACAGGAAGACTTGCTGATCGGTTAATCCACAGTATTTTATCAATATATATGAAATAGCTGAAGGCAGTCGATGGAGATAAGAGGAGTATTTACTTGACAGTAGCTTAAGAGTGAAATTCAATTGAAGAGATCGAGAAAAGGTGAAAAAGTTGCACTCATGTGCCTTGAACAAGACTCACCTTAGAGATACCATGGCGGAGATTGTTTATACGTTAGAGCTTGTAAAACAGAAAAAGATTGCAACAGATTCCCACACCCGTGCCCCTATGTCTCTTGAATGATACTTCACAAAAATATGATGTTTTCAAAGTAGCATGATAGCTGCAAAACGTCAAAATCTTCTTAAATATGGACTCACATCGAGAAACACCATGTCTAATTGACGAAGATGAAGGTCAGCTCGAATGTGTGATTTTCAATTGATGATGTTCAAGGACATAACTATACAGCCACATAATTCCACAAGAAAGTATAGGACCTACCAGTTACATAAACCAACGAAATATTGACGTACGATCATATAAGCAACACTGCATACAAATCTTATAGCACAAACCTTGATAAACCATTTAAGATATTTACTTGAGAACGGTCGCCAATCCACTAGCAACCGAGTACTTCAGTGAAGGAGAGACAGGAGCATTTCCAAAAAATACATCAAATAGAGCAAAACTGACATTTTTCGACTCAATTGTGGCATCTACTCCAGATGGTATTCCTGTTGATGAGACAGAAACCTGAAAGGTGATGAACCAAAGCAGGAGTTCAAGGAAAAGTTCTACAAATTCTTTATCACGGAATAATGTAGTCAAAACGTGTTAGTATATGTTGATCAATGTGGAAACACACCAGCATTTTTGATGGATCCAACCACGTCAAAAATATGAAAGTGCCTTTCTGAAGAGATCGACCCTGGAATATATTATAGAATTTAGTCAAGGCAGATTCATCCAGTGGAGTGCGTTCTTTAATTCTTGGGGAGATAGCATCATCCAAGGCATCCCAGAATGTTTTACCATCAATGTCTCTCACAAGAACAATTTTCAAAGATTTTTCTGAAGGAGCTGCGCTTAAGAGAAGATAGATGAGAAGAGTCATCAGGTCTTCCTCTTCAAAGCAAGTAATCTTGTAGTATATTTATTTACCATGAAAAATTGAACTGAATGGAGCTGAATTCTCCTTGATCTCAGAAGTTGATTTCCCTCTCCATATTTCCAATGCGCTTAAGATGGATTCATTGATATATAACCCTGCTGCATAGAGCTTCACGCCAATAATTGCGAAAACCTTTTCCCTGTACCCTGAAATTAATAATATAGACTGTACAATATTAGAGAACAGACATCAGATCACTGTAATCTAATGACTTCTCAAGACAAGGTATAATAGCATAGTTATCAATTGCATGATGACCAAAGAAGCCAGTTACTCACTTGATTGCTTAAAGTTATAGCAAACACATCAAGATACAAAATAGCTATTGTCCTAGTTTTACTCCCACAGCTGGAAGTATCCTTTTCTTGTGATTGTTAAAACCACCTATTTGACAATTACTTCAAAGTACTATAACATATCGGTAACAGAACCATTTTTGCCAACAATAATAGTTCTTTGTGATAAAATATTGAAAGTTAAAAGTGCATTTTGAACCTCATAGTTTACAACAGCATACAACTTCAACCATAACGTTTTGAAGCATTCAAATTGAATCAAAACGTTTTCAAAACATTCATAACAGAGGACGAAAAATTTGACAGCATTAACTCCCCGTCAATTAAATGCTAAGTCAATATTTTGAAAACATTATAAATCAATTTGAATGCTTCAAAATATTAAGGTCGGTTCTATATTCTACTGTAAGCGTTAAGGCTCAAAATACACTTTTAACTAACTATTAAATCTATCACCAGGAGATGGAGATCACAAATCACTAAGTGATTAACTGAGATTTTTAGAAAGAACATCCTGCATACACTGCAGATCCAGTTAGTTAGTAAGGATAATATCTATCCAGATCGCACTAAAAATAAGCATGTGTTGGAAAATTCCAACATGTGAAACAATAGGAAGTTGCCTCATAGACTTCTATGAAATATCAAAAGCACTCTAGGTTCTTGAAATATAGCATTATTAAGTTCCTGTCTTCTTCACTGAGAATAAAAGGATGAGTTACATTGTTCAATAAAACAATGATGCTAAGGGAACTTACCAGTTCCAACCAATGACAATGGGCTTGAGCAACCCGGTAAAATCAGATTTGTAAAAAATTTCACTTTGGTTGAAGGTTCCTCCATGTATTCTGCACTTTCAACTGTAGTCACAATTCAAGAACATACAAGATTGTCAGTTTTTCTGTTTCTAATTATTCCTTCCATTAATCTCTAAACCAACATATTTAATAAACTTTTCTATACATTTACAAGCTTAACGTAAGTAGTTTGTTGAAGACAACAAATGATGGCAACATATTTAGAAGAACAAATAGGTAGACTTTTTCCTCATTCAAGTTTCCATAAGTAAATATTAACAAAAGTGAACTTTGGTTGTATCTACAACTTGAGTTCAGAAATCGCAAGCACATATAAATACTCCTTGATACAACCAACTGCTATTTGAAAACCTTTACACTGCATTATTACACTAGTATGTGAACTTGGTAGAATCACACAACTATATCAACCAATCAAAACATGCTAAAAAATTCGTCAATGAACTTTGAAAAATTCCATATTAGCTGAACACTGAGGAGAAACTCACTTACCAGACAAATATATAGATTTTGTCATTATGTCTTACTTCAGGTTATTTGTTACACCCACAAGATTATGCATATTTACAGACATATGCATGATAGAGTAATTTCAAGATGTCCACATTCATTAAAACACATAGAATTAGCAGACTTTTTAGAGTTACTCATTTCATTTGTTGGTGTTGTCTTGCAAATGAATGCTCACGTCTCAGATGTCATATCTTGAACCATGCTCTACATATGTACCTTCAAGTTTATCGTGAAGTCATTTTCAATCATCTTCTTAGGTAAGGAGCAAGTTATAAACAACTTTGGAGCAGCTCCCATCTTTCTCTTCCTCCATCTACATTTTCATCGTCTGAAAAAAAATCTCATTCACTGTCCTCCCACCATTTGCCTCTTCTCCCCCCCACTCATTCCTCCATACTCCTCCACCTGCACCCTCTCTTTGGTCAGGGATATTACTGTCTTTTTCACCCACAAACTTTTTTTCCCGCCTACTTTTTCTTACCGTTACCAAACTAGCACACACAGAACCAAACTCTGAAACACAGCCACCTCACCAAAACTAGCATTTTTCCTTACAATGACTGACACGTTGCCCTCAAACCTGGTTGATTTTCCCCCTTTACCCTTGAACACTTCAGCATCTTCCTCCTCTCCATCCCCCCCGGCACCATTTACCCCAAACACTGCAAAACAGTTGCACCAAAAACATGGAAACAAGTCATGGGTGACTCCCTTACCACAAACCTCCCTTTCACACCTCCTGTCCACATGGATGGCAAGCTCATAGTCTGCCCTGATGTTGAAGTTCTGAAGGAAGGTGTGAACAACTAGAAAACGACAATAGTCGGCTTCTTCTACGATCAACGGCCAGCCTTCCCACTAATAGCCCGATGGCAAACAAACATTGGAAAACCAGAGGACTTACAGATGTGCTTCTCTCAGGGGATAACTTGATCCTCTTCACTTTCTCCTCCACTGCAGCTGCACATAAAATTCTTGAAGAAGGCCCCTGGCAATATGGCAACAAACCAATCTTTCTGCAACTATGGCAGCCAAGTTTGAAGCTAGAATCTATCAAAATTCAAAGCTTACCTCTATGGATAAATTTTCATAACATTCCCCTTAAGTATTGGACTACCCAAGGATTAAGCTCTTTAGCAAGCTACATCGGCAAGCCATTATGTATGGACGAACCTACTGCTACAAAGAAGTGGATTGGAAATGCGAGAATCTGTATAAGCACTGACCCTTTAAAGGAACTTCCTAATGAGATTCCTGTCATGCACCTTGGTGATGACAACCAACTATGGGAAGGTAGCATTGCTATCTCCACCCCCATATCTCCAACCATACCTGCAATGGAAGCCCCTTTTGTAGTCCCGACCCTAGAAACCAATACCAATTCCTATACTACTATAGGTGATGAACCAATACACAAACCCCAAATGCACAGGCCTGAGACTGATATACCTCCTCGCCCTGACCTAGAAGAGTCCATTCATCCCTACTCTCCTGTAGCTGAATCTGTCCAGATAGTTGCTGAATTCCCCCAAAGCACAGCACTAGATGAAAAAATGGATAAATAGGAAGACATGCTAGACACAGCTACAATGACATCTTTCACAGTGTAATCTGAAGGAAATCCCAGCAGGGCAAGGGTAAAGGCTCCAAAAACACTTCTTTATAATATGTCTATTCTAACTTGGAATGTTAGAGGAATAAATTGTTCCTCCAAGCTTGCAGCCTTACGAGATTTTGTCACAAGAGAAAGCCCTCTCATAGTTGCTCTTCTTGAAACAAAAATCCGAGTGGAGAAACTTGACAAATTAAGCATTTTGGGGGCTTACTGGAAAATACTCACCAATCACTCCCACCATGCCTTTGGACGAATCATTATGTGCTATAGATTTGCATAAATCCAACTGGATATACTAGAAGCCAACGAACATGCCATGCATCTGAATGCCACCTTCTTGAAGGAACACAATGATATCAATATCTCCTTCATCTATGCAAGTAATTTTGGTTTTCAAAGAAAAGTCTTACGGAATAATCTAAAGCATATCAGCAACTCTATCACTAAGCCTTGGTTAATCAGTGGAGATTTTAAATCTACACTATATGCATCGGAAGCTCAAGGCAACTCAAACCTTAGGAATTTTACACCAGATTTAAAGGATTGTGTTGAATACAATGATGTGACAGACCTCAAACATGTGGACATCTCTACACTAGGTCAAACAAACAAAGTTCAAATTGGTTCATCAAAAGAAGCTTGATCGAGCTCTAGTAAATGCCCTCTGGCTGCACCATTTTCCTCACAGTATTGCTCCTATCAAAGATCCACTATTCTCAAACCACACCCCAATTACTATAGAGCATCTGTTCCAACAATGTACACAACATCACCAATTCAAGTTCAACAACTTCCTTGTTCATGAACCAGGTTTCCACGAAGCTTATAGGAAAGGGGTAGAATCTTTTCTTACATGGACAAGACAATTTGCTTGCATAGAAAAGTTAAAAATCATCAAAATCGAGCTCAAGGCGTTGAACAAGTCGAAGGGGCCTACAGCTTCCGCTATTACCTCCACAAGAATTGAGCTCAAAAACATACAAAGCAAGCTTGCCACTCAACCTTTCGATCAAACTCTGCTGGATAAGGGAAAAAAAATGCTCTTTCTAAATACTTACAGGCAGTACAAAACCACTCTTCGCTTCTTCAACAGAGAGCTCGAGTTAGCTGTGGCATAGATGCACCAACTTCTTCTTCAACACAATCCTAGCTAGACAAAATCATAACAAAATATACTCAATCACCTCTACTGATGGGATCCTTTTACAACGAACCTCAGACATTTAACAAGAAGCTGTCAAATTTTTCACCTCCCTAATTGGCACTACTAGCGCGTCCTTTGTATCTTTGGCCGATTTGCACAAGCTAAACTTGCCCCAAATAACCCCACTGGACCTTGCAAACCTAACCAAACCCATTGAGGTCGATGAAATTGAGAAGATGGTTTTCGGTATGAACTCTAAGAAAGCCCCAAGGTCAGATGGCCTAAACGGCTTTCTCTTCCAGAATTCTTGGAACACCATCAGCAACTTTGTCAAAAATGCATTCCATGAATTCTTCTCCAATGGTGTTCTACTAAAGGAAATCAATCGCACCTTCTTGTGTTTGATTCCCAAAGGCCCCAGCCCTTCAACCTTTCAGGATTATAGACCGATCTCCTGCACTAACTTCCTCTACAAAATTATCTCTTAGATACTAGCCAACTGGTTGAAGACAACCATTGTTCCTTTGATAAATGACAACCAAGTTGCTTTTCTAAAGGACAGACATATCAAGGATAATGTCCTTCTTGTACAAGAATTATTAAAGGGATACTCCAGGACACATGGGCCTCCTAATTGCACCATGAAGATCGATTTTCACAAGGCTTTCGACAGTATAAGTTGGGATTTCTTATGGCACAAGCTCATTGCTTATGGTTTCCAAGAAAATTCAACACATGGATTCACAAGTGCATCTCATCAGCATCCCTATCGGTGCTGATCAATGTCAGTCCCACTAAGTACTTTAAACTGACTCGTGGCCTCAGATAGGGGGATCCCCTATCCCCCTATCTGTTTATCCTATGCATGGAGATCCTTAATACCATTATCAAGCATGAAGTGCAAAACAACCCAAATTTCAGCTATCATACCAAATGCATAAAGATAGAACTAACTAATCTCTTCTTTGAAGACAAATTGATTTATTTTGCAGGGCAAACATGGCTTCCATTCTCACATATAGGAGGGTTCTTGAAACCTTCAAACACTATTCGAGGTTGAAGATCAATATACATAAAAGCCATTTCATCCTCTCCAAAACTGCTGGCAACTTGGAACCTCACTTCGTTGCTGCAACGGGCATGCAAAATATATGTCCTCCCATCTTGTACCTTGGCCTACCATTCTCTACAAAGTGTCTTAACTACCTGGTCTGCCACCCTCTGATAGAAAAAATCAAAGAACGAGTTCAATCATGGGTGAACAAATCTTTATCCTACACAGGTAGAGTGCAACTCATTCAATATGTTCTCAATTCCACACATATATATTGGAGCTCCCATATATTTCTCTCACAAAACATCATCAAATCAATTGAAAGAATCCTCAAGAACTTCTTATGGAGTCATCCAAATGAAGGTCAAATGATCTGACTTATGTTTATTGAAGGAAGAAGGTGGTCTCAACATATGCTCTATTAAAACCACCAATCACGTATTACTTGTCAAGAGGTTCTGGTGGATTCTGATGGACAAAAAATCGCTTTGGCTCAAATGGTTGCACTCTTATTTCCCCAAAGGCAAAAGTACCTACGTCATCAAGAAAAATCCCTTGAATTCACACTTCCTTAATCAGCTCCTACAACTACGAGAAGTAAGAGATGACATGCAAAATTGGCAACGGTGAACTAATAACCTTTGGTATGATAATTAGTCGGGCCAGGGACAGCTAATCAACTCTTTACATTAACTGGGAACCCACATACTCTCTCTACACACCAGGTTAAGCACTTGATACAGGGTAACTCTTGGAATTTCCCATTGTGATTGAGACATCTCCAACCTAGCAACCCCCCGAACCTGGAAGAGCCTGATATTTTTCTCTAGAAAGACAAACCAGTCCACAACATCACAAACAAGGATGTCAAGAAGTTGTTACGGGGTAGAAGCTCTAGAGTAGACTAGTTTAAGATTGTCTGGTGTAAGGCTTTAACTCCACGATTTTCCTTCATCCTCTGGCTAGCAGCTAAAACTAAACTGAGCACCACAAATCACATGACCTTCCTACAGGTTTATAAAACTTGCCCAATGTCCTTGACACACGAGGAAACAAGAAACCATCTCTTCTTCGAATGCTCTTTCAACAAGGATATATGGAACTATATCACCATGAAATGTCAATGGCTAAATTCAGGAGAGTCACTTCCCGACATCCTTGTACATCTATCAACTCAGAATGCGTCCATGGGAGCGGATTAGTTAATCCACCGCATTGTTCTAGCCCTCTGTGTCTACAACTTATGGCATGAAAGAAATCTCAGATGATTCGCCAACACATGTTCTTCCAAAGAAACGTTGAAATCCATGATCCTCCATGAAGTCCGGGAGCATATTCTGCTGCAAATCCTGACTCACAACGATAGCTCAAATATCCTAGCATCTTTGCACCTCTAACGACCGAGCTATCCTCATCTTAAATATTCTAGCATTTTGTTCTTAATGTCTACCTGGTATACCAAGGCTGTCAAGGGTACTCCCCTATGGATTTTTTGTCTTTTGTAAAACTCTTACCTCCTATTTATTAATTTCTTTTTTCTTTTTTCAAAAAAAAAAAGAAGTTGTAAACAACTTTTGATTATACATAAACATCTTTGTATCTTATAACATAAAAATTCACTTAAGCAGTAAACATTATGACCATACTGCTCAACAAAGACCTATCTGAATATGCAAACCTTATAAAGAACAACTGTGACATTTACAATTTCAAGTATCTCAAGTCTGGGATTCTTTAATCCCATAATTTACCATCAATTTTATAGCACTCTTCTATTTCACAGCATATTAGAAAGGTAATCACAGTTTCTCTATTAAAAGAAGGCATTCCATCAAAAGACTGTGAGGCGCAACATCTAGAATTGCTATACGACCATCTTCAAGAGTTTAAAACGAAGAGAATTAATAGATCACATATTGCTCATTGTATAATACCCGGTCATATGTAACAACGCGATAACCAACTTCCTCTGCAGGTTCACTCGAAAATAAACATACAAACTAAAAAAATGGATCAGAGGCATTTCCACGCATGAAAGGCAAAATGTTGGAAACCAAGAACCAAATGCAGGAATTCAAAGGGATCTTATGAGATTAACCTGAAGAAGAAGCTTTAATGGAGGAGAAAACGGTGGGCGCTGTGTTATACTTGTGGACTGAGAAAAGGGGAGGGGCTTGGGATAAGAGCGACAAAGGGTAGATTTTTGAGGAGGCTACAACTGGGTTTGAAGACTTTGTTGGTAAATTGGTATAAAGGGGATTCAATGTGCAGGTGGTAGACCACATTGGCATTGTTGAGGAAACTATGGTTAGCATGATGGAAGTGGGCAGTGTAGGAGAATCTAAGGGCGGTGGCTTCAGCTCTAGTTAAGTAAGTATCGGATGAAGAAAAGCCAATGCCAAGGATCTAAATGTAGCATGAAGCTGATGGGGGCCTTTTGTGGTGACAACTACTTCCAGTTATTGCTGCGGTAAACCAGATATGAGAGAAATGGAAGGCTACGTAATATACTAGCAAGTAAACTGCATAACATATCAAAGATGTAAGTGGATAGGTAATAACTAATAACAAGAAACTGTATTATTGAAAACAACTATTTTTTTAAATTAAAGTATTTCATTAAATGGCAAAAGTACAAGGTTATTATCAAAAACAGCTATTACTTGTGAGAGTGGAATATCATGAAATTAATTTCAATTTTATGTAATATTTGAAACTCTTTATGTGGTGTTGGACTTTGCTTCTTAAACATATTTCTATATATATATATATATATATATATATATATCATTTGCTTCCTAAGTGTTGACAATGAAAAATTGTGCTTGCTTTTTAAATTTGCAGTCTTTAGACAAAACTTATGTCTTCTTATTGACCATAAAGTCCATCTTAAAGTTAAAATAGGAATTGGTGTTGCTTTACGAGCTATGGGTTGCTTTTAGGGATGACAATGGGTAGGGTTAGGTTCGAGTTTTACTCTACCCATATCCATATCCATTTTTTATGACACAACCCATATCCATATTCATATCCATCGGTTTTTACGATTTACTACCCATATCTAAATCCATTGGGTTATTCGGATTTTTGGATATCCATCGGATTGTATAGCACATAAAAATATAACTTCTAAATTGAAAATATGGAGAGCAAATTTTTGAGAACGCTCTAAATCAAAATTAACTTAATAATAATAAGTCAAGATTTTGATTTG
>JAOSBM010000005.1:24991591-25006106 GCA_027568955.1 Erythroxylum tenue | reverse complement strand
TTTCCTTTTTCTTTGCACATGAATAAATCACCACCAATTCCTCATTTAATTTCATTTAAAGAAAATTCTAACTTCCATGAAAAGTTCGGGGTCCAGCATTGTTTATGTCCCTCTCTAATCTGATCCACCAAAATGGGATGAACATGAAAGGTAGTAATTAAAGCCCTTGAGTCTATCATATCTAATCTCACTCCTAGAGACATCATTTTCACTAGAAATGGAATATATATCATCTTTAGTTACGCTATTGAACTAGTAGGTCTCCTACTTAAAGCATCAGCCATTATATTGGCTTTTTTCAGGGTGGTACTCTATTATACAATCATAATCTTTTATTAACTCCAACCACCTGCTTTGCCTCATAGTCATTTCCTTCTTAGTGAACAAATATTTTAGACTTTTATATGATAATCATACAGTAAACACCATACAAGTAATGCCTCCAAATTCTTAATGCAAAAACCACAGCTACTAACTCTAGATCATGGTGGGTGGTTCTATCTATGCTTCTTCAATTGCCTAGAAGTATAGGCTACAACCTTATCATTCTACATGAGTACACACCCTAAACCCTGTCTAAGGCATCACTATACACTATAAATCCATTAATTCCTATTGATAATGTAAGTACAAAAGCTGTCGTCGGTCTTTCTTTCAATTCATCAAAACTTCGTTGACAGGCATCTGACCACTCAAACTTCTCCTCTTTTGGCATCAACTTGGTCAGTGGGGTTGCTATTGCAGAAAGTCCTTCAACGAATTTCCTATAATAGTTTGACAATCCAAGGAAACTCCTGACTTCCGTCACAGTGGTGGGAGGCCTCTAATTAGTAACAACTTCAATCTTTTGGGGATCCATACTAAGTCCCTTAACTGAGATGACATGACCCAAAAAAGCAACCTTGTCTAGCCAAAACTAGCATTTACTGAACTTAGCATATAACTGGTGCTCTCGTAGGGATTGGTAGTGCGTCGTAACACTAAAAAATAAACTATATTACTATTATAGCAGTGGTGAGTCTAGGTTGATCCTTTAGAGAGTGTTCGATTAACCTTTGAAATGAAATTAATTGGTATTTAGGTTTGGGGATTTAGGTTTGGTTTAAAATAAGAAAATAAAATAAAACTAACCTAATGAAAGCAAATTAAAGAAAACATGCAAAAAATGATGAAAGTGGTGGATTCTTTAGGGACCTGATTCTTTGGTTCAATCTTGACCTACACCCAATTAAACATATTTCAATGATATGTTGTTCTCAAACATCTCCTAGAAACTATTAATCATAGGTTAATCTATTAACCTGGGTTTTCCCTTAGGTATTGTTTAATTAAGGTACGATCGTTAATTAAACCTAACTACCGAATAACCTAGGATACAATCTCTAGATTCAATTAGGAAACCGATTAATCAAGACAATAACCACATACGTTGCGTCATTTAACTTAGGTTATGTTATCCCTAATGACTACAAATCATTAGTCACTACAATGAATTTCAACATAATAATTATAGATTGCATTAAATATTCTAGCAATGGGTTTGTAATAAAAACGATCTAATGAAAACATTAAAATCATCTTTTCACAATACCCAAATCCATATACATCAGCTAACATAATCAATTTCTAAAGAGAGAAAGAAAACAACAAATACAAGGAGAAATATACTTAACTAGGTCACCGACATCGATGTCGCCTCCAAACTAGTGTTAAGAAAGCTACACCTCCATGGGTCTCTCACAGTTAAGAGCTTTGCCCCTTCTCTCCATTAAAACCAAGAGCTTCTAAGACAAAATAGCCTCAGTCCCACAGCTAAAAACCCCCAAACTATTCTTCTTTTTAAAACCAACACATAAATCCTCGTTTTTTTAACCTCTCTGCTACTTCTGCGTTTTATTATTTTTCATTTATGTCTGTGTTTTGGCGTAATGTCTGCGCTGTTGTTTTGCTGCTTTCCTCTTTTGGCTATATGTTGTTGTTTCCTTCATCCCAACTGCAGGCGTGTTCTCCTGGTTGTTATGTTTTGGTCGTTCTTGCTTCCAATTCGCGCTGCCATTTTGCTCCTTTTCTATCCATCTGCTACATTGCTTTCCTCTATATGCATTTTGCTCTTACTATGCTACCATTTAGCTCCTCCCATTAACTTATTGGATGTTGTCTTTTTGCATTTCCAATTATCCACTCCAAATACAGCTGTCACATAATGGAGCAAAGAGGAGGTTTCGGTTCTCTCTAGCAACCACCTTCTACTTTATCTTTATTTCACATAAAATTCATGTTGTATGGGCGTGACGAATAACTCACGCCTATGCACAATTGTCCCAATCCCTTGCTTCAGCCCTTACAAATGTGTAGCTGTCTAGGTTCTCCTCATTGTTGCCGTCGCACAACATTTCTCTTATAATAAAATCTAGATTCGAATGTATGGGATAGGTGTCTTTCCAAAATTGAAGATGACAAATATGTTGATGAGATTGCTATACAACGTCCCCTTCGGTTGCTGTCCAATGTCCTAACCCTATTCTAATTAATGTTTTCAGCATGTATCTTCATCTTTCTTGGTAATTTCTTCTCTTATCTTTGTTTTAATCTTCCTCATTCTTGTTCCATGAAGGCAAGTGGATTTGAATATTCGAAAAACGGACCAACTATAGTGCTTTCGACTCATTTTAACTCCTTTTCTTCTGAATTATGCCTAAAACCACATATGAGTTAATATAAGTATCTTAAGCAATTTCATATCATTAATCGATAAGTGTTATGGAATAATTATACAATAAATTAAGCACATGTCAGGGATTGTAATACTATACGAAGGTGTTCTATAGGCTCCTCATGATTGCCTGAGTACACCAATATGTCATCAATAAAAACGATCATAAACTTATCTAGATTCTCTTGAAACACTTTATTCATCAAATCCATAAAAGCAGCTAAAGCATTCATTAATCCAAAGGACATAACTAAGAATTCATAATGCCCATACCTAGTCTTGAAGGCAGTTTTTAGAATATCCTTACTGTGGATGGAAACTACTATCCCCTCATCTAATAATTGAGGCTCAACATTTAATTTTGCAAAAAAAATCATAATCATAAAAAATGTGTAACACCGGGATCTACTAAAGCATATGCATCATCATCAAATACAGAAATCATACTGTGACTACATCTGGTGTGGCATTGGCATCCTGCTGAGTGACTGCAAAAACTCGAGCCTATGCATGGGTTTTACTTGTCTGTCCTGTAAGGGTTGCTCCCCTACCCCCTGAACCTCTGCTCCCCTCTAGCTTGTGGAGGTGCAGAAGATCTAGCCACCGACCTCTCTGCGATGAATAACTGCAGACAATCTCTAATAAAGTAGCCCTCTTGACCACAATGGAAGCAACCTGTCATATTCACTTGACACTCACCCATATGTCTTTTTTTGCAAGTTGTACATTTTGACATTGGGGTCTTAGTGTCGTGAGAGTCTCTAGGCCTAGTGAGTGACCTAAAAGATCTCTAATTGGATGATCATCCTCTAGTAAAGCTTCTGCCACCCATCCATCTTGACTTATTTTTCTTGGCTAAACCCTGGGATGAACTGGCTAGTGCATTGCACTTCAGTTCTGATCTTTAACTCTAAGTGATTGTTATTGAATTTCTTTCCACTTTTATTGCAGCTTCAACTAATTCCCCGTAGTGTGTTTGTGAAGCCAAAGAAAGATGGATCTGTTATCTGAGGCTCAAGCCTGCAACAAATCTCTTGCACTGTTTCTCTTCACTATCAGCAATAAACGGAATACTTCTAACAAGTTCCAAAAATCTCTTCTCATAATCCGTGACTGAAGTCGAATCCTGCTATAGACGGAAGAACTCCTCTACCCTTGCATTTTGATAACACTATGGGTAGAATCTATCTGTGAACTCTCTCTAAAATTTTGCTAAAGATACCTCATCCGGATGTCGTCTCTCAATGGCCTCCTACCAATCCTTCGCCTTGTCCTCGAGGAGTAAGGTAGGAAGCACAACTCTCTGCTCATCTGTGCAGTCACATTTTTATGTGGCTGCCATATTGCTGTGGCAAATATTTAAGTCATCTATTATGCATTAAAATTCACCCCAGTCAGCTCTACCATACTTGACGATTCGAAATGTGGCTTGTTCATAAAGGCACTTGCTAAGTCTAGCATATGCTCATCCTCCCGTGTTGGAGGTGTCTCAGGTGCTGGAGCTATTGGAATGGTTCTCTCGAGATGCCCACAGCCTCATCTGTGCATCGTGCTGTGTATTCAACAAAAATGCAAATGAGTAAAACTTTCGGTTGATGAAACCATATACATGTAAATCATAACATTATATTAGTCAGCTCACTTTTAAAACAACGTAAAAGCATTAAACCAAAAAGAGGCAACCTAATTTTTAAAAGACGGGCTCTGATATCATTATTGACATGCCTCTATCCTGAAACAACTAGATGGTTATTCAGGACCTTATGGTAGCCCTCCAGTCAATATATGATCTAACTAGAAAGTTCTCATGGAGTTAAGCATATTGTCGTTTTTATCAAAATGCATTAATACAACATAAAAAGATATAAGTAGTGGATTTTTTTAAAACCATTTTATTAAAAATTTTAGCAACACAATGACTATATTTTGACATCCCTAAAATTTTCAAAATCCCTATAAAAGTTCTAAACACTTCTATAATCACATCAAAGTCTCCATTACAAATTTTGGACTTCATGTTCACTCAAAAGTAATCTTAACAATCACTTCAATAAACTTTAAAAAAACTAAAACATATTCATGCATCTCATTAAAAAACCTTTACATACATCCATTCTTTTCACAAATGTACATTCCAAAACATGTTCAAAGATATGCAATATTTTCCAAAAATATTCATAAGGCAAAAATGACTACACAACAGCATGTGACAAAGCGAACTACTCGAGAGGTGGAGTCCCTGCTACTAAAGCCCTTAAGCGTGCTCCTTGGAGGATTTATTTTGAAAAAATAAAGTAGAGTGTGAGCTATACTAGCTCAGTGGGTGTTAGCATTTCAATGAAAATGATATTTAACAATTTAAACCTCCCTAAATCAAATGCACCAAAAATAAAAATTTATATTCAATGAAAGGAAAGATTCGGGGTTTTACGAATTATGTGTTCATATTCTTGAACTAATATATCCAAGATATTAGTTCAACGTTTTATTTCATATGATTAAGATTGAAAATTAATTTTGTTTAAATAGATCTACCATAATTAGATGGAGTTGTATGCTATTGATAGTTTTAAATAGAAAGACTTTCTTAACTACAAGTATATAAATCATAACTTATAGTATAAAAAGTATCGTCCCACGAGGATCATATAGTCACCCAATAATTCTTTTAAACTTTGTTAAGCTAAAAAAAGGTGATTAATTAAGAATTAAACTAAAAACAAAGATTTAATAAATAAAATGTGAACAAATTATGAACTAGGTAGTAGTAAAATTGATTGGTTGATTAATAATGCAAGCTAGGAATTATTTCTATCCTTATGTGTTTTCCCTTTACCTTCTTGATTTAATCATACTTAATTATATATATCCTATTGTTATGATTGCCCTCTCTCGAGATCTAATCAAGTAATTCCAATTAAAATAGATAAAAAATTGAATTATGATCTCTTAATCTATCAAAACTCTTTTTAACTATGTAACTGGATTTGAAGCAATCATATGGATAACTAAAAATATACTCTTAAGTCTTATAGGTTTTTCTACATTTTTTTGCGTGTATATCTTCTTAAAATAGCCCTAAAACATTAAAAGTATGAAAGAATCGCATCCTGGAAAACACTTTGCATGATCGTGCTAGAGACTTCCAATCTGTAGCTCTTTATTCCATGATCATGCATAACTATGCACAATAATGTCGAACTTATTGATACGTGCTTAATTGTTGATGCATAGTTATGCATGTTAGTGCCGAACTTATTGATACGTGCTTAATTATTGATACATTTAATCCATTACACTTAGTGATTAATGCATCCTGGAAAACGCTTTGCATGATCATGCTAGAGACTTCTAGTCTGCAGCTCTTTATTCCATGATCATGCATAGCTATGCACAATAGTGTCGGACTTATTGATATGTGCTTAATTGTTGATGCATAGCTATGCATGTTATTGCCAAACTTATTGATATGTACTTAATTGTTGATACATTTAATCCATTACATTTAATGATTAATGTTTTCAAATGCTTAATACATTCACTTTAGTTCATATTTAGTTTTAGGTACAATCTGGAAGCATAATGGCTAAAGTGAGTTGAAAGCACACTCTTTGAGACATCTTCTTGTGATTCACATTCAGTTTTCTTTATGGAACAAGAAGGAGAAAGATTAGAGCAAGAGAAGATAAGAAAATGTCAAGGAAGATAACAGTAAATGAAGAAAACATCAAGGTAAAGAACGCAGAAAAAAGGCTCACAACCATGCATAAATTATCATGGTCATGAGACATCTATTGTCACACCCATGAATCAACATGCACGCGTATGACTCAACATGCACAGGTGTGACTTTTATGACCTGGCACTAAAACCTAATTTTTCACTATAAATATAACATGTTGACGATAGAAAGAGTATGAACTGTTTTAGGGGTTTTTGGGTTTCGAGAATGACAGAGAGCTTGCTATTTTGGAAACCCATGGAGGTTGTGGAGAGCTAAGCTTCTCGACGTCAGTTCAGAGGTGATATCGATGCTGAAGAACACGGTTAAACATATCTTTTATTATCTTTTTTATTCTTTCTCCCTTAGGGATTGATTATGTTATCCTATGTTTATTTTTTGGGTATTGTGCAAAGCTGATCTTAATGCATTCATTGGATTATTTTATTACAAACTCATTGCTAGAATCTACAATATAATCGATAATTGTTATGTTGAGATTTGTTTGTAGCTACTAATGGTATCTAATCATTAAGGATATAATTCGTAATTGTTACGTTTCCTATTGATTTCAAATCATTAAGGATAACATAACCTACGTCAAATAACCCGAGCTTATATGGTTGTTACCTTGATTAACCTATTTTCCTAACTTATAATACAACTGTCTAATTAAATCTACAGAGCTTATACTAGGTTACTTGATAACTAAGTTCGGTAAAGAGTTTGTTTTAATTGAACACTATCTAAGGGAAAATCGAGGTCAACAGAGCTTATTGTTAACCTACAATTAATAACTGCTAGGAGAGGTATGAGAATAACAATTCAATGAAGTTTGTTTAATTGTGTGTAGTTTGAGATTGAACCGATGACTGAGTCTCTAACGTATTTATCATTTTTCATCATTTTTGAATGTTTTCTTTAATTTTTTTTCATTAGTTAGTTTCATTTTATTTTCTTATTTGAAACTAAACTAAAACCCCCTATAACCTAAATACCAATTATTTTCATTACAAAAGCTTTACACACACTCTCTGTGGAATGGAACTAGACTCATTACTAACTATAGTTTTAGGTCTAGTTATTTTGTTTAGTGTTACGACATGCTACCGGGGTTACCAATTTCAAAAGGGAAATCTTGTATTTATGTGTTGGTAGATAGATTGAGTAAATACTCTCATTTCATGGCACTGGGACACCCACATACTGCCCAAGATGTAGCACAAACCATCATCGATCAAGTATTCAAACTTCATGGTATGCCTTAGAGTATAGTAAGCGATCACAAACCTTTGTTCTTAAGTTCATTACGGTAAGAAACATTCAGATTGCAAGGAGTTAGTTTGAGATACTCTACTTCATATGATCCTCAGACAGATGACCAAACCGAAGAAATTAATTTGATCTTAGAAATATATCTGAGATGCTTTTGTAGTGATGCTCCACATAAATAGACATGTTGGTTATCAATGGTGGAATGGTGATACAATACCAATCACCACACCACAATTAACATAACACCATTTGAGATTTTATACAGGTATCCTTCACCTCTCTACGTATCCTATCTAGCAGGAGACTCTCATAATGTTATAATCATCCAAGCACTATAAAAGAGGGAAAGGAGAGGGAAATGACACTTCAAATAGTGAAATTTTACCTGAATAGAGCACAATAGAGGATGAAGCAATTTGCAAATAAAAAGAGAATGGAGAAGGAGTTCAAAGTTGATCAGTGGGGGTTTGTTAAACTCCAACCATACCGGAAACATTCCTTGTAAAGAAGAGTTAATTAGAAACTTGCCACATTGTTTTATGGTCTTTTTAAGATCATAACAAAGGTTAATAAGGTCGCATATACGTTGGAGCTTCCTAAGTATTCAATCATTCATCAAACCTTCCATATATCGCAGCTAAAGAAATTCATTTCGGAGAAAACCCCACAATTGTCATAATTACCAACAATTTTACTTAACTCAAAAAGAGTACCAAAAGTTATATGGGGAAGAAGGATAGTTAAGTGACAAAATCATGCAGTAGCATAAGTTTTGGTGCAATGGCAAGGAGAGACTAAGGATAGTGCTACATGGGAAACTATGTTTGGCTTACAAAGGATATATTGAGAGATCAATTTAATATACAAGGTAGCTTCTAAAAGGGAAGGGGATGTTATGATAATTAATTAATGAATGGTAGAAACACTGAAGAACGATACGAAGAAAGGAAGCAGGAGAAAAGACGAAGACGATACAAATGACATCGAAGAACATAGTATTAACTAATAGAATAAAGCGTGTCATAGTTATGATGGCTTTGTAAGATAGCAACATATGTCACCACTGTAAGCATTTTATCACTCTTAAATAAATGTTAGAATTGATTTGTATGTAGGTAATCAAGGAAATCTATGTATTTGATAGATGCGTATTTGATTATATTTTTACACCCATATTTGATGTATTTTTCTTGATATTTGTGCTTTTTATATATTTGGTACTTAATTCTCTCCAAGTGTGTTTACAGAGTATAATTTCCTTCTTGAACTTAAGGGAGAAGAATTCGAATAAAAACACAACATAAAAGCAAGATTCGACACAAAGAAAGGACGCATGGTCATGCATCTGCCCATGCACATCTCTTAAGATGTGCAGGTTCTCGATTTTTATAGATTTTAGTTATGCACAATTTGATGCACGATCATGCATCATACCGTGCATTGGCCAAAACCCTAGAATTTAATATAAAAATGCATGAACATAGGCAAACAAGGGAAGCAGACATCAAAAGGCAATTCTAAATATGGAGATTGTTCTCAAGGGGAGATTTTGATCCAGACTAGTAGAAAACACGAAGAATTTATCAAAAGATCCATCAGAATACAAGACGAAACCTCTATATCGCAAGAATATTCAATAAAAGGCAATCAGGGAGATTTAGAATTATGAACTCATTGTTTTCAATTCGTTTTTCTTTCAGTGTATGTTTGATAATGTGTAACTAAACATTTTCTTAGTATTTAGGTTAGATGAACTATATTAATGCTTTAATAATATTTGATTCTTATATTAATTCAATTGGTTTGATTGATATATTATGATCCAGTTACGTGTTTTATGTTCTTATAGGCTCGACAATATTAGATCATAATCTGATTTAATAAACAGAGATTAAGAAATCCTATTGATGAATAGATCTACCGTAATTAGAAGGAGTAGGATGATATAAATCTTCTAGATTATGGTCAAACCTAATAGAGGAATTCACAAATTGGTAAAGCATTCCTATAAACTTTAACTTAAGTAATTCGGTTGAAAAGCTTAGGATTAGTTGTTAGTAGACTCAAGGTCAGCTCGTATTGATGAATAGATCTACCGTAATTGGAAGGAGTTGATTGCAATCCTAGAGATAGGATGATATAAATCTTCTGGATTAGGGTCAAACCTAATTGAAGGATTCACAAATTAGTAAAGCATTCCTATAGACTTTAACTTAAGTTATTCGGTTAAAAGCTTAGGATTAGTTGTTAATAGACTCATGGTTAGCTATTAGCATAACATAGGAATCTCCACGGTCTAATAAATCAATAAAATAATTGTGTAACAAAAGATCAATATGTTAAGGGTTTTAGGGGGATTTAAAACCTAAATACTAATTCTTGATATCGGTAATTTTCTAAGTGAATTCTTAAATTTCTATTCATTATCGTTGCCTATTTTATTTTACTTGCTTTAGTTTTATTTTCTTTTATTAAAATCAAAATCAACTCAAAGACTAGATTAAAATTAAAATCAAATCATGGTCTTCGTAGGATTGACTCGTACTTGTAGTACTCAAGCATTTGCAGTAATTCATAATTGACTAACTTAAAAAAAGTTAATCAAGTTTTTGGCATCATTACCGGCGACTTTGATATTATAAAAACCTTAATGCTATTATTCTACTCATTATATTTATATTTATTTTATTTTATGTTATTTTATTTTTATTGTATTTTTGGCTTATTCATTTAATTATCATTTGAACTTGTTTACTTGATCTTAAGTTTGTGGTTTACTGTAGGATTTAAGATTCATTGTCATAGCCACAACTTACAATGGAAGGATGGAGTGAATAATACTTTTATGGAAGTCAGGATATGTCTTCACAATATGTAACATCACCATTTGGAAGAGAGGTTTCATCACATGTTTTCGGAGGCTCAACCGATTTCTGTGTCGTGTTGCGACATTTGTGGGAGTACTTAGTACAATGAATGTGAAGCACCTACCTATATGTGAGAGCAACCAAACATATACAATCAACCTCAAGGTGCATTATACAAGAACAACTACAATTCATAACGGAACAACTCTTACGCCTATGGATGATTATGCTCCAATTGAATATTTACAACACCAAGCATCTCTAGTTAATAAGTCAACTCTGGAAGATATGATAATCTATTTCATTCAATAATCAATCATAAGGCATCAAGAAACATACATTCATATACAAAATTTAGTGAATCAGATGAACCAGCTAGTGGAGATACTACCTAATGAGATGTAAGGGAGTTTGCCAAGTTTTACTGAAACTGATGCTGAAGAATATAAAATGACAATCAACCTTAAGAATGGAAATGAGCTTCCAAAAGAAGACAAAACAAAAGAAGAAGAAGAAGAAGAAGAAGAAGAAGAAGAAGAAGAATAATAAGAAGAAGAAGAAGAAGAAGAAGAAGAAGAAGAAGAAGAAGAAGAAGAAGAGGAAGCAAGTATTACAGACAAAATAATGAAACTCCTGGATGAAAGCTAATCGATGCGAATTTGAGAGTGAAGAAAAGACAAAGGTTGGCTTCATAAATCGAGGTACATTGCAAGAAGAGCTTCCTAAATAAGAAGATGAAGAAACCTCCATCCAAGAAGAGAAAGTAGATAAGTTTCGAGAAATAATTGCAAAAGAAAATCCAAAAACCTCTATCCAAGAATAAGAAGAAAAGTGGATAGAGATGGTTGAGGAAGAACTGGCAGAGGAACCAAGTAAGGAAACTATTGATGAGGTATTGGTAGTGACCTTATGTATGGAGCATTTGCACTTCCTTGAAGACAAATTATTCGAGTCAACCGATGATTTAGAGAGTTTTGTTATTCCCTCTTTTATTAATAGTGTGTCATTAAAAAGGGCGTTACTACAATTAATTAGTTTTACTAACTTAATCAATTATGCCCTTATTATTATCTTGTAACAGGTGACTTACTTACAGGCTACAAAACTCCTGTGTGAAAACAAGCCACTAATCATAGACTCAGGATAAGGGTAAACGTGCAAGTTACACCGAGCTAATGATGTTAAAGAAGCATTACATAGGAGGCAACCTATGAGTTAATTTTAGTTTTATTTTAATTTCCATATCTTTTTTTGCCTGCATGATAGTGTAAGTTCTAATTAATTAATTATTGATGTGTTTTAGGATAGAAAAATTAATCATCTCGGAAAAAATTATGTTGAATTATGACTTTAGAGGTAATGTGTATATGTTATAATGATAATGTGCAAAGATTTTTATGTCTGAGGATTAAATTTTAAAGTTACACACTCTCTGAATGCACTAATATTGTTCTGCACATTTTGATGCACAAAGGTCCATCAAAACGTGCAATGAAAGTTGTGGACGTCTTCCTCCATCTTTCCCGACCTATTTTGGTGTTGGAGAATTTGTGTTATTAAGTTGGATTTAATCTTTACCCAATTGATCTTGTCATTTAGTTTCATTAATTGCATACGAATTGGGTTTAAATTCGACTAAATTGTGGAACTTTGTGGTTTTTGCTCACTACATATTTAATTGCGATATTTTAATGTTTAATTGGGTTCATTAATTACTTTTGATGTTAACTAAGGCTGGGTTTGTGTTTAACTGCGTGGATTTGGTGTTTAATTGCGTGGATTTAGTGTAATGGTGACTTTAGGGTTTTTAATTTCAATTTTAGGGTTAGAATTGTAATATTAACAATTGAGTCAGTTTAATTTGTTGATTGATTAGAATTGCAATCTTAACAATTAAGTCAGTTTAATTTGTTAATTGTGCAATTTCTAATTTTAATTTTGAGATTAATTAGTTTGCTTTATGATTTCCTAATTCAAGTTGTTTAATTGTTTATTTCTTAACTTGTTTTAGTTTGTCAATGATTTAGTTGTTTAATTTTTCGTAATTAGTTTTATTGTCATAATTAATAAGTAATGAACATGATCAAAATTAAGTGTGGGGAAAAGCGTACCTCAATGATTATATATCAATTTTCTCACACTTGTTTAACAGCTGCAGGCAAGATGACATGATCACGGTGTGATAAAGAGACTCCAAGAAAAAGAAATTGAGGAGAGTCTTTTACAATAGTCCAGCCCTTAGAGAGGCTAGCTGATAGTTAATACTAAAGCTAATCGACATATTGACTGGGAAGCTTTAGAGAATGTGGCTTAGCCCAATAGGTGAGAGAGTTAGTAAATATAGGAGCATGGCCCCGATTTTTCGAAATCGTGGAACCTACTTATAGAGAGCTCACTTTAAAGGTCCTCACTATATTTTTCGTGGAGAAGGGATGTTACGACTGGGATCACCCTAATACAATCTAGTTCTGGATGATACATTAAATGGGTTTTGGTTTGGGCGGGAACCTCTGTGGTTGGCTGGGGCGTGGCCCAGGCCCACAGGAAGCATCTCACCGCCAAGAAGGAATTGTCCCCTTTGGTGCACTGGGTGATTTGCGAGTCGAACCCAGGACCTCAGGGATTTGGTCCACTCTTGGTGGACGCCTCTCACCACTTAGGCTATATTAAGATTGGCGGCTATGTTTTAAGAAAGGCTCAAGCAGCAGGGAGACACCCCGGGAAGCTTGGACAGGCGTGGGAAGGCCCTTAACTACTAGCTTGGACAGGCGTGGGAAGGCCCTTATCAAGTAGTTAAACAAGTCGGGCACGGTTCATACACCCTGCGCGATGTTGATGGCAAAATTCTACCGAGGCCCTGGAACTCCCAAAACCTGAAGACGTTCTATCAGTAGATAAGCCTGCTTTACTTATCGCTTTACCTTGTATTTTATTGCTGCTCACATGATTGTAGTGGGTACCTTTTTCCTGGCCTTGCCAGTCAGATTTTTTAACGGCCCACGCCCTCGTCATCATCAATAAAGGATTTTTTACTTGGCAGAAAAAGTCTCCTTAAAATGGGCTAGCAGGAGAATATTCTATCGACTAGGAGGATAGTACCTCGATAACGCCCGGCTAGGTTCCAAACGAGATCTTGGAACCAGGTGATCACGAGAACAGAATCTCGGATCGCTTGGCCTCGATGACGCCCGGCCAGGTTCCAAACAAGACTTTAGAACCAGGCGATCACGAGAACAGAATCTCGGGTCGTTCAGCCTCGATAACGCTCAGCCGACTTGATTAGTTGAAAACGTTAACTTTTATATGAAGCTAGCAATAACCTAAGTTACGAGACTGTGAAGGACGAAAATTAAATTTTATTTCTTTACTAACACCCCGACCACAGGCTTGGCCGGGTGAGCTTCACAATGATATAATCTGAGATTATACTTAGGGAGGTGGCGAAGAGCTAGCACCTGGGTCGCCATCGCCAGCGGAGGATGCCGGTGGGACGACCGGTGCAGAAACAGGATCTGCAGGGGGAATCGGAGAAATACCCCCTCGAGAGGGATCCTCTTCTTCATCCGAACTGAGATCCAGCATCTCGTCCGGCTACACCTCTTTTTCCTTCTCAGCGATCTCCTTCATATCGGCGAGTGATAGACCAAGAGCGGGGGGAATCAACGGCTCAGCAAAATCCTCAAATGAAGGATCGTCCCCTTCGTCGGGGAAGCAGAGATGGTGGCAATTCCTTAGGGAGAAAAGAGTAAAATCGCAAGAAAATTCTACGCATTCGTTGGCTAGGTGCCGCCTCTTCCAACGCTTGATTTCTTCGATTCTCTCCTCTCTCACAGAGCTTTGAAGATCCAAGAATCTATTCTCGGCCCTCACTTGGGCATCCACCGCGGCATGACAGTCTTGGAGGAACTTTTTTCGAAGCTCTTCCTCCGCCTTCATCCG
>JAOSBM010000005.1:24974429-24986888 GCA_027568955.1 Erythroxylum tenue | reverse complement strand
TCTTTGGTTTTCTCCCTCAATTTCGTGCTTCACTCTTCCTTAAAAGCCAACCCACATGTCTTTTTACAATAATGCCATTAATGAGTGAGCAATGACCACTTTACCCTTACATATAAGCCTTGTAACTTGAATGGCTTAAGTAGCTTGCCAATTTTGCCCCTCATGAAATCTTACCACCTTATCACAGTAATTCAATCAACCTATGCCATATGATCTTACTCAAATTAACATGCTAATTACTTACATTAACATGCTAATTAATTCCACAAAATACTCTATTAAGACCTCCAAATTCATTTAAAATCATGCTTAACTCCTTCCAAAAAAATCAAGACCTTTTTCTAATCATGTAATTGAAGGAATTTGCTTGCACTTCCTTATAGAAAAATGTTCCTCATTGTCTTAATTTTCTAATGGCACCAAAATCATTTAATTTGGTTCCATAGTCCAAAAGTTATACACCAAACATTTTGAGTTGTTCTTATACTGAAACAATATTCTGCACTCAACTTCCATCTCAAAATTAAAATTCTGATAGACTGAATCAAAACTTGATTTCATCATACAATTTGTAGCCCTATATCCCTAGTTTACTCCAAATTAAAAATAATTTTATTTGGATAACTAGAGATCAAGTTATGGCTAAAACACCAAAGCGTGCTCAATGAACATGTTTCAATTTCATTTTCCAGCTTTTAACTTCCAACATTTTCACATACAATCCATCTTGTACTTAAACCATCTTTTCTATTTCATTTCAAATTCAATAATTCTCCTTTTCTCTACATATGAATAATTGCCAATAATTTCTCATTTAATAGTTCCAGCTTCTATGAAAAGTTCGGGGTCCAACATGTA
Organism: Erythroxylum tenue; assembly: GCA_027568955.1. NCBI lineage: Eukaryota > Viridiplantae > Streptophyta > Magnoliopsida > Malpighiales > Erythroxylaceae > Erythroxylum > Erythroxylum tenue. Next base: position 24,986,030 of record JAOSBM010000005.1, on the reverse strand, counting down.
CATCCCGATTTTGCATTGAATTTTTATTCGAGACCACATTTTTATCACATGCAATAACATGGATATGATTACGCATTCTTTGTTTTTCATAAACTACATTAGCCAAATAACCTATCCTATTGACATGATTTTTTCCTTGATAAATCCCTTTGAGCTTTAGCCTTTCTTTTTGTATAAACCACATTTATGCTTTTAAATTTAACCAAATATCCTACCCAAGTCATAAAGCTAGTAGAACATTGGTGATTGTTGAGTTTGTGGATATATAAAATTCTAAGAGTGGGGGTGTATATATGTGAGGGTTGGTTATAATGTTGGGATGTTATTTTATATCTTATCATTGAAATTCCCATGTTGATGTAGTTTATTTTAATTTTTTATAAGGAAAAGAAAGAAAAAGAAAAAAAGAAAAAAAGGGAGAAGAAAAGAAAATGAAAAAAAAGAAAAAAATGAAATGAAATGAAAAAAATTGTTTAAATAAATTTATTGTTGGTCCCCCGCCCTTGCGAGTCACGTGCCGACGTCCTATATGACATCTAGGCGCGCATCCAACAAGGTTGGTGAGCCCTCACCAGATCAAACCTCAAAAACGAACTCCCTCACATGTACCAAATTTTAGGGTTCTAACCCTTAGTATGGGAATGTGATGTTACAGCATATTGTTTACACACATATATATGCCCATCTTTTTCGTGAGTTTTTGAGCCAAAAAGCAAATATTTCAAATTTTTTAAGCGATTTTTATTCTTTCATGTGAGTCTTATCATGTGTAGTAGAATAGTTCTAGAACTTGCTTTTATTATGCATATTGAGACCATATTTGTTAAATTAGAAGCATTGACATGATGAAGGCACTTAGATTCAACAACTTGTTTAAGCCTATTTCTTTGAAAATTACCACACCTTTAAATTTACCTTTAGGAATATCCAAGTTGAGTTTTAGCCTTTTTCATTAATTAAACTCACATATTAACCCTTATGCTATTTTTCTTTAAAGACCTTTTTATTCTTTTTAACCTTGAAGGTTATTTATATCACTTACTTGTTTGAGACTTAAAATTTTTGAAAGGTCCATTATTTCTTTAATTGTGGTACTGAATGCTCAAATTATTGTGTTAAAAAAAGAATAAAAAGGAAAAAAAAAGAATAAATTTATAGTACCAATGGATTTACAATGAAAGGACCTATATATATATTTGTAAACAAGTTTTGAAATATATTGTGTAGCAAATTTCTTTCAATTTAACCTTTTTATTAACCTAATCATACCGTACCTAAACCTCATTACAACCTTTATAAAGACCTTTGGATTTTTGTTTCTAGTTTATATATAAGTGGTAGAGATGTGATTTTATTGCAAGTCTATGGTAAGAGTTCTATTATGCATTGATTGAGATTCTTGATATTTTTCACCCTAAACACTTGAGTGCATTGAGTGACATCTTAGTAAGAGTATAAAGATTAATTATTTTGACGTCAATGAGGTTATGTTGTTATTACTATTAATATTACTTAGAAAAGTTAATTTTAGGATAATTTAATTCTACTTGTATGTTACTTTGATTTAATAGGATATGATGATGTATAGTATGAATGGAAAGATTAAGATTGATGATGGATTGATGTTGTAAAATTTTTATTTTTTATTATGGTTTGCTAGAGTACTAGCAAAAGTTTAAGTGTGGAGATGTTTGAGAGATGCATATTTAACTATATTTTTACACCTATATTTGATGTATTTTGCTTAATATTTTATACTTTTGTTATATATTTGGTACTTAATTTACTCCAATTGTGTTTATAGAGTATAATCGCTTTCAGAGACTTAAAGGAGAATGATGCAAACAAAAACACATCATAAAAGGAAGATTCATAGCACATAAGGGATGCACGGTCATGTATCTACCCGTGCATGTCTCTCAAGCAATGCAGATTCGCGATTTTCAAAGATTTTGGTTATGCACGGTTTGATTCATGTTCGTGCATCAACTAAAACCCTAGAATTTAATATAAAAGATGTGAACAAAGGCAAACAAAGGGACAAACTTCAGGAGGCGATTCTAAACGTGGAGATCGTTCTCAAGGGGCGATTTTGATCTAGAGAAGTGGAAAACTTGAAGAATTTATCGAAAGATCCATCAAAATACAAGATCAAACATCTACATTGCAAGAATATTCGATATAAGACAATTATGGAGATTTAAAATTATGAACTCATTGTTTTCAATTCGTTTTTCTTTCAGTGCATGTTTGATTTCGTGTTCGATAATATGTAACTAAACATCTTCTTAGTATTTAGGTTATATAAACCCTATGTTAATACTTTGATATAATTTGATTCTTTTATTAATGCAATTAGTGTTACTGATATAAGTGATCCGATTACGTGTTTTATTTATGTTCTAATAGACCCGAGAATATTAGATCATAATTTGATTTCATACATAGAGATTGAGAAATCCTATTGATGAATAGATCTACCGTAATTAAAAGGAGTTGATTGCAACCCCAAAGATAGGATGACATAAATCTTTCAGATTATGGTCAAACCTAATAGAGAGATTCATAGATTAGTAAAGCAGTCCTATAAACTTTAACCTAAGTAATTCAGTTGAAAAGCTTAGGATTAGTTGTTAGCAAACACAAGTCAGTTATTAGCATACCACTGGAATCTCCACGGTCCAACAAATCAATAAAACAATTGTGTAATAAAAGATGAATCTGTTAAGGATTATAGGGGGATTCAAAACCTAGACACTAATTCTCGATATCGGTAATTTTCTAGGTGAATTCTTAATTCTCTGTTCAATATCATTGCCTATTTATTTTACTTGCTTTAGTTTTATTTTCTTTTATTAAAAATCAAAATCAACTTATAGACTAGATAATAGGATAATTACAATTACTAGTATTTATCATCTCCGTGGGATCGACTTGTATTTACCGGTGCTAGCTACAGCTACGTCGTGCACTTGCAATAATTCATAATTGACTAACTTAGAAAAATTCAATCAATATTCTCTCCTTTGTCTTTTTCTACACTTATATTCCTTCTTCTTCGAAAATAATTCACACAGCAAAAGAATTGAAGGAACCAAAGATAACAGCAACAAAGAAGAAGAAGACAAAACTTGTGATAACTAATATGTTTCGACTAAAACCAAACGAAGTCGTTTAAGTAGCTTTGGGACATATTTTTTATCTACAAAATTAAATCACAAAAAATTGGTGGTAAAAGTAATTTTGGAGGAAATCTCAAATCAAAACTTTTTGGCTACGAGATAACATTTTATATAATAAAAAAAGTGGCTAAAGGTAATTTGCCGCTAAAATTAAATGATTTTCTTTTACAAAATAAAATTGTCGTAAAATTAAACGTAGTTAATAATTTTTGAAAATTTCAATGAAATTTTTATTTGTAAGGTGCTACTTCAATAGACTACAATTTAAAAAATTTGTAACGAAATACTTACTATTAAATAGGAATTTTAAATCGTAACAAAAATAGGCAATTAATAATCACATTTGTTGTCATGTTTACGTATGAAAAAAAAAACACCTTGTAGTTGCCTAACTTCGTAAATATCTTGACATTAGTACTAATTAAGTTTCATCGTCTCATATCTTAAAATAGAAACTCAATTGAACATAAGTTTAAGAATTTCTGTTAATGCTTGTCAATGTACACAATCTCTAATCGGTAACTCATCAGCTGAACATAATTTTGTGTACACATAGACAATATCGGTTGAATGTTTTAAGTAAAAGAAAAGAGTGAAAAGGAAGGTTGACCGTACTGTGTACATTGAATATCGCACAAAACAAGGTACTTTTTTAACGTATACAAAGTTGTAGATTGAATATCGTTCCCTTTCTTTAAATGATCCCAATGGATTTTGGTAAATGTAAACTTATTGGAATGAGCACCGACTGAGGTCATAGATCAATCGTCGTTGTCTTCCTATATCAAACATCATTTCGCTTATCTTTGTCATTTACCACCTACTTGGTCATCTCAATGTAACCTTCACATCGCCATCTATAAGTTGAGGAATTCTGTATATTCTTAACACAAGACTGTTATTTGTTAGCATCGTCATTGTCAGTGTTTCATCTTTTGTTCTGTGTTTCAATCGGTAAGCCTCGTGCCTGACATTATCTTACATTCTACTGTCTCTTCAAAGACATTCTAAACCAATTGGTATTTTCTTAAATTTCACACTTGGTATATAATTAGGTTGCATTTAAGTCTATTGAAAACAACCTCTTATCAGATAAAAAAAAGACTACATATTACTGTAACTCCTCAAACTTTCTCACAGTTGGATTCTCCTAAGAGTTGTTGCTGTTGTTTTATGTTTTTGTGTTGCCTTAATTAAATTTTTTAATATAATGCAAATCACATTATGATTTTTACAGACTTTTTAAAAAAGTAGATAGACATGACTAATAATCCCTCATTAATATCATTGCTATTTCAAAGAAAACGACCCACTTTGCCCATGAATCAGGAAGCATCATTTGCATTACTGCACTATCGCTAGTCTTCAAATGGGCTTCAACCAAGCCTCATCTGTAAAACTGCTACCATTTGATAACCCTTGCTAAAACATAATGGCCCAAGCCACTTTTGTATACTGTCACCAGTTAGCATGCAACCAATAACTTCTTAATAGGATCATTTATTTAACATATAAGACACGAATTTACAGTCTTCAAATCACAGTGTGACACAATTACTAAAGCAAGCATGTTTGAGATAAGTGCAGCAAAAATATCAACAAACTATTTCCGTAATAATATAAGAATTTGTAGTTTCCAGAAGCGCGCACACATTTTTTCTACAGAAGCATATATACCATGAATTTGACCTCGTGTATGTTTTCCCGTTCTGAAACATTACAATGCTTACCCAGGAGATTACCAATCATGAGCTCCCTTTGTTGCACCAATAACAATTGCAATTGTAGCAAGAACAGCCTGCAGAAACGCCAATATTCTTAAGTCTTGGCTAACAATAGCCAACAGGGCATCAGTTTAATAGTATGATTACAATCAAATTAGACAACAGATTCTCCTTGTAAGGATCAGACAAGTAACAAATGTGAAGTAGGGCAGAGACCATAAAACAAAACTTCCTGACATACAAACAGCTAGATGCAGTATTGAGAATTAAACTAAACTTGTAGGTTAGACAGTAAGAGTCAATAGATATCCGAACAAAGTAAACAATTAAGGGGCCAGCAATCACAATTCAAAGGAATGACATTGTACTCTTCGTGATTATAACAGTACATAAAAAGAAACATATAGTGATACCAGAAGACATTCAAAGCATATGCCTTACAGTATCAAGTTCTAAACATGCAGTAAATTTACAACATAATGCATCTGAGACACCGATATAATAAGCATTTGCTGAAACAATAAACATGCACTAAGATGCATGTCATTAAAAGATACAAAACCTTCACTTAGCAAGTCTCACATTATGTTTACCTACACCAAAATAAATCCACTTTTTTCAATCCCTTCCAATTGCTAAAGAAAGCCAAATGAAAACAGTAAACTTAGTTACTGTATAAAGTATCCAGGGCTAATGCTCCAACCAAGGTTCTTCAAAAAAGAATCACATCCCGATATTGTACAGCAAACATATTTTCAAGTAAAGGCCGTTTTTTTACAAATTGGTTCCATCTCCGAAGAAATAAGGATTGCTCTTCTTGGATGGCTTTACCATATGTAACAGTCCTCCCATGTAAAATGATGTAGAGAAGTTTGAAAAAAAAATGATTTCTTGCAAGTTAGAACTGTACTCCATAAGGCAGGCTCTCATTATACAAAGGGCAGCTAACACATTAACTGCGGAATAATCGGGAATTTGTATGTTTCCCACTGTCATAGAAGTGCTTCACTTCAGAGCACTTTTGTTTTCAATATCGCACCATAAGGAATCTCCTTTCTCTCCACCAGTAAGGATAATACTATTCTAAATTTCAACTTGTTGTTTATTAGTCAAAATGCAAATAGAACTTCATACATTCATTAGACCCTTATGACTTGGCAGCTAGTAAGCAGATGCATTATAAGTGAGCTTTCAAAGTCGGTAGTTTGAGCTGTCCAATAAATAAAAAAGGGTGCAATGTAACATGTTCCCTTTATCCCTCGGCTTTCAGCTGGCCTTGTCCAAGAAATAATAATCTGGCACGTCATGGAGATGTTTGCAAGAACCAATAATTTACCTTTAGTTACCAAAAAACATAGTTAACCAGTATATTCCAGAAAATCGAGGAAGTAGTGGAGCATAACAGCCAGTAAAAGAAATCATCAGTTATTGCATAACCAAAAATATATATAATACAGCAAAACATCCAAACAAACAGAGAAGAGAAAATAAGGAAATTGTACTCACAGCAATAGTACAGGCAACGTATCCTGGTTTTTCACGTGGATCTACTCTTGCACAAAGTAGAACAAACAACCCAAGATACCAGGGGATAGCAGCAAGAAAGAAACCAATTATGAACCTTCAGGACAGCATATGAATTCATTGTCATCAGTGGATCAATAAATGGAACACTAGTCCAAAAATATAAATATTTAAATGGCTTCCTCAAAACCAAAAGCCTTAGATACATGATCCTAGCATATAACTCTTGTCACTTCAAGTTAACAACTCTGAGTATAATTTTAATGGACCAACTGAACAGCATGCAGCTCTAAACACTTTATCAGGGTTTTCAACTGTTTCACTGAAGACCACAAAGCACAATGTAAGCCAAAGGACGACTTTAGTGTGTGCCAGTTAGCACCTTTGTTAAGTATATAACTCGAAAATAAAAATATACATGATTAGATTGTTACTCCGGAGAAAGAATTAAAGTTGAGTAACAGAAAAGAAAGAAATATGTACATTGTGATAACAGTTGAGTACCAAATTCCCAGATCCTATGCCGCTAATTATACTATAGTCAGGATGAAAGGCACCACGTTACATTAACTTGTAATTGAACAGTGACAGGAGAGATAAAGCACAATAAATTTTTATCCGTATAACATGCTGAAGCAGGTTAACAATGCTTAAAGGGCTGAAAATAAGTTCCCTATATTATGGTGAATGATTCAAGACAAGTTGCAAGTAAATCTTGCAAACAAGAGTGGAAGGGGAAAAGTACCATGCGAAAAAAAAAAAAACAAGATAGCGGGTAAAGAAATTCTGCTTATGTAATCAAATAACTAAATAGAGAGGAAACAAGAAAAGAGTATGTCATAGTTTTGTTTTGAGATAGAAGCAGGAGTAGAATTCCTAAAGTATGCATACTATGTGGGATACACCATGGTAAGTAATAGGTACCTTTAGCAAGTTGTGGATTAAAGAGGTTACAAGTATAGGAACTTAGGATCACTGGAGTATACATCAAGAGAAATCAAGCTCAGGTATAAAGAGATGTTTATAGTACAAATATAAAATGAACTCTCAAACTCTCACATTGTGTCTTAAAGCTTGTATGCGACTTTTCAAAGCTAATGTCCTTTCTACTTCTTTTCAATTTTAAGAAGCCAATCAGTAACAACTTACAGACACCATCCAACACCAATACCACAGCAAAAAAGCCGGCGTTGCCTCGCTGGTGTTCCCTCAGCGACAGCATAACCTGAAACAACAACATCGACCGCATACCATAAATTCCAAATCAAGAAACACACAATCCTTACTGTTTTAATCATATAAAGACTAGAGCTTAGTGAGTACCTGGAACAGTTTGGTAACCTTGGGCATAGTAGTTAGGAAATTGACCAGGGGGAGGAGGAGCAGAGGGCTCGGCGGCGCCGGGAGGAGGGGCAGGCTGAGGGAAGCCGATGACAGGGGATTGCGACGGTGGATAGTTGGCGACACCTTGAAATGTACCGTATTGGTGTTGGTGACCACCAACACCTCTGTTCTTTTGGTCTTCTTCGCTCATGGTTAGCGCCTTAGCGGGATCTAATCTACTGGATCTGGCAAATATTGGTCTTAAATATAAAAAAAATGTTGTTACAAACTTACCATTGGCATCGGAATGTAATTCCGGGCACGCAGTCACGGTCCTACCTGCCTCTGGGGTCAATCCTTAATTAGATGTAACATTTAACTGCATCATTTATTAAATTTTATGTTTGAACTTCTCCAGTTTATACAAGAGACACTAAATTGACTGGTGCTTAATTTTTTAAAAAATTTTAATTTAATACTTTTTTAAAATTTATATAAACCAGATCAAAATTTATTTTTGCTGATGTAATATGACAATATTCATCTTAAACAAGCAATATAAATTAACTTTTTCTTCTTATGGGTACCTCTCTGTCCCAAAGTTGCGAATACCGTACCAGATTTAGTATTAGATTAAGTTTTGGTACGGTATTATACCGGTATCAGTCAATACCAGATATTGTTTCTGGTAATTTTTTAAATTTATGAAATAGTTCCTAAAATTTTCAAAATAATTCATTGGTATATTGTACAGTTGTACGGTATACTTTATTAGTTTACTGTTTACATCAACCATGTTTCCAAAAATCATAATAATAAATAATAATCACAATTAATATAAAATAACAATAAATTTTAAATATTTCACATATAAATAATAACCACAATTAATATAAAAAACAATCTTTATCATACAAATATAAAATTAAGAATAATACAAATTTTTTAAAATATTATAATGATACAATTTCATCATTTTAATAAATAATAATTGCATCAAAACATCCAATAAAAAGAACAATAAATCTCCTTAAACAATTTACAAAAAGAGTTCATAACAAAGAAATAACGAAGTAGAAGTTAGACTTGAAACAAAAACATTTACAGTTACATGATATATATAGAATTTAACATAAACATCAAATATAAGTAAAATTAAAAGAAGAGGAAAAACAAAACCCTAGAACGAAATTCAATCATTAACGGGAGGATACCTGCTATAACTGCACTGACCCCAGTGATCATTTGGTACAAAATCTTTATCATTGAGAGGAACTTTATCATCATTATCATTCAAATTTAATGCACCAAATGACATGTCAATACTTTCCCATCCAAGATTATCTTCCAAATCATTCGCATCTACCAAATTCGGTTCTTCAGAAACCCAATATTCCAAAAGATAAATATTATCAATGCAAATTGGATCAGTAGAACTACTTGTGTTATTAAGACTCCTAGTAAACAATTAAATTTAATTATTAGAAAATTATAAGAAATTATATCGAAATTAATAGTGATAATAATGAAAATAACATACCTTTCTCAAAGCTTTAAATTGTAACAAACAAAAATCAAGTCATTCAACCTTTTATGCTCCAGTCTATTCCTTTTTTTTAGTGGATAAATTCAAATATGCTCTAGTTTCGTTCACATCCTGTCGTACTCACACATTGACTTAAAATCTAAATTGCAAACCTTTTCAATTCTAGAACATCATTTCCAAATTGATCCCACCAAGAAACTATAAGTCATAAGATAACAAAAGTAGTATTATAAACAAAATAAAGTGATAATTAATTTTCAACAAATAAGAAAAAGGAAACAACTAATACCAGGAGAAAGTTTTCCTCTTTGTTGAATAGCAATCGACATTCCAAAATCTACATAAGCCAACTTGTAAAGCTCTATTTGTAAACTTAAAAGATTTTGCATCGCATCAATGCTAACAATTTTTGTAATAGTTAAAAGCCTTCCTTTATTAACTTCAGCTTGCTTAATAAGATCCAATCTAAGATAGATGCTAGGATTCAAAAATGCCCCAGCTGCAAATAATGGAGAAGAAAATTGTATTTTCCTTCTCTCATTAATGATTGAAAGATATGGTATGTATAAAGAAGGCCTATGTTTCAGATTGGCCTTGATTGCTTCCGTCGCTCTCTCCATGGCATTAAAAATATAACCTATTGTTGGCTTTTCTTCACTATCAGCCAAGCGAAGCACCCTCACCAAAGGCTCACAAACTCGGATAACAAATTGACATTGAGACCAAATTCTCTATCTTCCAATATAATATTACAAACCTCCACTCCAGCATTAGACCTAGCATGCTGAGATGTAATTCACTTATCACTAGCAAACATTTGTCTTAACTCTTTCTTCATCGAAACAAAATACTGAAGTGATAAGAAATTTGTGGCAAATCTTGTCATAGCAGGACGACACAAATTCCTACCTTTGGTAAATTCCTTTCTCATCAAATTCAATACCCATGCACGATTATAAATGAACTTTGTCACCTTTTTAGCTTTCTGCATAGTCTCATCAATAATAGGAAAATACCTAGGATCCTCTATATTCTCCAGTATTAGGTCAATGCAATGTGCAACACAAGCAGTCCAAAAAAAGAATATACGTATTCTGCAACCTTTTTCCTTCCGCTTTATAAGCGGAATCATTATCAGTAATAAACTGAACAATATTTTCCAGCTCTACATCATTCACAACTTTATCAAATATCGCAAACAAAGTCTCAGTATTTCTAATAAGGCCAGATGCATCAATAGATTTTAAAAACATAGAGCCATTTGTAGAATAAACCAAAAATTTTTTAATAGAATCTTATCTCCTATTTGTCCAACCATCACACATGATTGAACATCCATAAGTACCCCAATTCATTTTTTTAAGCCAAATAACTTCTAATTTTAGAAACAAAACAACTCAAAAGTTTACCTCTTAAGTCATCAATCGAAGGACTTTTGTATCCTAGACCATAAGAGGCTATTGCATCCATCATAGGTTGATAATAATAAGACTGAGAAGTATTGAATGATGAACCTGTATCATACCACCATCTAGCTATTACCATATCGACATTGTGAGCCGCATCTCTTGATTGCATTGCACTATGAATTGAAGGTTGGGCTCCAGGAGTTGTTGTGGTGCAAAGAAACTAGTCACCTGCCTTCTTCTCTTCCTCACATCAGATTCAGGTACTTCTTCTTGAGCCTGAGATGGAACATTACAAGTACCACTACCATCACTACCACTACCACTTCCACCTTCAACATTTCCAAAATCACCACGGAAACTAAAAAACGAACTTCTACTACCAATTTCAAAATTCAACCTTTCCCTTCTCTCTCTCATATTGATATTCATCAAACAGTGTTTTCATTTATCACTTCACATCGTGACTTATTTTTTACAAGGTTCCACATTTCCTTTAACCTTAACTAAATGTTTTTCAATTGGGTGATTCCTCCACCTTTCAAATGCTTGGTACAAAACAAGCAAATAGTATGGTTCCTCATACCGGGAACCAATATAGCATGAGCCCAAGTTGGATCATTGTATCTTCCTAAAGTGGGTTGATCAGGAGTACTTGAACTTTCTTCCATTTATCTGTAAAAATAAATAAATGCATATATCAAAATAAATAACACATAATTCCAGTACACAATATGCATATCCATCTTATATAATATAACTCATTCTATATGATTACATTACACACAATTCAATTTCATGGAACACAATTCACTATATGTCAAAAGCTAACAATTCAAAACATTCAACATATATAATTACATAAAACATACATAAACACTTTCCATTTCCAACAA
>JAOSBM010000005.1:24937442-24950646 GCA_027568955.1 Erythroxylum tenue | reverse complement strand
TGGAAACTAGACTAGTAGTAGACTCATAAAGGATTGACTTTTTATTTAAAAAATTATTTAGTTATTTCCTAGTTATAATGTTAATTTTCTTTTAGGATTTTATACCTATGAAAAGGATGTCTTGTGTAATGTAAAGATGGTATTATTGATTAATCAAAACATTAGGAGAATTTTTTTTTCCTTCATGAACTATAAAAAATGCATAACTTATGTAAACAAGTATAAAAAACATATTTTGGATTAATATATATATATATATATATTTAACTTCCTCAATAAAGATTACAAAAATTAAGAAGTAATCCAAAACGTCCAACGGACATTCCTCTCATTTACAACCACTAATAAGCATCCAACATAAAGCATGTGAGAACAATACAATAGTCCCCTTGTCTTAAAGCTTCTCTCTCTTTAGTCCATCTATTCCATACTTTACAATTTATTCAATGTCATTGATTCCATTTCAAAAGTTTGTTTAAATTCTTTAGCGTTTAGTTCATGAAGCTCGTGTTCTTCACGCTTCAATACATGTGCCTCTTCGACTAGTCAATTTGGGAGTTCATCGTTTCTGACAATTATTGGAGTTCAACCAGGTGAAAAAGAACGCACTACGAGCCCTTGAATAGAAAAATCCTCAGATGCGGACCCTTTTGCCCATAAGAAAGAAAAGGGAAATCATTACGTAGGCAGCTCACGGAGTGGGGAACGCACACGTGCGTTTACTTGTAGGCAATGCAAAAAGCCCAATTTGGCAACGAGGAAGAGAGTCCTAGATTGAATTATTGAAAACGGCAGCAATTGCTGAGGTACATGATCCTGGCCATGGTTATAGCAGTTTAAGTCCACGGGACAGCCTATGGTTTCAGACTCTCGTGTCTTCTGTAGCCTATCAAGCACTCCATTTTCCTTCCTCCAAACCCTTTTTGAATTCCAAAGCATGATATTAAACTAGGTGCTTCATTTTGTCTATGCTTTGCTCTGTCTCAAGTACAGAAAATTCAGAGTTATCAAGTCTACAACAGCTTAGGGCTTCAATTCCACAACGCCCTCAATTTCGACTCCAGCATCAGTCAGGTTACTCCTTTTTTCTCCATTAAATTCAGTTTTCGGTTCTTAACCTAATAATTCAATCTGTGTTAAAATCATTACTTACTTTCTGCTGAATTGATTTTTTGTTTTTTTGTCGAGTACTTCACGTATCTTTGTTCCATCATCTGAGTTTTTGTGGACATCTAGTAGCTAGGGTTCATTTCGGGAATGGGATTTTCCCAAATTATGGTGGCGTTCCTTCTAAACAAAAGAAGAAAATGTGACAAATTATAGTTTAATAGGCAGACTGCAAAAGAGCAGTAGTTGCCACTCACTATGGCCACTATTGTGTTTGTGGCGGCATTTCCTGGAATAACTCCCTTGAATTTTTTTGCGAGTTTGTGATCGCTAACTAATCCATGGTGCCTTTTACGTTCCAATTTCTATTTTTTAAATATTGCGGGATATGTTGGTTGCAGGCATGTGGGAGACGTAGAGCCAAGTGGGAGTGGGTTGAATTCTCATTTAAATGGAGTCCTGCAATTGTATCGAGCCACAGTGGCCAGCTGATGAACTTTTGATGAAATACCAATACATTTCAGATTTCTTCATTGCTCTTGCTTATTTTTCCATCCCGCTTGAGCTCATCTACTTTGTCAAGAAATCTGCAGTTTTTCCTTATAGATGGGTGCTTGTCCAGTTTGGTGCATTTATAGTTCTTTGTGGAGCAACGCATCTTATAAACTTATGGACATTTACCATGCACTCCCGAACGGTGGCAATAGTGATGACCATTGCAAAAGTCATGACTGCTGCTGTGTCTTGTGCAACTGCCCTTATGCTTGTACACATAATTCCTGACCTTTTAAGTGTTAAGACTAGAGAGCTGTTTCTGAAAAATAAGGCTGCAGAGCTGGATAGAGAAATGGGTCTAATTCGAACACAGGAAGAAACAGGCCGCCATGTTAGGATGTTGACCCATGAAATAAGAAGCACACTTGATCGCCACACTATTCTTAGGACTACACTTGTTGAACTGGGTAGGACATTAGCATTGGAAGAGTGTGCATTGTGGATGCCAACACGGACTGGGTTAGAGCTTCAACTATCCTACACTCTTCGCCAGCAGAATCCTGTTGGATATACTGTTCCTATCCAACTTCCAGTCATTAATAAAGTGTTTAGTAGTAATCGTGCTGTGAAAATATCTCCTAATTGTCCAGTTGCTAGATTACGACCTCTTGCTGGAAAATATATTCCTGGAGAGGTGGTTGCTGTTCGTGTCCCACTTCTTCATCTTTCTAATTTCCAAATAAATGATTGGCCTGAACTTTCTACCAAACGTTATGCCCTAATGGTGTTAATGCTTCCATCAGATAGTGCTAGACAGTGGCATGTTCATGAGTTGGAGCTTGTCGAAGTAGTAGCTGATCAGGTAAATCAAAGATCCTAATTATCTTAACAACATTTGCTGTACGAAATTAACAATACAATTTTATTTTTTGCAGTGTCATAATCTTACTGCTACTGACTACTATACAATAAATGCCATTATTTAATATACTTATTAGTTATGGTACTTGTGCTAAGAAATAGCATTCTTTAGAGATTGGTAGCCTCTCCAAAGTTACATTTGACCAAGGTTTAATATGAAAAGGTTATCTTCTCCTTTTTCTAAGAATGAAAATAATTTCATTAAGCCTCAAAGGGCATCAAAGCTTACAATGGCCAAACTATACTCTAGTTAACAACATACAAGTGTTAACTATGAGCTAATAGAATTAACAAAGCAATGATTGAGATGACGCTAATTGATTCCCCATCTTTGAGTAATCTGCATATTGAAGTGCCATTTATAATGCAAATGTGGAGTCTTTTCTTTGATAATAGGTCCCTGATAAACTGCTCAACATCTAAAGATTGGTTTCTGAAGATTCTTTTGTTTCGTTTTTTCTTAATCTATGTGCCTATTCTTTACTTCTCTTATAGTAAGTTGAGACTGAAAATAATGCAGCTTTCGTGCTGTAACCAAATTTTAGAACACGTAAATGGAGCAGATGATGCACTGTCTAAAGATGGTATTCTGACTTGAAAATTCGAAATGTTAACCAGGTGGCTGTTGCTTTGTCACATGCTGCAATCTTGGAGGAGTCAATGAGGGCAAGGGATCTCCTCATTGAGCAGAATTTTGCACTTGATCGTGCTAGGAGAGAAGCTGAAACAGCAATTCGTGCTCGCAATGATTTCTTAGCAGTTATGAACCATGAGATGAGAACACCAATGCATGCAATTATTGCACTTTCCTCATTGCTGCAGGAAACTGAGCTAACACCAGAGCAGCGACTCATGGTTGAAACAATTCTAAAGAGCAGTAATCTTCTGGCTACTCTAATTAATGATGTATTAGATCTTTCAAGGCTTGAGGATGGTAGCCTTAAACTTGACCTAGGAACTTTCAATGTTCATGCTATTTTCAAAGAGGTAGAGTTACATTACCTGCCAAGTCAAATTGCTTCATAAGTATTGATGTATATACTTGTGCCAAAATTTTGGTGGTTAAAAGTTTGAGACAGATGTTTGTTTCCTGTGGTAGGTTCTTAATTTGATCAAGCCTATTGCTTCTGTTAAGAAGTTGCTTCTCACATTGAATTTGGCTCCAGATTTGCCAGAATATGCTATTGGTGATGAAAAACGTTTAATGCAAACTATATTAAATGTTGTTGGTAATGCTGTAAAATTCTCCAAAGAGGGCAGCATCTCAATCACTGCATTTGTTGCAAAGTCAGAATCTTTAAGAGATTCTCGAGCTTCTGATTTTTTTCCTATGCCAAGTGATAATCATTTCTATTTGCGAGTACAGGTTAGTTCCTTCATGTTCAAACCATTATATGTTCAATTCTTGTTGGTTCCTGAAGCTGACTGCTTATTTATCTATTTGTATAGGTAAAAGATTCTGGTTCAGGAATAAGCCCCCAAGATGTTCCAAAGTTGTTTACGAAGTTTGTACAGACTCAATCATTAGCGACCAGAAATTCTGGTGGCAGTGGGCTTGGACTTGCAATTTGTAAGAGGTATTTTGCTTTTATGATTTTTTTTTTATAGATTTCATTGCATTCTAAGTCGTATGATTATAGTCTACTTGTTCCTAAGTTCTTGGTTTTTTGCCTTAAGTTGATTTCTCGAAACTCTGTCGGATTGGTTGTACATGTCCCTGTAAGTGGATGAATATGTAGTTACATATCATGATTTATGCTTTTGCATGCTTGTGATTAGGTTTGTCAATCTTATGGAGGGACATATATGGATAGAAAGTGAAGGCCTTGGCAAAGGATGCACTGCTATCTTCATTGTAAAACTGGGTATTCCTGAGCACTCAAATGAATCTAAGCATTCTTTCATGCCTAAAGGGCCACCAAGTCATGGACAAACAACTTTTCCAGGGGTCAAAGTTCTTGTCATGGATGATAATGGGTGAGTAAGATTGTGACTGCAACATTTTTAATCAATTTTAAAAATACTGTCGATAGAGTAAGTTTATCTTGGTGCTAGCTTGATATCGATTTTATTTATTGCTAGTAGAAAGAAATGATTTTAGAAACTGAAATACCTAGAAGATAGGGAAATTAGGGACCTACGAATGAGCTAATGCTTATTTGTTACATTGCGCTAACATGATTAATTTTCGAAACAGTAAACCTCTCTGTATAAAAAATTTTTCTTTTAACTATTTCTTGTTGAATCAATAAATCTAAATGTGTTATTAGGTAGGTGATTTGCCTTCCTGTATCAGACATATGTGGTATACATCCACCAAACATTCATTGTCCTTAACCTCAAATGCATGCAAAACTATCTATATCATTTTTAGGGAACTTAGATCTATTCACTTTCCAGTAACTTTTAGGTAATATGCTCACATTGAATTGTAAAGTTTCTTGAAGCTATTGAAGAGCTTCATAGGTTCATAGCAACATTATACTGTTTAGTCCTAATGATGAACTCGTTCATGGATACTCGCTTTTTTGAGGTTGTGCTAGTGCCACATGTTTTTGTGTGACATTGTATTTATCATGGATAACCTTTTATGGTTTATAATTCAGCCTTTGAGTTGGGTACTAGTTTATATTTTGTGTTTGAAGTTTATTGTTAAAGTGAAGTTGAATAATGTTTGTTTTATTGCTTAGTGGATTAAGAAATAGATTGTTTTAATAAATGACTAGTAAAACTATGTGATGTAAGGAAGATAATTATAATAAGAATGTCATGCAAGAAGAAAGAAGGATAAAGAAAAATTTGTTGGACATAAAGAGGGTTTAGATATAACATAGGATCAACTACTTTTTTATTCATATATCAAGATTTTATTGAACAAAACTAGTTAAGTGCTAACTCCTAACTTCTTACTCTTTCCTAACCCAATTGCATAGATTTTCCTTCTGCATAAGAATTTTATTAGGGTAACATTTATCTGAAGTGCTAGAGGCTTGGAAAAACTGATACAATCCAGCTTCTTTTTGCAACTCAAACGTTTGACAAATGTTGTGCTTAGATCCCTTGCATGTTCTAGTTTCAACTTCCTAGGGGAGTACCTTGCATGTCACCTTCACCCGTCTTAGCATGTTTGTGACGAGTGCTTACAGTTATGATGCCAACACCATAGAAACTAGTGATACCAAAACTTTTCACTGAGATACAAGAACATAAATAATTCATGATTTCCATAATCAAATTAGTGAATCCAAGGACGATCAATTCATAGATGGAGATAGTATTGAACGTAATGTTTTTGATGAATGTAGGGTTATGGGAGCAAGTTTTAACAAATTAGGGCTAGAAGTGTGGGGGTTATGGTCGGAACTACAGAAATAGAACTAGGTTTAAAGAGAATCCCTTGAATAAAATTGATTAAAATAAGCCCACTACTTGAGATTTACAATTTCAACCCAAATAAATAATTTTCAATTGGTAATAAATCTTGTAATGTCTAGTATACATTTGTTGGGATTAGTAATTCATTTGGGGTTTGCATTGTTTAGATAGTTAAGATGCCTTGAAAAAGTTCCATTTATACTAAACTCATATATGTAGTTATACAATTTTGACCCATATTAAAGAAATAAGTTGGTAATAAATCTTGCAATGTCTAGTATATTTATTCTAGCCATTTCACTCATAACAATAAATGTAGATAGCCATTTCATTCATCATAATAAATGTGGAAATTTGAACAGACAAAGTTCTAGTTTTATCAAACCTAAAATTCTCATCATATCAAACCCTAAATCTTCAACTATTTCGAACTTGAAATTCCAAGAACCTAAGCTGAATTTTTCGAACATAAACTCAAATTCCAGTCATCAGAATTTATAGATTTTGTGGGTCATAGTCACTGATTTGATATATCTTCTACTTGTCCTATATCAATTTGGTGTCATAGCTTTGGTTCACAGTGGCGACACGTAGCGAAAGGGCCTATAGAAGAAATACTTAGCGACCTAGAACAAGGTGAAGTACTTTTAAATATATCAAACAATTGGGCATCGATGATCCCCATTCACAAGGTTCTTTAGAAACCAAATTACATTTAACAACTCCCACAAGAAAGCATGTTTGAGTGAAGGGGAGCTCTTACTTCACTTGTTTACTTTATATCCCTAACTTGCCCAATAAGATTAGAATATGCTTTCTAGGGATGGCAGTCTTAGCCTGGCTCGGTCTTTGCTTTCTCTGCGGGAAATGAAGTGAGGAAGTTCGTTTTGAAGCAGTCCCTTTTAGTTCGAGTTCTTTTCCAAGACAAGGGCTAGTAGCAATCATCTTTCACGGATGGCCACCTATAGGGGGTAGGGTAGGGTGGGTGGTGCTGCTCAGATTGCAGCCAATCTTCCTAACCGTGCACGGGCTAGGCTTAGAGCGCATTAAAATCAACATACCTCATAAGGGCATTGAGACCATAGCATGTTACACGAAAGCGACGCTTTCTTTGTAGTGTTGTCACACAATTGCCTGCTAGAAGCGCACTCGCTCTATAGTTTTGTCACACAAGATAAGCATATCGCCTAGTGGAATTACACTACTATTGCGAGACTTGATAGAAGATGAGATTGAAGTGAAGAATTTTTAAGATTTAGACTAGATAGGGAAAGTGATTTGTCGAGTCATGTTACAGAGCGAGTCAGTTAGGGCCGAATATTTTCTAGAGAGGCTAGACAACCTTAAAATTCATTCCCTAAAAGTCAAAACTTTAACAAAAAATAGTTTTGCAAACCTATATCGTATACTTGATGTTGAACATGGAAAAGGTGCTAATAAGCAGGATGAAGGGACTTATATTAATGAACAACACACAATGCGAGTGTGAATATCTATTGGAAATTCATATTTTGGCAAGATGAAGGGACTTATATTAATGAACAACACACAATGCGAGTGTAAATATCTATTGGAAATTCATATTTTGGTTTTGATTCCTCAAATTTAACAGGCATTGTGATACAAAAGGGGTTAGAGTTTATAAAAGAAATTAAAGTGGGAATTAGTCAACTGCAAGATTTAATTTAGTGGGGTGAAGAGTTAAGGTGACAGCAAAGACAACAATGACTAAAATTTAGTTTATTTTAGGATTTTTAGCAGAGAAGAAGTAGTCATAAGTTATATATGTTATCTTAGGTATAGTTATGTTATCCTAGTTGTTTAGAAATTAAACTTCTTTAAGAATAGGCTTCAATTTTATTTTGGATATTTTAGTTAGGAAACCTTTTCTTGCTAGAATAAGGATTCTAATAACTTTTCTATATATGTATGTGTACTCAACTTTAATAATAAGAAGATATCTTGAAATTTTTTGTGAACTTTTTTTGAAAATTAAAGATTGCATTGATTAAATATTTACAATCTAGAGTACAAAAGGTCAAGGTTAATCCAAAAGGTCTAGATTACATAGAGTTCTGGTTCCTAGTAATCAACTACAACTTGAAAACTAAGGCATACCTGTGAGACCACGTAACCAGTATTACTCCAATCCCCATCTTCTTTTCATACTACTTGACAGCGTTGTTGCTATTCCTCTTGCTAACATGGCCACTCCGCAATGGAGGAAAATGTCCTGAAAAACCAATTCAATGCTTCGGCTTTGTTGTCTAAAGATTTTGCAATTATGCTCCTTCTAGATGAAATACACCAAAGCTTCCCTGCTTAGCTTAATGGCTTTGAGATCAGCTGCACTGTGCACTCTAAGCTTCCCCAACGATGTAATCGTTTCACTCCAAGAGTCCACTAATCTGTCAATGTTGAGAATAACCTGCATCCGACCCCAGATTTGCCTGGTAAATCGGCATCGAATCATAAGATGTTCTTAGACTTAGTAGTGCTAAACATTATAAGATTCCCAAGAAGATAAGTGCTAATGTTTATATTTTAGAATTACCAAGTGACATAGGAATTAGTCCTATCTATAATGTTGCGGATTTAACTATTTATTATAGACATGATGATACACAATCTCATACGACAATTGTGAGAGTTTTAATCATTCCTCATCTTAAAAAAGAGAGAGAGGATGCTCTTGATGAACAAATTGTAGCCATAAGAGCTGGTGGATATCAACAGTTTCTTGTCAAATGAAAAGGGAGATCAATTTCTGATAGCACTTGACTTTTAGAATCTTAATTGTAGTGATCAGTATAAGTCACATTCTACATCGACGATGACTTCAAATAAATCAGGGAGAATTGATACATTATAATAAAAGAAATAAAATAGGACAAATTAATCAGCCACTAACATTAATTTGGTGGGATGAAGAGTGGTATTTGAAGTGACGATAAAGACACAAGGGTTGAAATTTAGTTTATACTAGTTTCTTTATCAAATAGGAAGTAACAGTAAGTTAAGATATGTTATCCTAACTGAAGATATATATCTTGTTATCCTAACTGAAGATATATTATCCTAGTTGTTTAAGACTTCAATATATTTAAGATTATTGAATTCCTATTAGAATAAGATTCTATTTTGTTTTGGATATTTTAGATAGGAACCCATTACTATTAGAATAAGGGTGCTAAGAACTTATAGTTATTCAAACCTTTAATAGAAAAGATCCTGAAGTTTTTCTTTAACAAACTTAAGTTTTCAATTAATAGGTGTGATGCTTTCTTTTAAAAGTAATTCTTAGAACCTAGGAGTGATTCCTAGTTCTTGCCCTTCGTTACTTGTTTACTCGCAAAGTTCCAACATTTTTAACCTGAATTTCTAGCAACCAAAATCCCGAAATTCTAGGAATATCAAGACCTAAAATTCCTGCCATATAAAATTTTAGCTATTCCAAACATGAAATTCTGGCAGCCTAAGCTGAAATTCCAAACCTAAAACTCAAATTCCAGCCACCAGAATTATAAATTTTGTGGGTCTCTTGGGCACTAGTTTGATATATTTTCTACTCTTCCTACAACTTGGATGGCTTATCTTATTTATGTTTCCATTTTGTTTAAGGAGAAAGAGAGAAAAGAGGCTGGTGTGAGAAAGAAGGTGGGACATAAGCCTCCTGTATTTCAATACTAAATGGTTAAAAGACAAAACCATATCGGATTGTTATTCTGAAAATTAGGATCTAGGGAATAACATGATCCCCTCTTTCAAAATTTACACTTTTCTGCAGTTGGACACCATTTGTTTGTGTTCTTAGAAAAAAATTAATGCATAAAGGCCTACAACTTTTACTATATATTTTTTCTTCTATCTATTTCCTTGTAGGAATATTGATAAAAGATGTTTACAAAATTTTCAATTAAGTTCTTAGCTTTTTAGTTCTTTTAATCGAGTATAAATCTTTTTTAATCCAAATAATTGCTTGAAGGGACAACCATTATAAATTTCTATTTAGATGTGGAGCTTGGATCAAAAATGGTAAAATTTAAAGGGAATTAGGATGAATATTAGAATTTTCCTAAAAGAAAAGTTGACAGAAAGCTTGTCAGAGCCCAGTTTTCTAATCGACAACCTTAGTTCCTACGAAGGGGAAGAACTCCAGTAAGAGAAAAAGAAGATTTCCATGTGAGTCCTCCCGTCACTAGATTCTACACAAAATCAAATATCGATTTGATATCAGAGCCTGGTGTCATGGACGACTTTGTAGAATTGTCAAGCTGAATGGATGTGTTTATGAGAAATACCCAACAAGGTTGGCTATGGTGGACAACCAAGAGATCAGCAAAAAGTCCTTGAACTCACAGCTAGAGGAGATTTTATGGGAGTTGGAAGGGGCCTGTAAGAACAATGAGGTGGAGAGCAACAACTGCACCTATAGGGACCAAACTCCAAAGGGAGGAAGGAAGAGTTGGGCAAGCAAGAGTGAATGGACACTTTTATCTACACCATCACCGTTTCATCATTATTCTTCGGACTTCATTCATCGTCTTATCCTACCTCATCTTCAGCTGCACTTCGAACTGTAACAATCGTCCATTTGTGATTTTTGTGAATTACGTTAAGCTTCAACACTCTCCCTCCACATAGTCTATTTGCGATTTGGGGATTATATTAAGCTTTATCACTCTCCCTCCACATTGGACATTCTTATTCCTCACTTCTGGAAGCCAGTGGGGCAAAATTTAATTCAGTTTTTCAATTAAATTCTTTATTCAACAAACAATCACTTTTCCTATTAAACCTCAACTTAGAACATAAAAAATTTAGTTATAAATCCTGTCTTGAATATAAATTATTCTGATCTTTAGTCCATTTCCGATGTGGGACTTGAGTCTTTCAACGCTAGGTTTGTTTGGTGTTTACAGGGTCAGCAGAATGGTAACCAGGGGGCTCCTTGTGCATCTGAGGTGTAATGTAACAGCTGTTAGCTCAAGTGATGAGTGTTTGCGAGTCGTTTCTCAAGACCACAAGGTGGTATTTATGGATGTGGATGTGCTTATGCCTGATGGGTTTGAAGTTGCTGTCAGACTACAAGAAAAATTTCCAAACTGTCA
The DNA here is from genome assembly GCA_027568955.1 of Erythroxylum tenue. Lineage (NCBI taxonomy): Eukaryota > Viridiplantae > Streptophyta > Magnoliopsida > Malpighiales > Erythroxylaceae > Erythroxylum > Erythroxylum tenue. The sequence goes on along the minus strand of JAOSBM010000005.1, from coordinate 24,939,637 downwards.
TGAAAGGCCATTCATAGTAGCCCTTACTGGAAACACTGACAAACTGACTAAGGAAACCTGCATGAGGGTTGGCTTGGATGGGGTTATACTGAAACCTATTTCTGTAGAGAAAATGAGGACTGTACTGTCAGATATTGTGGAACACAGGCGGCTATTTGAGGTCATGTGAAACTAGGGGATGTTAACCAATCATCAGGATAGGAAGTGTGAGTTCTTACCTTTTTGGCATATATATGAACTATACATGCGCCTTGGAGCATTGCAGCGGAAATGGAGCATGGGCATCTGGAAGTTGTCCTCGCCAAGATCCATGAGCACTGTGTATTTTTCTTCAACGTTGTCCTTAAATGTTGGTGGTAAGACATTCTTGTATTTTTATGTGTTTTGATATTGTTTTGTGATGTATAAATTTGTCGAAACTTGAACACAGTAAAATTAGTGGAGAGTTTTGTGGAGTGATAATGTTGGAATTGATCTACCAAGTATTTGAGTTCCAGAAATGAAATAGATTATATTCAAGGTATTTGATTGTTAGTTTATTGTACGATCAAGTTCAGGGACTGGTTGACTAAGAAAATGAGTATTAAGCAACAGCAAGTTTGACTGCTGTCGGTGGAAAAGCAGCTGTTATAGTGTGACGGCTAATTAATTCTTGAAAGATACGTTGTTCCTCGTGTGTTGGAAGAAATTTGTTGGATAAGTTGGTTTCATTGAGAAATGAATAATTAGTATCAAGTATATGTAAAGCTAATGCAACATTATAATAAGTTTAGGGCCCTCAAGTAATTACAATTAAAAAAAATTTCAAAAAACAGGTCACAGTTTTCATCTATGCCTCTTCAATTTTTGTTTTTTTTAAATAAAACTTATTTAGTTATTAGTACTAAATAGGAATAAGAGAATGATTCATTTGAGTCATACAATCCTGAATAATATGTTGAGAAATAGATTTATGTACAATTTGTCAGGCTATTCTAGTATTCAAGTTTTACATGATGCAGACTGGGGATCTAACATGATATTGGAACTCATTCACCCAGATGTGTTTTTCATAAGTGATGACTTTTGAAATGGAAGAAAGCGTTTACTAATTATTTTCTAGGTATAATAACTTTTATTTATCATATTATAGTATGTACATGAATTTGAACAACCAAAACTTTTATAAAAAAATTTTACTCTAAAAATGTGCTTTTCAGCATTACATGAATTGTATTTATGCATCATTTTATCTAAGTCATTCTTGTAGAATATGTTATTATTTTCTATCAAATTCATCAATTTGAATCGGCGATTAGAAATTTTACAAGCATTCAATACAAATAACATATATTCTTCATGAAATAAAACAGTTGTAATTGCATATGTAAATAAAAAAATTACATATCTTGATTTACTAACCCAATATCCTTAATTAGTAAAGTGAATTCTTGATAATAAAACTAATATCAACCAAAATTGAAAATATTAAATATTTTAAAAAGAAACGAAAGATAAACAACATAATGAAGTTAAATAGTTAGAAATTTTTTTATTAATTATGTCATCATATTTCTTTCTGGTGGTCCCTAGACAAACACTAAAATGAAATGAAATACATGTTTTCAATTATATCACTCTTTGCAGGATTTATCAAACACTTAATATGTTTAAATAAATGTAACTTCTAATAGTAAGGGTTTTACTTAAATGAGTTTCATTTTAAATATATAAGAATATTCAACGTAATTGAAATAGTATAAAAATCTCAATTGTAATCGGAATATATGATATGAATTGTAATTAGAATATATAATATGAAATGTAAAAGAGTAGGGACGAGATAACACAACTAGTTTATAATGATTAATAACCATTGACTTACGTTAACTCTCCTAAGTTCCATTTGAAAAGTCACTAATTATTTCTTTAATGGGTTTGACTTATAATTCAGTAGCCAATTTAGCCTTTGAATTTTTACTAATAGAGCTTTTTTCTGTACATCTTTTCTGAGAAGAACTTTTCTGAGAAGAACTTTTTGACTGTCATTTCAAAAAGAACTTTTTTGAAAGAGTTTTATACAGTAAACTGTTTGGCAACACAAAAATAAAAAACTTTTAATTTTAACTATTTTTTATTTTGTAATAAAAATTATTTATACATATAAATATTATTTAAAGTATATTAAACAATATGCAAAGCACAATATATTAATT
>JAOSBM010000005.1:24904629-24921677 GCA_027568955.1 Erythroxylum tenue | reverse complement strand
CATTTCCATTAAGGAAGCTCTTTCTTGGCTTAAGGATCAACGGTTGGATAAGATTATTATTGAGTCTGATTGTTTTGAAGCTGTTCATCATCTTAACAACTCTTCTATTAATCTGCTTGAGGTTGGAACAGTTTTGGCTGATTGTCTTTCTTTAAAGAATAATTTCCATTCTTTGTCCTTTCATTGGACTTCACGGAATGCCAATAAGGCTGCTCATCTGCTAGCTCGGGTGGCCCTATTACACGCAAACCGTTTGGTGTGGTCTTCTATTCCCAGCTGTCTTGATTCTGTTATTTCTCTTGATGTTTCGTTGCTTGTTATCAATTCTGAAGAGGCTCTAGGTTCGGGTGTAATAGGGTAAAGCCTGTTGGTTTGGGGTTAGATGCTTCTTCTTTGGTTGAGTTGTCTCGTTTTCTTTAATTGAAGTTGTTTTGTTTCAAAAAAAAAAAAAAATTATAGCCCTCATAAGATCGGCCCGGTAATGCAATTCTCAAGCATTCCTGTAGACGTATGAAAGGAATAAACAAGCTACGATACAAGCATTTCTCGAACGACTCCACGACTAAAGCAAATTCCTTGAAAGCAAACATAAAGAATAGCATGCAAGTCGATAGTAGATAAGTAAGTAAAGGATTTGATTTCTTTGCAATTATAAAGAGTAGAGAGGTGTTGGCTGGTTGATTCCATAGAAACTAAGATATAAAGTTTTTAATTTTTCTAAATATTAAAACTGTTGAAACCGTAATATTTTTCATTTTGCTTGACTAATTTTTATAGTATTATTGTCTTCAGTTATAGCTCAATGGTTAGTATTGTTTAGTGATATTATTAAGCTATAGTACAGTAATTTCATGACATTAATTATTCAAACCTTACAATTGCATTGGAAAAGAATTCAGAAAACTTCTATCAAAAGCAACTTCTATGTCTGCTTCTTCTTCCCTGCAAGAATTGGCTGGATATGCAAATGCCTATTGAAGGCTTCGTTGAAGAGAAAACGAGTCTGGAAGGCTGATATAATTGGAAGCCAAGCTAATATAGCTATTGGAGCAAATAGTACAACACCCATTCCATAATCATAGGACTTGGAAAGGACCTGAGTAAAATCCCATAGCCCTGTATCCTCCAATTTTGGCCTCGCAGCTTGCGCAATCTGCATGGACTCATCATATCAGAGGAAATAAAAGAAAGGATAGCGAAGCAGAATACAATTGACTCATCTTAAATGCTTACCAGTATCAAGCCCCACCCAGTCGGCAAAAAGGCTAGGCAGCATATGACCAAGTCTTTAACCGACAATTGACAGACGAGGGACAGAGTAACTATAATGGAGACAACAGCAATAAAGAGGAAGGCTTTGAATAATCTGAATACTAAGTGATATTTGGCACTGAATTGCTGCCTTCCCATGTTCACAGCCTACGCATTATAACAATAAAATGTCAGTATTCTAGTACTATTATGCATCCGAGAGATGTTACTACTATTCTGCAGAAGAAGGGCAGCGACCAAATACCAAGGTACGAATCTTTAGAACTCTTTGGTACACATCATAGCATTCGTGTTGTTTATCTATCAGAAGAAGCAATTCCATCTTCCTAAGACATTGGATCCTACGTGTTTGTGGAAGTATAGTGTGCATCAATTCATCAAGAGTAGCAGCATATAACAAGAACATTGGCTAATAATGGGTCTAATTCGTTAGGTAAACACTAAATACTATTGAAGCGTGTGATTGCATTTTCTCAGAAGATATATATTAACTAGATATAGTTAATGACATGGAAAGAAGAGAGAACTGGTAGAGTTTGCTTACCTTGACCAACAGGAAAACAGCAAGAAGTACAACCCAAGATAGCACATAAACAAGAAAATTTTTGCTCTTTTGAGAAATATCAAGGTGGTAGACCAGACCATACTGATACATGAAAAACCGAAGAGAAAGAAGCACTTCAAATGATCTAGCAGCCAGGCCAGAACGATAAAGATGCGCCTGTTCATCGTTCCACCATGACTGCCAACTTTTATCCTGTTGAATCCCAATACCACCTTGCTGACTGATCCACTTATTCCAATCTTTCCAGTCATCTACTATTTTATCCCAACTGAATCCTGAAGGATTAAACAGAAATGGTGCAAACAACCAAGTGATTGACATGAACCAAACGGAATAAGTAATCAGAACATATGCCATACTGCTCTGGTAGGACCTTCTGAACAAATCATAAACAATCAGTAGGAGAATTAGTTCAAATCCTTTAACAAAGTGGCTTCGTGAATATAATCTGTAGTTCTCAGTGAAGCTGGCATGAAATACTACAACCTTACGACCAGTCGGTCTGTATTTTGCACCTCCATGTAAAATTGTTCGACCATAATGGTGAGTTTTTGTTCCTAGTGAGAAAGTGAAAAACAAAGCAGCTAATTGCAATTGCATGAGGATAAAATCTTTTAGGGCATTGAGAAACCCTTTCTCCAGTCCAATTTCCATCACCATTGGTAGGCCAGTTAAAAGCCCAAGCTGAAGAAATGATTGGGAGGCAAGAGCAGTTTCCAACGATTCTATGTTATGCATCCTAGCCTTAAGGACAAGTGCCTTTTGCAGCCCACTTAGCACAAGGTAAAGCTGTCCATAAAGGAATACATATATTCCTATTACAGCAACCTGCACATTGAGTTAAAAAAATCCCATATTACCAGCTAACGATTGGAGAGAGACAAATTTTCAATTAAATAAATAGAAGAGAGGAAGTGTTAGTGCTGATAAAAAAATTTCATCCATGAATATTGAATGCATCGATTTGACTGATTTAATGAATGCTACGAATGAATACCAGGTGATTGAAATAAAAGCCAATGGTTGTAAAGTAGCACGAGAGCATCCTGAAAAAATCAAACAGGTGCCCAAGTCGGTATATGTCACGACTTATAGTCTGTTCACTGTTTCCATTAGCTATTTTAGCCTCAAATTTTGAGATCTGATTTAGGCCCACATCACGACCTTTTCCAACTTGCAGATACTCATGGTAAGTGATACATCCCCGTCGCAAGGTAGAATTGAATCCTACATCAGGACAGAGGTATAAAGTTGTTAGTATCATCTGATGTGGTAATGCAACTTTTGAATTTCTGTTCCATACCAGCAAATACGTCCTCACTCAAGTTTATTGTTTTTGATGATTTGCTTATGCCACCTCTTGTTAAATGAAATACTCTGTCAAACACATCAGGGTGTCCATAGTGGAACCTCACCCTGTTTACAACGGATGGAAAGAAATTAATGACATATTTCACAGTTGAGACCCTTTAAAGTAGCTAAGATAGACAGGCTTCGAGGTCATATTACACACACACGAACCAATCAATATGCTATAAGTTAATTCTTATCTTTACCTCATAATCAAAAGTTTTAAAAGGAAACCATTTTAGCTAACAAGAGACAGGAATGAAAAGAATACATTTCTTCCTGTACATGCATGCCATCTCAGCCAACAAATGTACAAACTCAAGCATTTAATGTCATATTCCCGAAATTAATTGCTGTTTAACATATATCCACCATCTTTCTTCACCATTTAGTGGTACTTGATAAACCAAAACTTAATCAATAGAAGGAGATAAGACCAGACTGACCTTTGTAATTTCATACTTTGAGGACCACTTAAAAGTTATGGTTTTATTGAACTAAGCCCCTTCTAAATCAATCCCAGACACACACCCCGCTTTCAAGGAAGTCAAATTCCAATCAGTATCTACTTCACAGTCTAGAATCTCCTGCTTAATAGTTTGGTAATGCTTTGATACAATTTATTATGGCCAAAGCCTAAACTTTCCCAAGAACCTCATTGGGTCCTTTGAACTACTCATTATGGAAGGAGCAATATGGGGTATGTTTGGTATGTTATGATTTCTATAAAGTATTTCACACACCTACCATTAATAAACAATAATAGCTTACTAAGTAACCACTCCAAATAAAAGGAGAACACATCATAACTGCCTCGGGATTTGATAACTTATGTAAGAAGAAGGCATCTGTTACCTGAGGGGATTAGCAAGAAGCCTTTGACCTATGGTGACAAAGCTCGTCTCCTGATATGACATGAACCATGCTAGAGAAGACACACTGCATCAGTGAAATGATTTAGTAGTTATAATGGTTGTGCATTCTCTGAAACACCAATATAATTCTTAGATCAATGATTTATTATCATGTTCCATGAGAAGTTAGTAACACTATCATTTTCAGTTTTCAAGGCTTTACATCGTCAATTGTCTTGTTCCGATGATTCCAATTTCGTTTTTCTAATACAACAAGTTGTTCTTGAACTAGGAAAATTTGTTGGTTGGCAGAATATATGATAAAACAGGTTCTTCCAACCAAAAAAAAAAATAGTTCCATGCTTGGCCAACTTCCTATTTCAGTTTATAGTTTCCTTCCAGGTATCTCATGCTTCGGAGAATCTGTGTCAAAACTCATGTATGCTATTGAACAACTGTTTTTTTTCCATATGCGGTGGCTGGACTTTAGAATGCATTAACCTCTTGATCTTAATGGAGGCAGAACAGATTCTACATGGATATGTAATTTTACACGATAATCCAACACATATGGACATGGAATGTAGTAGCTACTAATAAGCTGTAAATGAACCAAAGAGTCTTTTTACGATTTTTAGAAGTCTTCAAAGGGACTTTTTATGCATGCCCACTTAGGGAACAATAATCTTTCAGTAAAGTTGATCTGACCTTCCAGTAAATATGTGTTCCCTCAATCCAAGTATCGTTGGAGGTCGTCTTCCTTGCTGCAGAAGAAATTCTTGTAAGAGGTTCCTCATTTTGAAAGCTTCTTCCAAATAATTATCCTGTAAAACCAGGTAAGATGAGCTTAAGATTGTAACCATGCACAAGAACACTTGAATGCACACATCATAGAAGTATACTAAGATACATGCCTAGAGAATAATCCTTATTAGAAGATGATCGTACTTGGTTCATATCAATAGTTTGAAGAGCTTCACCACGTGTGAATACTATGGCATGATTTTGATTTTCAGGTTTCCCTTCTCCAATATTGGGGGGGCCAGGAAGCTTTATACGATAAACTTCCTGTAAAAGATAACATAAGTTTTACATACAGTTACTTTAATAATGTGCTAAACTTAGTGGCATAGGAGTTGCATCATTGGCCTATGTAAGTGACAATACTTGCATGACTTCATAAAACTGGAATCATTTATACAAGTCCTCTCAAAAGACAATATACTGTCCTCATCTCATAATATCTTGTAATGAGAAGTTATGAAGGCATGGATTCCTATAGAAAAATAAAATTGATATGTAAGTTTTACATATCAAACTGATGTAGGACAAAACAAACAAATATTAACTTAGCTAAACTCACAAAATTTGAAAAAAAATGACTGAAATTAGACTGCTGGAATATCAGGTTTCAGGTCTAAATTTCAGCTTGGAATGCTGAAGTTTCAGATTAGATATGACTAGGCTTTTATGGTTTGATTGCTGGAAATTTCGGATAGGATATCAGGGTATAATATGGCTGGAATTTAGGTTTGATATAGATAGATTCTAGGTTTGGTTGCTGGAACTTTAGTTTAGAGTTTCTGGAATTTAGCAAAGAACACAAATAAGGGTAAGAAACTAGGAATTACTCATAGGTTTTAAGAGTCACTCTTAGAATAAAGCATATCACCTTTTAAATAAAAAATTTGTAGAAAAATTCATGATGACTTGCTATTGAAGGATTAAGTACACACATATATATAGTTCTTAAAATACTTATTCTAGTTGGAAAGGGTCCAAAATATTAAAATATGTATTCTATCCTAATAAGGATTCTTTATTCTTAAATAAGCTACTTATTACTATTTCCTACCTAATAAAGAAAACTTAGCATAAAGCAAGTTGTCCTTATTGTCACTTCAATTCCCATTCTTCATCCCACTAAATTAAAGTTTATGGTTGAATAATTTGCCCTCTTTTATTTCGTTTATAAACTCTAAGCTCGTTTGCCTTCTTGTTACTTTACTCAATGATTTTAAGTTCATTTCACTTAAATTGTCCATCTAAAATCATAGATGAAACAGATTGTGTTTTTTGAAAAGTATCAAAGATAACCAATTAAAGAGTCATGTTCTTTGAATCAAAGATACGTGCAAATGAATTTTCCTGATCTCAAATGTTTTGATGTAAAAAATCTAAGAACCAAGTAGCACGATCCAAACACTATTACCTGATCATAACCATTGACACCTTTAACCAATATGGAAGAATACACTTTTTGAGGCTTAAGCTTAGTATTCTCGATCACTTCTTTCTCCTCAACATAAGCAACACGTACAGATGGATACCTACACACAAGGTAATCAATGGTTGTCAATTTTAGTAATTTAACTACTACAGCTGTTTCTTTCTCCAGGAAAGGATACCTCATCAATAACTCAAGTACATCCTTTGCATGGGGATCTCCTGATGATTTTCGTGATCCAAAAGCTTGCCAGGAAATGATATAAGTGAATTTCATGTCAGATAGTGCATCTATCTGGGCAAACAATGCACGATTATTTCTTTCAGCAGCATCATATCCCTCAAGAATATCTGGTCAAACAAAATCTTTTTTTCTCAACTACATACAAACATTATAATGGAAATTTTAGATAGAACATGGCCTGAGGGCCCACAAAGCCTATATCTAAAATTACTGACCTTCATCTTCAGCCATATCCAAAAATGCTTGAATTCGTAAGGCTTCTCTGTAGTACATAATTCCTCTAACTGCCAAAACCAAGAAAAACAAACTCGGAGATCATATTCTGAATGACTGCATTGTATTGCATGTTGGTCAAAAGGTAGTCCTTTGAGTCACCTGTTCTGCTTAGTGTTTGACCTCGGAAAGAGGCCCAATCTCTCAGCAGTTCATTATTGCTTTCATCGTCAAATCCATCTATTTCTTCATACCCCGTCCTCTCCAAAAAGTTTTTCCATTCATCTAAGAGGTTAAAAAGAAAATCAAACATTCTACAGCTTGCCTCCAACAGTAAAAACTTAGAAAGGATTCTTGCCCTCTTACCAGGATATATTTTCTGCATATAAAACAATATAGAAACTTCTTCTTTGCTTGAATGAAGTTCCTTCATTGAGAACTTAATATCTTCCATGAAGTGAGGTGTTAGAACACTGTATAATGGATAAAGCATAGTTTATAGCCTCACAGTACCATGAAAATCATTGTTCATATATACAGTAGGCATTGGGATTGTTCTAGAATCAATTTTATAATCTCCTTGAATAAATGAGTATATTACCAATTCTAAAAATGTCAAAATGGAAGTTTCTGCAATCTAAGGACACCGGTGATACAAAAAGTCAAGAAAAACAAATATTAATTAGTGGCCTTGTGACTTTCTATGAAATGGAAAGGTCATATGCAGACTCTAAAAACTTTAGCTTCAGTTCCAGTAAAGTACCCCAGCCTTTGGTCACTGTTTCACTTCCTTAACAATATTTTCAAGCAAGCATAAAGCAAGAATGGGCCTGGGACTAAAAGATGTAAAAAAACTACGTCCAAATAAAGACCTTTTTAAATCCTTTTGTTGATTTTAGACCCTATAGTGAGAATCTCATAATATATCTCTGTGAAACTTAAGCAAGATTGTAGGACGGATTTATCCATCCATATCCACTTAGGAAGTACAGCACAAACTGAAATAAACATTTGATGGGTATCGGCATTTATCAAGCCAAATAAACTGAAATTTCTCTTTCTGTTCATTCCACATTTCCCCAGAGGACTTCCAGAACAGATATATTGATAAAAAGATAGGTGGACACATTAAAAGAAAGTGTATTCAAAAATCACCTACAAGTAATAAGGACAAAATGATTACATAGGTACTGAGTTTTTTTAATATTGATGAGACGAGTATTGTCCCAAAAGTTTTCAACATGGAACACCCGATGACTGATCTAAGTTTTGAAACAGTTGAAAAGCAACTTTCTTCTGCACAGTGGTTCAAAACTTAGATAAGTATATCAAATTCCATTGAAAGTTGAATTGCCCAAATCAAAACATGGTGATAAATACTAAAATAAAAGTATATATATGATATATGGTAGGCACGAGAGCTCAACCTGAAAGATAGCATCTTGCGTACTTCGGGAGCAATTGGCATATCAGTAAACAATGAAGTTGCAAAGAATGAAATACGCCTTCGAGCCTCCAAATTCTCCGGTATGTCCATCGCCTTATCTTTAACAGTAAGTATCAAAAGCAGACGCTTAATCTGCCATGCAAAATTTGAAGCAGTTCACTCATTATCTGGATCAGTTTCTTGCTCACAACTTATACAAAAGAGTTCCAATAGTTTCTTATCATACGAATTCTAGATCATTGGTGCATGCATTTACGTATGTCCCTCTCTTAAAGAAACAGCCAAGTCTTTAACAATTTAATAATTCTCAACGTGGAATTAACAAATTACCCAAGTTGCCTCTGAATGGACAAATGAAACGGTAGAGCATGTAGGCTTTATCTTGCAGAAACAGTTTACCTAATCAACAACCAAGTTGGGCTTCCTATCTAAGATTTTGAGTAGAGATAGTGAAATCATATTTCCTAGTGGGGAATTAGAGGATACAACTATGATTAAGAAGAATTGAAAGAGAGAGAATGTCAAAGGAAAAACTCACCTGTTCTTTGAGAGGACCACTATCTGGCAATGGGAAATGGATTGAGTTCTTGTCGCCAGTCGATTCAAATAATTGTGGTCGAATATTTCTATTGAAATACGTGAAACTTTCTTCTATATGTTGGGAAGAGTAAAACAGATCCAATGTCCTACACATGGTTGAAAAAAACAGTGAGAAACAAATCAGAATGATGCAGAAAGTCAGAACTGATCAAGTGAAGCTTTTGGATTGATCTTAACCAGTTAGAACAGAATATCAAAAGAAAATATAGTATGATTGTACCAACCTAGAACTATTTCTCATAATATCTATTGTTACAAGCTCAAACATGTCTTGAAGAACTCTCACGACATTGTCACGGTGGCTTTCACTTCCTTCAACCTTTAATGATGAATAAGAAGTCACACATGATTAAGTACATATAATTAATTGTCAGTGCATAATAAACTTTAGTCTTTGCATCATTCATATTTACCAGAAGTTTGAGTAACTCTTTACATTTAGCTTGTAAAGCTGGAAGCTCACTCATTTTCAAATCCTCGAGAAGACTTGATCTCGAGAGGATTTCTTCAATTTCAGTTAGTAACATGGAAATTACCCTAAAAATAATTCAAGAAACATCAGGATGGTAGGGTAAAATTCAATGCAGAAGTAAAAGTAAATGTCAGACAAACTGTGTCATTAAATGTAAAGAAAACATGTCAACAACCTATAACCTTGTACTGAAAGCAGGTTTTTTAAATGAGACTCTCCCCTACCTTTTCTCCTGATCACCCACAACGAGAATTTCAAGGATATCCTTAAGTGACTCATAGCACTCTTTCACAGCAGAGTACATGTACTTGTCTTTCTTAATCTTTTTAAAAAGACTGTCACCCTTTCCCACAAAATCTCGGGCAATGCTCAGTGCTGTTGAAAACTAGTAAAAAAAGAGAGGTTTGTCTAAAATAAAGAACATGTAACAGGAAAATTTATATAACTTGTCAGTGAAAGTTGAAACCTTGTTTGCCAGGAGGAAAATAGGCCAACGAACCATGCCAGAAAATAACTCTGGAGATAAGGGTATCACCATCAAATCCAACTCCCTATTGACGAATACACGTTATGACTATTTCCAAAAAAAAAAAAAACCCTGTGGAATGGCACTTAAAGACACTGAAAGATCATACCAATTGCTTATCAAGTCTTCTGCTCGGAATGTGTTGATAATTTGGTTCCATACCAGAACAAATTTGGCAACATTGTTTGATCCATTTACAGACTCCTGAAGATGTATTAGTTTTGTAGGAATGAAGAAAGCAGAAAATCCTTTATAGAATCATGTTACTATATCATAAATCTCATACCTTGTGAATAAAACTTCTTGTTTTCTTTTGATATTTTTGGAATGATGGAGGGACTAATCGAAAATTGAATGCAGAAGGCAAAGTGTGAAATCTAATTCTTAGCATTCCCAAAGTTCGAATCTAGAAAAAGGAGAAGTGGTGAGATCCCACAAGATTTAAAGGGGAAAAAACCACACAACTTACCTCACCAAGATGATGTAAAATACCATATACTCCCCCAAATACTGTACAGAAAACAGAATACCAAATCTGTGTGTCCATGAAGTAAACCTGAGGCAATTGTGAGAAAAGAATCAAATAACATACAATCATTTTCTTTCTTCTTGTTACCTTTCGAAACTCGTCAAGACAAGCGATAAAAATTGTCTAGTTTCAAACATATATATGCAGAAACTCACAACTATGATTGGAGACCATATAGCTACAATTGCACCTGCATTACTCTTAACTGAAATTAAAAACAAACTTCATTTGTCAATTAAATTTGCAGAAATCAAACAGGTTCTCTGTTCTAGCAAATCTAGAAAGAAACGAAGTTACCTTTTGGAAAAAGTTCATGCCAATCATAAATTTGCACACCAATTTTTAGTATTGTTCTTGTTGGTCCAATAAGTGGTTTGATCTGCAATTTTTTTCAGAAGTTACAAAAATGATCAGTTTGTTCAATAAAATTGTCAAAAAAACACTACAAAAAATTTGAAGCTGTTGAATGAGGTCCAAGAATGGATTGTATATTTTTTAAAGATTTTTTTTCAAACAAAATGTGGATAAAGACAACAAATGAAAAATTCCCCAGAACAAGAGCTGTGCAGCTTAAACTCAAGTCTCTTGGTCATACAAGAATTTGATATCATTTCAAGAAATCATTCTATCCTGAAACTTAAAGTGTTGGGTGAGACACAAGAAATTATATATTGTTCTAACAAGGAGAATGTTCAACAGTTACAAGTTGAAACCATGAATCATCACTTCAGCCTATGCAAACTTTACAAACAAGGAAAAGTGTGTATCCCGAAAAAGCATGATAACAGTTGATATTCCATTTAAAGCATATTCATGATAATGTTTCCTTTCTTCGAACTATCTTTTGGTAGTGGTACCTGCCATGACGTACAAAATCTCTGGACCCTAAGCATGCAATGATAGAAGGTCAAACTTTAATTTTGAACTTTGTGCAGGAGGATAATTTTTGAAGAATAAATGGAAACAAAAGCAAATCACATCAAAAGTTTTCTATTATCTTTACCATTTAGATCCTAAGCAATCAAACCAGAATATTGTCCTCCCTTTGTTGAGGAAAATATGAAGTTGCAGATATATTTTTGTGAAAATAAGAAGTAGCTTTCTAAGTCGTTATGTTTCATAGCACAGAAAGTAGTACTCATTGGACAGTTACATTGATGTTGTTTCAGCTGTCATTTTTTTCCATTTCACAGTAGGAAAGATAACTGAAAAGTTGATGCTTAGACACCAATTTTCTATGTAGAGCCTTAAGGTGAGTTAACCAAATTTCTTCCAACGCCTAGTAAAACCAAAGTTGACCAAATCCACTGCTATAACGATCAACCCAATGCCAACTATTATTGCATCGTGTTATTTCTTCTTGTTGATGATCAGGAATGAAATATTAAGACTGTTAGCGGGCCAAAATTCCACAATAGTCCCAATGTGCATCAATTGTTCCAGGTATAGAAGCTCACCTCAAAAGTGTAGCTGAACAAGAATTTGCTCGATAATACAAGTATCCAAAACAAAGTGTATCTACATAGTAATAGCAAAGCCACCATTAGGACAAATAAATATGAAAAATCACAAGATAACAGTCAAGATATTAAGAATAGAGAAAATACTATACTTAAAAACTGAAACTTGAGTTTCCTGCATTCCACGTCCCACGTATAATCTTGGCTACATGAGAACAGTTATAGCTCTCAGTCAACAATAAAGCAGATGATTTAGTAGATGAAAAAGTTCCCATAACTATCCATAAATTCATAGCAGATAAAAGAATATCAAAGTTATCCATACTAAATTTCAAAACAGTTATGAATACTGCATAAAGCCTAGAAAAAAATGTCACATTAAGCCTTTGGCAGTTTTATTATTTTTCCCGATGCTACTATGATTCTCAGTAGTACAACTTAATAAAATTTTCCATAACATTGTAATTTGAGAACGTAACATTACTGAAAATTTTTAAATTCCTGGTGCATTGCACTCATATTTCTTGAAACAACAAAAAACTAAGACCTTGAATGTGAACACTCAATAGTCTTCAGTGCAAATGAGAACATAACTTCTTACTCTGTACATAGAAAAGATTAAAGAAGGGCCAATATGATGTTTCCCAATGAAGTTATTAATTTGTAGAAGATTATCGAAAGCATCAACTTCCTCAAATGGACAAACTATGCTAACATCTCATGCAATCTCATGATGAATAGACCAATTGTATTTATCAAAGGCAATCATATTGACTATAATGTATCAAGCTTTATGACAACTTACTTGGGTCCACCAAGATAAAATCTTGAGCATGTGCCAATTTGAGGTCTCAATGTACTTGCTAACAACAGGAACAAAAAATAAGACCATCTCAACAGCATCAAGAATAAGGTAAACTGAAACTGCGACCATAAAGGAGGACAAACACAATTCTCCATGCCAGCTTCCAGGTTTTGTCGAATAACAAGTATATTTCCTTCTAGTTTTAACATAATATATAGGAAGAATTACGGTCCATATGACCGCAGCAACCAACTTCAGTACTTGTTTCCTTTTCTCAAATATATCCATTGTCAATCTGGCTTTCCATGTGAAGACAATGTCTAAAATTGCTGCATTCAAAGAAAATTTTGGATTTTGATTACTCTCCAAATTGTGGTTACCTAGTTTGACACATACTTCAATGTGCTTGTGAATACATATAAGAAGAGAGTGAATTAGATAGAGTGTTAGAGTAAATAGCTTTCTTATGTAGCTGATTGCATGATATCTCATACGTAGAAATGCCAAACACTAACTAGAAGCACAAGCAAACAAATGGATTGTAGTACACTAACATTTTCAACATGGATGTTGTAAAGATTCACATCGGTATTGAAACATTCATATTATTGATGTAGGGTCTTAATGCCCTTTATATATATGTATAAATTAATTTATAAATGTGCTGCTTTCCAATATGGGACTAATATAGTAAAGGACTGCTATAACTAATCATTATTTGATCAAAGTTGATGAGTACTGCATAAATGGATTACTGATATTGAACTTTATCCATAATCTGATGCTTCCACCACTTGCTTATGCTTTGGGGTTGGACTTGTAAGTTAGACATCATATTAGGTTAGTTTTGCAACCAATAATCACCCAACCCATTGGCAATTTTGTAAAGGCTTCAGAACATACATAAATGAGCTTCATTTCTCTTCGCTAGGACGTGTGATACACACATGAGCTTCAGCACAAAATATGCTAGTTTGGTTTAGTAAACGTCTGACCCTTGCATGGAAAATCAATGAGGTTCACCATTGGGATTAATGTTAGCAACTTACCACAGAAACACTAGCATAAAGGAGAAGAAATCATCGATTAGAACTTTTTAACCATATCATTGATAAATAGCAGGAACAAAGGCTCATGCCAAAAGATTCCGATCACTACCCTGAAGTTGTTTTCCATCTTGTTAACTATAATAGATCCTAGATTTATTATTTTTCCACAAAGCTACACTTGTACAATAAATTATGAGTATTGCTATTTTCAACAGCTACAGGTACCTGCCCATAAGATGATGGATTAAACTATTAATGATAAATAGTTTATACCTTGCATAAGTTTTAGTATCGCTGATGTAATGAAGATGCTCAAGATGTCTTCAAATATCATAGCATCAAACATTTCAAGTGGAGATCCCAAGTCATGGCAAGCCATGATTACCATTGCCTGTAAATGCAATAAAACTCAATATGAACACAGCAGAATCATCACAAGGTATTTATGGTGTACAAACTGTGGAGGCATTTCCAAACCTGAAGGGATAGAATAAAAAAGCTCCACATTCTGTCAAAGCTCCTAAAAATCTGCCAAAATGAACGAATCTCTACAAAATTTGTCTTCCCCAACCATTTTTGTTCACGAAGTTCTCCTACAGTATCCTAGAAGGAACATTAGGTACATAGAGTTTGTTAAGATGAACAAGTTGACTTGTGCTGGTGGTCTCTATCTTTGTTTTGATAGTGAAAGACGATTTTGTGTGTCTACTTTCTAATGAAAGCTTCAAGCACTGAGAGGATACTAAATGCTTAATACTATCACCAATTGAAACAAATAGCTTAACAACCTTAACTGATGTAAGCGCATCATTAAGACATTGCATGAGTTCGTAAACCAAACGACAATAAATTTCAAAGTAACAACTTCCTTTTGTCCTTTTCAGAAATGACGTAGAATGAATGAGATCATAGATTTCCGTTTCAGTACCTAGAAATTCTAAAGAAAAGACCTACTGGTTTATATCCTTAATTGCAGAGGCCAAACAGGGCTAAGTCTCCTTTCTTAATCATCTAATGATTCAAGCAAACACAAATTCATTTTCTGCTTGTCTCACAACTCTATCATTTAGAAGTACATGATTTTGTACGACTACATAATTACACTCTGGCATCTACACCTATTTACCAAGGTAATTCACATCACCTCCTCTCTAATGCATATAAGCCTATTGAATAAGAGATCTAGCAAAAGCACAAATTCATAGACAAAATCAATTATAAATTAATACAATAGTCTAAAGTATAGATTAGACACTGATTTTCTTAAGTAAACGCATCTGTAATTGATAAAAAACAAATGAGAAAAACAAAATTCGTCAAGAAATCATTCAACCAAAAACTTAAACTATTTGCTGAGCTTTAGGAATGGTTCATAATATTAAATTTAACAAATCCACTCATACGAAGTTCATTAGACTGAAAATGTGGACAAATCACAAACCAACATACAAATGAGAGCAATATGGTCTAGACAAGAATTTCATATGTAAACATTGACAAGATATAGAGAAGAATCAAAGTGGAGAAGAGTTTGTGATGCAATGCAGATCATGTTACCCCCAATTCCTCATCACTTTTCATTTCGGTATCTCCTTCTTTTAGTTCCCTCTTCCTTTTTCCTTTTATATTAGTCTTAACTTTCGATCGAGTTAAAGATTGAGTAAAGAAGAAATCATGATCTAGACGCATGGGCCAGCCTATCTGGAAACAATCGGGAGACCTGCAGGTAAATGGAAACATAATGACATGTTCTCAAGGTATTAATTCAATTAAGGTGAGTAAAATAAAAAAATTCAATACTTACCAGAAGTACTCATTAATGTCATCATAGTTTCTCCAAGTAGAGTGTTCAGCTGCCCCACTTTTATTTTTCTCAGCCTCCTTCAATTTTTGACAAGCAATTTAGATCCTGGATACAATGCTTTACAAGAATATATGAAATTAAGAAACTACCTCACGTATGACCGTGTATATTGGGGTAACTACGTTGTTAAGAAAAGATTCATGTCCTTCCCTGTATGCAGGCATGACCTTCTCCCCAGTTGTCAAGCTAACAGCACCAGTTAACATACCATGCAGTTCATTTGCCATCTGAAAGGAGATGGAAATGAAGATTTCCGGATGTGCTTTACATTCAATTTCATGATATGATAACTTGGGAAGTAACACACAATGTCAAGTTATAGAAAAATAATTAATTAGTTAATTATAATGTAACTTCTTTTTGTCATTCATTCTCATTATTAAGGGGTACTACTCTAAACACCAATACATTACTAGATTGACAATTTCTCTATTCTAATAACTAACTTTTGCTTAATAATTGTACTTTATTTAAAAGAGAAAATAAAGAAAGAAACTGCTAATTGCATATGCAAATCTAACGGAAAAAGATTTTCATCTCACATGGTGGAAGATGTAACACAAGCACTCTGGCATGAGCCGCAAGTTTGCAGCTTCCCCCCAAATAAGAAGGTAAAGGCCTATATAGAGAATCTTATATTGCTGAGCTTCCTGTCTAACATAAGGCAATCTGCAAAGAGAGCCAAAATAAAAAAATAGATAGCATTGAAGCAGTCAACCTAAAAGCCATTAACATAAAATTATACAAATATCTTTGTGGTGATATAGAAAGTGCAACATTAATGCATCCCAGTACATGATATGTACTTTTACTAGAATGAAAACGAGAGAAACAGAATCACTTTTATATGCACTTCTTGGACAGATGAGTGGAACATTTTTACGGACCTGATATTGCTTTTTCTCCCCAAAAACTTGCACCAATCAGTATAATTTTTGAAGAACTTCTTCATTAGTACATCCAGTGCTTCATCCCCCAACTAATATCATATGAAGAACAAGAAAGATCAAAAGCTAGAAGTGTTGTAACAAGAAATTAAGAATCAAATGACTAAGAAAACCTTTGAGATGGATGACTGCTTGTAAGATTGCCTAATGTGTGTGTTAGCTATGAGTAGAATCAAATGCTCCCTTTGGTTGGCAACGTTTCCTTCCTGATGGATGAAACATAAATAACTATCCTCAAGTCTTTAATTTCATGTGCTAAGGAAAAGACCATTCAGGTCCTTTAAAGTGAACACGTCCCATATTTAACAAAGTAAAGAAGAGAGAATGTAAGATAAGATGAGATAAATTACCTGAAACCCAAAGTAACACTGAAGAAACCCAAACAAATCAATGGAAGTTCTGCATTTGATAAACTCCTCAACAGAAGGTAAACCACGAGTGTTGTAGACAGCTGCAACAGCAGCTTTAATCTGTATATTTGACCAGTTTGTCATGTTCACTGTTGCATTCTATCAAATAATTGAAACAATGATCAAGTGACATCAACTGTGTGGGAAAATCAGTTCCTAGATTAGCTCCTAACTTCTAGGGATATCCTAATCTCTAGTGATTTCTTCTTTTATTG
>JAOSBM010000005.1:24871914-24888371 GCA_027568955.1 Erythroxylum tenue | reverse complement strand
CACTTATTAGTTGTTTTAGTGTTTAAGATTCTTGCACTCATACAACTAGTATTTTCCCCTTATTAGTTTTCTATACTATCTCTTCGGAACTGTTATCTATCAGGTTTGCTCCCCCAAATAGGAAAGTAGATTAGGTCTCACATCACTCAAACTTACAAATTAGATGTTGATTGCAAAAAAAATTTTGGAAGTCATGCACTAACAAGGAATCTATTTGGGTCAAATGGATGAATGCTCATTACTTCTTAAGAAATTGCTTTTGAAATTTAAGAGAAAACAAGGATCATTCATGACCCCTCATTTAAATGCAAAGATCAAGGAAATCAATATATCCTTTTGACAACTGGTGTCCCATTAGTGCCCTCTACAGGCAAGTACATGAACTCCTTTAGAGATAGATTCCTATTGAACATAAGAGTAGCTGAGATGATATCTAGTGACTCTTGGAGCTGTAACTATGGAGCAATGTCCCACCTTATGGCTCGCTTACCAAACTGTAGAACTAATCAAGATAAAGCTGATCATTCTATAGGGACTTTGGAAATTCTCATAGTTTTTCCACAAGTCCTACTTGGAATACTTCAGAACACACTCCTCTAAAGTAAGTTGGTTTATGATCATTTGGCCTAGCTCCATTATGCCTAAAGCTGCAATCACATGCTAGCATTCCATTAAAGCTAAGCTTGGGTCCAAGGACAGAATTCATGCTACCAATGCTCTGTGTCCTATGCAAAGCTGAACTAGAGTCAATTTCTTGCTTATTCTTTCAATGTTCTTATGCCCAATTAGGAAAGTCATATCGATATTAGGAAAAGTTACACTTTTTATGATTTCCTCTTTATACGTAAGATCTTCCTAATGTAATTGGTTCTATATAAAGGCTGTGAGGGTCTTGAGATGTTATCAAGCCCTCAATTACCATTCTCTGATTTTGACATGATATCAGAGTCAAGTTAATCCCAAATCCTCAAAACCTCATACCTGTCCAAATCCTCCTTTACCATAAAACCATAAAACTTTCTGACCTGTGCAAAACTCTTACTCCCACTCGCCAAAACCAAAAACCAAACACACAGAAGCAACCAAGAGGTGCCAGCAACCACCACAGTACTGGCAATGTTGTCAAAAATCATCCACGTGTCAGCAATCTGGCGACCTCCGACAACAACAGTCTAATGGATCAGCCTGCCTCTTCATTATTAAAGGGGTTTTGGTCTTGTTTTATGCCAAAACCAACTAGAACTTGGATATCTTGATAGTAATAAATCTTTCATATGTTTCGAAAAATGTTACCAGTTTTACGCGTTCGTCAATTAGAAAATTTGTCAAATATATCAGGAAGATGTCAAACTCCAATAATAAATCATTGATGAGTGTCCCAACAATTGTCTCAACAATGGGTTCTTCCAATTTGTCAATCACCAAACAATGTTTGAACAGTAAAAACTATTCGTTTTGGCCTAAGAATGTAGAATTGTTCCTCAAAGAGCAAAGAAAGTTGTCCCACCTCACATCTGATTTGCCAACTGATTAGAAAATATTGAAAAATTGACAAGTTGATGATGCACAATTACTACATATCATTTTTTATTCTATGGAACCTAAAATCTCAATCCTATTTTCTCATGTTAGTACTTGTATTCTATGGGACTATGTTAAGCTTTTTTATTCCAATAATATGCTTTGCTTGAATGATATCTCTGTCGATTAAAGGATATACAAATGCAAATTGGGTAGGTTCTTATGATTGACAATCTACTTCAAGAAATTGTGTATTTATGGGTGAAAACATGGTGTCATGGAAAAGCAAGTAGTAGTCAATTGTTGCACGTTCTATTGCTGAGTCTGAGTTTGAGTATAGGGCCATGACATATACTAAATGTGAGTTAATTAGGTTAAGGCATTTTCTTGGGGAACTTGGTTTCAAGCACTTCTCTCTAATGAAGTTATGTGTGATAATCAAGCAACCATTCATATTGCCTCTAATCCATTCTTTCATGAGAGAACCAAGCATATTAAGGTGAAAACTTGTTCGTGAAAAGATTCTAGGATTGATCATGACACCTTATATCGAGTCAAAAGATCAACTTGTTGATTTATTCACCAAGGCATTGGGGGCTTTCAGCTGAAATCTATATGCAACAAGTTTGGAGCTTATGATAGAGAGGTTGTTTTCAATAGATACATATAAAGAACAAAAAAGAAACACACACACATATCTACATAGGCATAGACATATAAAAATAAAAACAAAAATTAGATAGAAAAGATAATAATAATAAACTATACATAAATAAAAATATAAAATAAGTAATAAAATAAATAATACTATAAAAATAAAACAAGGTAAAAAGTACAAATAAAGGATAAAATAAGTAAAATAAGTAAATAAATACACAAACATGAAAGAAAACAAACAAATAAATATATCAGACAAGTCATTACAAGAAAATATTTAGGCAAGGTAGAGAAATATTTAAGCTAAATCACTAAGGAAAATATTACATATTTAAGAGTTTAGGCTAAATATAAGAAACAAATATTTAAAGGACTTATGAGAACAACAATGATCTCTATATATGAGACCCTTTATTTGTATCTTAGTACGCCAAAGTTTTCTATTGAAGACTATGTCCTCAGTAAATTCCAACATAATCATATTATTCTTGATCATGTCCCTCTAATTCTTCTTCTGCCTTCCCTTTTTTCTCTTACAATCTCTAAGTATAATCTTTTTGCATCTTCTCACTGTAACATCTGGGTGTCTCCTCTTAACATGACCCAACTACCTAAACCTTGTCTCTCTTAATTTTCCATTAATATTAGTCACTTTTAATTTGTCTATTACAATTACATTCCTAACTTTATCTCTTTTAGCAAGGTTACACATCTAATGGAACATTCTCATCTCTGTCACCAACAACTTATGACTATGCATCTGTTTGATGGGCCAACACTCCGTCTCATAGAGTATGCCCGATTTAATTACTAAACGATAGAATTTACTTTTGAGTTTGAGTGGTATCTTCTTGACACATAGAACTCCCGATGCGCTTCTCAATTTATAGCTACCCTAATTTGATATGGTGAATTATGTCTTCATTAATCTCATTATTGTTTTAGATGATGGATTTTAGATACTTAAAACACTCCTTTTGTGGTATAACTTTTGAACCAATCTTTACCTTCATATTAGTAGCCATCTTATGGTCAAAAAGTTACATTCTACATACATAGTTTTAGACATATTCAAGTTAAAGCCCTTCAACTCTAAAGTAGCCCTCCAAAGTTCTAACTTGACATTGATACTCTTTTATTTTATCTACTAAAATAATGTCATCAGCATACAACATACACCAAGGCATATCCCCTTGGATATTCCTGATGAGCTCATCAATCACTATTGCAACAAAAAGTGGTTCAATAAAGAGCTTTGGTATAGCCCAATATTAATAGAAAAATATTTTGTATCTCCTCCTATCGTCCTTATTCTAGTCTTTATACCTTCATACATATCCCCAATAACTCGTATATAGGTCAAAGGAACTTAACTTCTAAAAACCTCTATATGATTTCCCTAAAAGCATTCTCTTATACACCTTCTCCAAATGAATAAAAACCATGTATAGGTTACGTTATTTTTCCCTGTAATATTTAATTAATCTTCTAAGAAAATGTAAAATTTCTATCGTGAACCTTTCTAGCAAACTAGTTCTCCGAGATAGAAGCCTCCTTTCTCACTCTCTTCTCGATAACCTTCTCCCATAGCCTCATGGTGTGACTAAGTAATTTGATACCTCTATAGTTGTTACAACTTTAGATGTCCCCTTTATTTTTATATAGAGGAATTGGCAAACTAAGTCTCCACTTATCTGACATTTTGGAAACTTAAGAATCATGTTAAAAAGCTTGGCTAGCCAAGTAAAGACCCTCTTCCCATAGGTTCTTCTACACCTCTATAAGTATCCCATCCAGCCCTATTGTCCTTGCACTCTTCATCTCCCTCAAAGCTTGTTTAATTTTTTTCTTTATAATATGCTAACAACAAGTAAAATGATAGATCTCAGACGTGCTAATATCACCCAAATAGATGTTGTCATCTATGCCTTCATTAAAAAAGCTATAGAAATACCTCTGTCATCGTCTCTTAATGTCATTCCTAGCCACGAGCACCCTCCCTACATTTTTTATACAAGGAACCTAATCTAAGTCTCTTGCTTTTTGTTCCCTAACTCCACTAATTTAACAATAACTTTTTCTCCATTTTTAGTTTCCAATCGCTGATATAATTTCTCTTAGCTCTATTTTTAGCTTATGAGATTATCTTCTTTGTTTCTTTTTTTTCCAGTTTATAACTTTCCCTATTAACTTCTTTCTCTACCTCTATGGTGCTATCCAATAAAGCTTTATAAATACCTTTATTGATTTTAACCTTTTCTCGTCCACTACTAAGACTCTGTCTTACTACCTCTAGGCCCTTTCGAAACAACTAAGGTCTCTATAGCTGTATTGTTTTAAAAGTTGCTATTCTCTCCCACGTTTGGTTAGCATCTCCTTCCAATTTATATTCTTCTCCGTATATTACTTTATCCTTAAATTGTTCCGCCGTATCTCCTTAAAAGTAGTCAATTTGAGTTTTTATAGTTCTCTTAAAAGTCACTAAGTGCTCCTCATTTTTCTTAAAAAAAGAATTGGCTATTACCAACTCTAATGCTACCGTGAGATCCAATAAAGTAGTTCTACTATCATTCCTATCACTATACCTGAAATTCCCATATGTCCATGAATATCCATCCAAGATTGCCCCTATATGACTACTAAAACCTCCTCCTAGAATAACTTTCTCGTTAGGGGAGATCTACTAAATCACCTCATCTAGCTCTTCTCAGAATTGACGCCTAATTTATTTGTCCAAACCTATTTAAGGTGCATAAGCACATACCATAAAAACAACACCCTTACAAAATTTTAAGGACATAATCCTAACATTAGTCTCTTTACTTCCCACAACATGATATATGAGTTCCTTAACAACCAAGATACCTAGCCCATTATGTCATCAAAAATACCTTGAATACCAAAGTTTGAATTTATTAATTTCATCCGTTTTAGCTCCCGTCCATTTTGCCTCTTGGATGCACGCTACATAAATCTTACATTTGTCCAAAATTCCCACTAATTCCAAAGACTTTCCTGTAAGGGTACTGATATTTCAAGAACCTATTCATAATCAACATCTTTTCTTTCTAGACTCAAAACTTATCGAAAGACTAGTCCTTACTCTATTATCAGAAGTCAAAGTCACCACCCCTACTCTAATGCCCAATTCAAGCTATAGAAGAAGGATCAGAAGTCCAACAAGTCATAAAATGACTCTAATATTACTTGAGAAAGGGAACAAGGATTGATATTAAATCTTAAAATGGGTACCTTAATAAACGGATGTGAAAACAACAAGTACACACCACCGCACATAATCGAAATTAGATGGGCCAAAATCTGAACTACTAATAGCAACTACGTTTCTAATGAGTGCTAAAATACAGTACTAGACAGTTAAAAAGAACAAACAAAATATTGAAAATTGTAAACAAAAAAGAGCATAAAAATTTTAATGGATCGATGAAAACTGAAAACTAAAATCCCAACACCCAAAGAGCAATGAATCAACCACGAGAAAACATAATCTAAAACCAATCACAAGTAGATTTAATAGAGAAGAAAATTTTATGAAATACTAATTAATTAGAGAAGGAAATAATCAATTTGATCTGATTTGTTTAAGATTCTACACACTAGCTAAGTATATTCTTGTTGTTGTTAGCATCGTTCCCTAGAAATTCCTCCATTGTAGCACTCACTTTCGAATTTGCGAAAGAAGAAAGCAAAACACAAGGTTTTCTAGAAGCCAAACAAAAAAAAATGTCTGGAAGAGGACTGAAAATCAACCACACTTGAATCAAATCAAAGCTACCAATAGAAATGAGATCCCAAAATCAAGACCCAGAGAAACCCAAAGTCAACAAAGGAAAGAAATCTAAATTCAAATAATTACCAATGAAAATATAAAACACGAAAACCCCCACTTGCAATCAAGGCAGAATTATTTCCCCAACAATAGGACCTCAAATAGAGATCACAAGACTGTGATTATGGAAATTGGAAAAAATAAATAAATAGAGAATTCAAAGGTAAAGAAATATATATTTAGCTTTTTTTTTTGGAAATTTAACGAGTTTAGGGTTCAACACTGAGGAGGTGAAAGTGTCAGCATTCTTTACAAGAACTAAAAGCGAAAGAGAAAGCCACAAAAGCAATGCCCACCCCTTATTTACAAAGGGAGCAACCAATAACATACAAAAATAGCCAAAAAGACAATCTAGGAATAGCAAGTGTTAGTAGACAGCAACTGAAAGAGCATCTAACAGCTAGTCATGCAAGACAAATAGTGAGAAACACTTTGAAAAAACAACTGGTAACAAAACAAGTTTTTTCTTTTTGGGTCTAAAACAGTGCAACAAATTGCTTCACTTAGCCTTCTGGTAGAAAAGGGTAATGTAAAAACACTACTCTCAATCTATTTTTGATATAGAAACAGATTCAAAGTCTATTTTAAGTGTAAAAGGATTGGAGCATATGTAATCAAACATCAAGGATAGGCAAGGATTAAGTAAGCAGATAATGCTTTAGTAACGCAGACAACATATCTTAGCATCTAAGCACAGAATCTATTACTGCACCATGACCACCATGTAGATATGCCATGCCAGTCTTAACAATCATTAGTACATGCCTGCTATATTCATCAAGCAAAACTAATGACCTCACTTTATTACAGCATATCATTATGTCTTGATTAAAGACAAGAACACAAATACAATTGGAAAGATTGAACAGACTCGGAAGAGTAAGGTAACCATCAATTCTCAACCATGCAACCACCAACAGCATTAACTTGGTCAGTTATACGGCATAAAGTCATTTTCCCTTCATGATCCCTTCTTGACCTTTTTAATTAAAAGAGAACATGGGTAATTGAAAATCCATTTTTATGTTATAACCCCTCTAGGAGAATATGAATTATAAGAATTATTAATTACATTACCGCACAAACCATAGCTAAGCCTAAAATAGCAAAACATATGAATAAAACAAAATAAACCTCTTCCCTCCTACATGTAAACGACTTCTGTTCACCCAAATAAAAACTGCTACATGCTCTTTTTCTACTGTTATTATGAGGAACTAGAAGCCCAATACATTTCGCAAAATTGCTAACCTTGAGACCTATCAAATAAACTCACTCCTCTTTATAAATCAAATGAAAAGGAAAGGAAGTTGGCAATCAAATTCAATAGTAATTTGTCTAAGCTGGGTGGTGTTTCCAATTTTCTATGACTACCAGAACAAAAATCCTGTCAAACAACAGTTCAAGAAGCGAAGTAAAGATGCATCCAGTACTCTACTTTTTTTACTTGATTGGACGTGTAGAGGGTGAAGAAGTGAACGAGTCAAACAAAGAAACTTGCCCCTAAATATAGTACCTGAGCTATTTATGCAACATTTTAACAATAAGCATATTTCAACAGTGTGCTACAAGTGACAATGAGGTGACGGTGACGACAGCAACGTTGCTGGGAAAGAACAACTCTGCAGTCTAGATTCTGGACCTGGTGTAGCTTAAGAGGCCTTTTCACTAATAAGTTGGGCCAAATGGGCATTTGCCCAAATCTGTTTTATCTTAATAATATAAACAATTATTATATTTAGCTTTTTTTTTGTAAATTTAACGAGTTCAGGGTTCAACACTAAGGAGGTGAAAGTATTAGCATTCTTTACAAGAACTGGAAGCGAAAGCAAAAGCTGCAGAAACAATTGCCACCCTTTATTTACTGAGGGAGCAACCAATAGCATACAAAAATAGCCGAAAACACAATCCACGAATAGCAAGCGTTAGCAGACAGCAACTAAAAGAGCATCCAACAACTAGTCATGCAATACAAATAGTGAAAAACACTTTGAAAAAACAACTGGTAATAAAACAAGTTTTTTCTTTTTGGGTCTAAAATAGTGCAGCAAATTGCTTCACTTAGCCTTCTGGTAGAAAAGGGTAATGTAAAAACACTACTCTCAATCTATTTTTTATATAGAAACAGATTCAAAGTCTATTTTTAAGTGTAAAAGGATTGGAGCATATGTAATCAAACATCAAGGATAGGCAAGGATTGAGTAAGTAGATAATGCTTTAGTAATGCAGACAACATATCTTAGCATCTCAGCCAAGCATCTATTACTGCACCATGACCACCATGTACATATGCCATGCTAGTCTTAACAATCATAAGTATATGCCTGCTGTATTCATCATACAAAAATAATGACCTCACTTTATTACAGCATATCATTATGTCTTGATTAAAGACAAGAACACAAATACAATTGGAAAGATTGAAGAGACTCGGATGAGTAAGGTAACTATCAATTCTCAGCCATTAAACCACCAACAGCATTAACCTGGGCAGTTATACGGCATAAAGTCATTTTCTCTTCATGGTCCCTTCTTGACCTTTTTAATTAAAAGCGAAACATGGGTAACTGAACATCCATTTTTATGTTATAACCCCTCTTGGTGAATATGAATTATAAGAATTATTAATTACATTATCGCACAAGCCATAGCTAGGCCTAAAACACCAGAACATATGAATAAACAAAATAGACCTCTAAGCCTAAAACAGCAGAACATATGAATAAAACAAATAAACCACTTCCCCTCTACATGTAAACGACTTCTGTTCACCCAAAGAAAAAACTTCTACACGCTCTTTTTCTACTGTTATTAGGCAGAACTAGAAGCCCAATACATTTCGTAAAATTGCTAACCCTGAGACCTATCAAATAAACTTACTCCTCTATATAAATCAAATGAAAAGGAAAGAAAGTGGGCAATCAAATTCAGTAGTAATTTGTCTAAGTTGGGTGATGTTTCCAGTTTTATATGACTACCAGAACTCAAATTCTGTCAAACAACATCAAGAAGCGAAGTAAAGATGCATCTACTACTCTAATTTTTTTACCTGATTGAACGTGGTGAAGAAGTGAACAAGCCGAACAAAGAAACTGACCACTAAGTATGGTACCTGACAGCTCTTTATGCAACATTTTAACAATAAGCATATTTCATCAGTGTGATCCAAGTGGCGGTGACGGTGACGGCGGCTACGTTGCTGGGCAAAAACAACTCCGCAGTCCAGACAGTGGACCCGGTGTCGCTTAAGAGGCCTTTTCACTAATAAGTTAGGGCGAAATGGGCGTTTGCACATATTTTTTTAATCTTAATAATATAAACAATAATTAGTTACCGCTAACGAGTATCATTAATCCTAGAAGTGTAAGTTGTATTTAGTTGTCTTAATTCATTTATTATTATATATTATTAAGATACATTAGTATCATTAATTGTAAATAACTAATTACTATTAACTTCTCTTCTTCTTCTTTTGGTCCACGACGTGTCCTAGGCAAGTCCTAACTATGGGAAGGCACCTTTAAGCCATCCACACCCAGACTAATCCCCATTCGAGCCGGGTAGGTCCCTTGCGGGAAGCAAAGCTCTAACTCAAGTTTTAAACAACTGCATACATGAGGGGGGTTCGAACCCGCGACCTCACTTAAGTCAGGAGAGCCCCTTACCAACTCACCTGCGCCTTGGGATTTAACTTCTCATTTTTTAACCCTCCTATCTCACCGACATGCCCTCCTTTTCTGACAACCAAACCTCGACCTCACTAACTCTGCTCTTCCCCACTCAACACTCGACATTAAATCACCCTAGTATGGAAACAATTGAACTCATCCAAACCAAAACAGAACACCTATTAATTGTAACCGAAGAACTTAAACCCAAACTCAACCCAGCTGATTTTCCACTATTAAGGGATGACCCTGGGAGAATTGCACAAGAACAGAACATAGTAGAGGTAGGAAGACATGGAGTACGATTGTGGGCGATACTAGTAATCTAGGCAAACTACAGTTCGTGGTTACTAGCGTAGATGATCCAATACAAGCACCTTTGGAGGTCCTTAAGCAAGGCACATTGAAGTGAAACAACTTTCTACTGGGATTCTTTCTTAAGAGGAGGCTAGCATTTCCCTTAGTTCAAAGGTGGGCACAAAGAGCATGGAGAAATCAGGGTTTGGTAAGCACAATGGTGAATGAAGAGGAGGTGTTTTTTTTTTTGATTCAATAATGAGGAAAATGTTGAGAAAGTGATGAATGGAAGACCTTGGCATATACAAGGCTATCACATATTGCTTAAGAAATGAAGTTCGGGGGTAACTCTTGATAGAAGTAAGCTAGAGACAATACCTTTGTGGGTGCATTTTCACAAAATACCATTGGAGTATTGGTCGATTGAAGGGACGATTCATATTGTCAGCAAGTTAGGGAAGCCGTTAAGAATAGATGAGAATATGGCTATAATGAAGCGAATAGGTCATGCCAGAGTTTGCGTAGATATGAATGTGTCAAGAAAGCTCCTTGACTCCCTAAAAATAATTGTTAGAATATATTGTATATATCTTTTATTTAGTTTTGGCATTTTAATTGGACATATAAGATATAACTTATGAAGTCTATCATCATGGTGATATTAGAATTATCTTAAGACTGGATATGTTGAAAATTACTGCTGGATTTACGGATTTGGTGGATTGATGAAATTAACAGGATAAGGTTGTTGCATGTTTTAATTAAAGTGGAACTCTTATTATATGAGGGATTTATGCATATCTTTAATCTATAATAAAAGTTAATCTTTTTGGTGTATATGCGGTATTGAGTTAATGTGAGAGTGATATAAGTGAGCTGATGATGAGACATTTGGGTAGCACATGTTTCTTTGAATTAAAAAAAAAAGTTGAAGTAAAGATCATATATGGTTCAGCCTGATTCTGTTGAGGCTGGATGTTGTTGTTTGGATCCATCGTCTTCGTATGCTTGAACTCGTGAATACCTGCAAAATAATAAGGCATGTCGGGGGTTGATCACCGACAGGCCCCTTCGACGCTCAAGTTAGATTTCTGGTGAAGGTGATGGGCAGCTAAAAGTAGAGAGATAACAGCGTATGAGTATCGTACCTGTATCATGGCGATATAGTACCTTATATATGAAATAGCTTGCTAGGTTTAGGTCTTTACGTAAGTCTTAGTATTTGCATGGGAGATTACTACCTGTGAGCGGGCCGTCGATACCTGGGCTTGGGATTGGGCCTTGTATGGCCGACCCAACCATATGACTATTGGACCTGGGCCTGGGCCTGAAACTGCCGACCTAACCATAAGCCCCCTACTTCTCGAGTCTGATAATTGAGAAGGGTCGAAGGAGTACTTTAAGATTGCCCAGCTCGTCTTCGTGGCATCTCGTGACGAGCCTGGTCGATTGAAGGTCGATGTGTGATGTGCAATTGGGCCTGCTATGACAAAAAATCGAGCGGACTTTTATACCTGGTGCACGAAAGTTCGGGCTGGGATAGGACGATCAGTTGACCTGTGTTGGAGCTGGGTGATCGATTGATGCGAGCCATTGGCAGGGCGATCAGTTGGACGACGATGTCTAATCGTAATGCCGGGGATAATGATTACTCGACAATACGAATCTTCTGAGTGCCGTTTAAACTTTAAAGCGATGCGTCTTTTGAATTGCCACGCAGCTGTCATGCGCTGTCACGCGTGTCCTTTCGACTGTCACGCCGCCTCGAGTCTCTGCTAACCCTAACGTTCTACAGCTCAGATCGTGCCACGCGTCCGTTCTTGGCTAGGATTTTGCCGCGCGTCCAACATTGATTGGTGCGCTCATTCGGACTTTTGCTATATAAATGTCCAGAATGCACACCTTTCTCTTCTTCTTGCGTGTTCGATTCTTCGATCTCTGCTCTCCTTACTCTTTGTTTCCTTGCTTGCAATCCTTGGAGCTTTATTTTCACCATTGTTCAACTCCCAAATCTCAACCATTAACTTAGGTACGTCCTCTTTCCACTCCTAATCCTATATCTTTCATTCTCACAATCATGTCGTCAAATAGTCCTAGGAGTGTTGTTAGTCCTAGAGATGAAACTGTCGAAAGGGCGGCAGAAATAATGACGGCGCCGGAGTTAAGGGGGGTTGAAGAGATCAGGACGAGTGATCAGAAAGATGGGCAGTTGGTCGAGAACCCGCCGAGTGATCCATCTACAATGACTGCGGGAAAGCTGAATTGGTCGATCGTCAGGAATAACATCCCTATGGCGTGGGAACCCAGACTGGCCTCCAAGAGCGAGCGGATCCACAGCGGTTTCGGAAGTTACTTGGCTGTTTCGGACAGCTTTTTCTCGGTCGACGGTACGAAGCTTCCGTACGCCCCGATCATTAATGGAATATGCAGCACCTACCAGTTGAGGCTGAGCCAAATCCCTCCGAACGGCTGGAGATTTATTAACGGCCTGACCTTGCTGTGCCATCAATTCGGGGGTCTCCCATCGGTCGGAATCCTGCGCCACTTTTTAAGGATGAACCAGAGTTCAAGTGTCGGGGCTGGGGTCCCTCATTTTCAATATAGGGACGCGCGCTATCGCCCAGCTGGAATGGCCTCAAAAGTCCAATCTTGGAAGACAATGTACTTTTTTGTGAGGCCCCCAGGATCTGCTTTTGAATCCAGGCCGTGGAGATACCCCCTAGCCGAACGGTGGAACGACCTCTCGGGTCTTATCCTTAGTAAAGAGGAATGGGAGGTGGTGGCCGTATTAAGGCGCTCGGTCGATACGACTTCGATCGCCTCATTAGAGGGTATCGCGGGGGGGCGTCGGTCGACTCCTTCTTAATCGACCCCCCGGCCCAAATTAGCGGGCTAGGAGAAGAAATTGCCCCCTCCTGGTTGACTCCTTGTAGTTTAATTTTCTTGCTGAACTTGATAAGTATTGGCTTCAGTTTCTAACCTATTTTTCATATTTGCGCAGCCATGGCCAGAATCGAGGATTTCGACGGGTCCTCCAGCTCCACTAAAGGCCAGCGCAAAGCTGTTGGGCCTTCGAAGGTGAAGAAGCAAAGCAAGAGGGGGGTGCCAGCGTGGATATCGCTCAGTCGGCCGCTCCTGATCCTCAGCCAACCGTTTTCGAGCCATCTGCAGTGCTCGTTCTGGTTGCTGTGCCCGAACAGCCAACAAGGGTGACCCCGCAGGCGAGGGAGGGCTTTGTGGTCATAGAGGAGGAGGATGAAGAGGTGGAGCCACCTCTGAAGAGGAAAAAGACCGTTTGGGTGGTCGACCTACCGCCCTGCCAATCAGACCAAGGCACGGGGGAGGAGAGAGGGGAAAAGCGTGTTGCCCGGTCGAATAAGAGCAAGGGAAAAAAGCGAGCGGCGAGTTCTGAGAAATAGGAGCCGACAATCAGTCTGGATAAGACTGTGTCGCTTGGGGATTTCAATGTGGTTCTTCACATTGCTGAGAAGGTCGATCCTCCCACGGACGAGAGATTTATAGATTCATTAGATAATCAGGAGCTATCTGCCCGTCCCGTCCGTAATTGTGCGAGGGATCTGGCGTTCGCCTTTGTGATGCGTCGACGCACCGAGCAACTGGATCGGGAGGTTCCCGCTCTTCTTGACCAAGTGAAGACTCTGAGGATCGAACTATCGGAGATAAAGGAAGATAGAGACTTCGCGCGGGCTCAACTTTCTTTTTTGGAGGAGGAGAAGAAACTCTGGGAGGAAGACAGGAGCATTTTAAGAGCTCAACTCACCTCGGGAGAGGAGGAAAAGAGTAGAGTGGAAGGAGAGTACCGAGTATTGCAGCTCAATCACGGGATCTTGAGGGAGAAAGTCCGTGATGCCAACTCCCAAGCAGCTACGGAACGAGAGCTTCGTAGAAAGGTCATCCGGGACTGTCACGAAGCGTTGGCTGGCAGGGAGGAGGCTGAGAAGAAGTTGCTGGAGCTACAAGGCTTCATCAAAGAGCAAAGGATTGAAGCGATTAAGCGATGGAAGGGGCGACACTTACAAAAGGAGTGCCATGAGTATGCTTGCGATGTGGCTCTTTCTATCCTTAAGAACTGTCACGACGTTTGCGTTCCTGACGGATTGGATCGTCCGTCCTTTGAGGATTACGCCAAACCGATGATTCCCCCCGGGATCGGCCTTTCTCTGGAGGAAATGAGCGAATTATTGGATAAGGAAAGAGAGGTGGTTCCGGATGAGGAGCTAGACCTTAGCTCGGATGAGGAGGAAGGGCAATCTTACGGGAGTGTTTCTCCGGTTCTTTTGTAGATCCTGGCCCTGCCTCAATCGCTCATCCGACCTCTCCTCCTTCCGATCCAGCTGCTTTTCCTCCCGATCCTGCCTCAGCTGCTATGCCGGCCTCTGAAGCTGCTTTGTCGACCTCCGAGGCCAATTCTCCTGAGTCGGTCGTTAGCTCTTCCGCCCCTACCGAAGGTCCCCACTAACTTGTATTGTAGGACCCTCAAGGCTCACCTAGTCGGGCTTATGGCCAGGACGATTTCATGATAAAATAAAACTTTATTTTTGCCTTCCGTTGTCTCGTTTTTCATTGCTGCCTTCTTTATTTTGTGAATCAAGTTCGTTGCTTCGAATAGATAAAAGACGAACAGGTGTGCTCGATACACACGGATCGATAGATCATGTGGTTTAGAGAATTAATTTGGTCGATGAGAGGGAACTTGTCCGATCGATCCAAAATCTTGTCTAGGAAACCTTGCCGAAATGGCGTCAAGGGATGCTGAGGCCGAGTGACCGAGATTCTGTTCTCGGCATCGCATGGTTCCAAGATTTTGTGACTTGAGAACCTAGCCGAAATGGCATCGAGACCGAGCGATTCGAGATTCTGTTCTCGGCATCGCCTGGTTCCAAGATTTTGTGACTTGGGAACCTGGCCGAAATGGCATCGAGGCCGAGCGATAAGAGATTCTGTTCTCGGCATCGCCTGGTTCTAAGATTTTGTGACTTGAGAACCTGGCCGAAATGGCGTTGAGGCCGAGCGACCTGAGATTCTATTCCCGGCATCGCCTGGTTCCAAGACTTTGTGACTTGGGAACCTAGCCGAAATGGCGTCGAGGCCGAGCGACCCGAGATTCTGTTCCCGGCATCGCCTGGTTCCAAGATTTTGTGACTTGGAAATCTGGCCGAAATGGGGTCGAGGCCGAGCGACCCGAGATTCTGTTCCCGGCATCACCTGGTTTCAAGATTTTATGACTTGGGAACCTGGCCAAAATGGCGTCGAGGTCGAGTGACCCGAGATTCTGTTCCCGGCATCGCCTGGTTTCAAGATTTTATGACTTGGGAACCTGGCCGAAATGGCATCGAGGCCGAGCGACCCGAGATTCTGTTCTCAGCATCTCCTGGTTCCAAGATTTTGTGACTTGAGAACCTGGCTGAAATGGCGTCGAGGTCGAGCGACCCGAGATTCTGCTCTCGGCATCGCCTGGTTCCAAGAATTTATGACTTGGGAAATTGGCCAAAATGGCATCGAGGCCGAGCGACCCGAGATTCTGTTCTCAGCATCGCCTGGTTCTAAGATTTTGTGACTTGGGAAACTGGCCAAAATGGCAACGAGGCCGAGTGACCCGAGATTCTGTTTCCGGCATCGCCTGGTTTTAAGATTTTGTGACTTGGGAACCTGGCCGAAATGGCGTCGAGGCCGAGCGACCTGAGATTCTGTTCCCGGCATCGCCTGGTTCCAAGATTTTGTGACTTGAGAAACTGGCCGAAATGGTAACGAGGCCGAGCGACCCGAGATTCTGTTCTCAGCATCGCCTGGTTCCAAGATTTTGTGACTTGAGAACCTGGCCGAAATGGCGTCGAGGTCGAGCGACCCGAGATTCTGTTCTCAGCATCGCCTGGTTTCAAGATTTTGTGACTTGGGAACCTGGCTGAAATAGCGTCGAGGCCGAGCGACCCGAGATTCTGTTCGTGGCATCGCCTGGTTCCAAGATTTTGTGACTTGGGAACCTGGCCGAAATGGCGTCGAGATTGAGCGACCCGAGATTCTGTTCTCGGCATCGCCTGGTTCCAAGATTTTGTGACTTGGGAACCTGGCCGAAATGGCGTCGAGGCCGAGCGACCCGAGATTCTATTTTCGGCATCGTCTGGTTCCAAGATTTTGTGACTTGGGAACCTGGCCGAAATGGCGTCGAGATCTAGCGACCCGAGATTCTATTCTCGGCATCGCCTGGTTCCAAGATTTTGTGACTTGGGAACTTGACCGAAATGGCGTAGAGGCCGAGCGACCCGAGATTCTGTTCTCGGCATCGCCTGGTTCTAAGATTTTGTGACTTGGGAACCTGGCCGAAATGGGGTCGAGATCGAGCGACCCGAGATTCTGTTCTCGGCATCGCCTGGTTCCAAGATTTTGTGACTTGGGAACCTGGTCGAAGTGGCATCAAGGCCGAGCGACCGGAGATTCTGTTCTCG
>JAOSBM010000005.1:24842795-24865423 GCA_027568955.1 Erythroxylum tenue | reverse complement strand
ATCAACCTACTTTTGGTATGATAATTGGCATAGAAGAGGTCCACTATACAAGATAGTAGAAATTCAACACCTAAGGTTAGTTATTAGTCCAATCACAAGGGTAAGCAAGTTTATTGCAAACAATAAATGGAAATGACCTTATCATTAGACCATAGGAGTGGATATTATAATGAACAACATGCCAAGATGTCAAGGAGCAAAATAGGATGGAATCCTCTAGATTGCCAATGGATCAACAACATTTAGCATAAAGGCATGCACAATCTTCATCTTAAATGATTCTAACAGTAGAGTTAAATGGTGTAAGCTAGTGTGGAATAATGAAATACCCTTCTCACATGCCTTTATCTTATTGCTGGGGATTGGAAAGAGGCTCATGACCAAAGGCAGGCTTAGAACACTCTCAGATTCAGCAACTTGTGAGCTCTGTAACTCTCAACCTGAAATAATATATCACTTAATGGTAAATTACGAGTACACCTGCAACATCTAGAGGAAAATTAAAAAAATGTTGAATCTCAAGAAATCAGTCTAGAGCTAGGAGGAATTAATTAA
Organism: Erythroxylum tenue; assembly: GCA_027568955.1. Taxonomy (NCBI): domain Eukaryota; kingdom Viridiplantae; phylum Streptophyta; class Magnoliopsida; order Malpighiales; family Erythroxylaceae; genus Erythroxylum; species Erythroxylum tenue. Next base: position 24,864,868 of record JAOSBM010000005.1, on the reverse strand, counting down.
CTAGCTCGCCACTCTAAAAATGGGACAAAAGGCAGACCTCAAAGTAGTTAAAATCAGTCTTACAACCATGGTGTACATAATTTGGGAAGAAAGGAATATAAGAATCTTCATAAAGGAGCAAAAAGACAACGAACAACTGTACCAAAAAATTATACTTCAATACAAATTGAACATGATAGCAAAAGGAATAGGGACACACCTCTCAATTGACATGAAGAGGAGATGGTACTAGACTAGATACAATTGAAGCTGAGATTAAACACATGCTTCCTTTTTTACTTTATATCTCTCCTTTTTGACAATTTGATCCTTCTAAGGTTGTACTGTTTTACTAATTATTAATAATAACTCATTAATTTTCAAAAAAACTTCTCAATTTTTTATTGAGCAATAATATGTTTATTAAAATGTATATAGTAATAAGTTGAGTCTGCAATTTAATTTTTATCTCTATTATTGAAATTTAGTTCTCATATTTTTTATATTGTATTAATAAGTTTTTATTAAAAAATTATTATGAAATATCAAAATGGGCATTTAAACAATTTTTTATCTTAATAATATAAAAGATAATTATATATTATTAAGATACGTTAGTTACCGCTAACGAATATCATTAATCGTATAAGAGTGTAAGCATATTTAGTTATATTAATTCATTTATTATATATTATTGAGATATCATTAATTGTAAAAAAAAGTGTAAACATATTTAGTTGCATTAATTTGATTTGTTAATAACTAATTACTATTAACTTCTCAATTTTTTATTGAGCAATACTATGTTTATTAAAGTCTATATGGTAACAAGTTGATTCCTCAATTCAATTTTTATCTTCGTTATTGAAAAATAATTTCTCATATTTTTATTTTATTAAAAAAAATTATTATGAAATGTTAGTTTTTAAATTTTATTTAATTTCAATAAACAGAGTTGCAAAAATTGCAACATGAAAGTAGAATAATGGTACAACACAAAATGTGGAACCAATATCATTTCCTCTTCACTTATTAAAAGAAAAATGATAGTGGAATTCTCAAAATAAAACTTGGAGAACAGACATAAGCTAAGAGTTATTAGAACAAACCGCTATAAATATATATTTAAGCTATATTTTCCTTATCTCTTTCATTATATTTATGCTTGGTGTAATTTTCATTTGATTAATTTTCACATTCAATTACTAGTTTGGGAAATTTATTTACTAATTTTCAAAATTATTTCAAATTTTGTACATATAATTCACCCTGCCCTCTTCTGTGCAAAGATCATAATATCACTTGATTTTTATTAGAAAATTAGGATAAGACACTTTCTTTTATGTAAAGGGGTTAATCTTTTGGAAGTTATTATGTCCCAAAGAAAATCATTTTATAGATAAAGTGAACGGTAAACTACCAAAGGATGGAAATAAGCGGAGCAACAATATCGAGAGACTCACTATATTAAATAGGAAAGAGATATATTTTATTTTCTGCATTAATTAAAAGTGAGTTTAATAGGTTTTGCATGTGTGAGATGCCTAAGCAATATGACATACACTTAATATCATGCATGGGATGACCAGTCAATTGAATGACAGCAAGTGATGATATTTTGCATTAGTATGAATTATTTCACGTAAAACATAATGAATCAATTTATAGCATGCATGTTCGCTTTATTATTTTACTAATTCTCTTAAAATTTTTAGTAAAAATCACATTAACCTTAAAATTTTGAGAAAGTCAGTTAGGTCTTTACCAAAGACATAGGAGACAAATTGATATCCATTCAAGAAGCAAAAGATTTAAATATCTTACTATTAAAAGATCTCACTAGAACTCCTCATATATGATATGTGAATAAAAATTGCATGAAGATGAAGTATCTCCAATATGAATACTAGTTTTCAAATAAATAACGATGAGGAGACCTCCCTAAGTGAAACTAATCTTAATAACATAAAGTTTAACGTAAAGAAATTCATTAAGTTCTTAAAGTAGAAGTGAGACAAATAATTAAGGACCTACTTAAGGATACAATAAAGACCTTGGAAGCTTAATCTATCACTTTAGTCAAAGCTCCCCCTCTCATTAGTGCAAATCTAGGTAATGATAAAATCATTTGGCCAATTATACATAAAACTTAAAGCAAGGTAATGGTTATATAACCCCAATAAATAATAAACCTTATTTGAATTGCTTCTAAAGAAACCTCTTTTTGGTTGTCCTATTGATGACAATAAAAGCTAGTTGGTTATGGTTCATCAATAGGAATTAGTAGGTGATTTCTAACCATCATTGTCACTATAATGATATAATCATTATATCTTTTGATCCCAAGTTTATAAGTGTTGACAAAAAGAAGGTTTCTTACCAGTTAATCCATATTTCACTCACTCTTTTGCAAAACAACATCTCTACTAAAGTTTCTTTTATTTATGCTCATAACTTGGCTTCACAAAGACTTTCCTTTTAGAAGGACATTATATGTCTTGCAACCTCAATACACTAAAATTTTAGGGATATAATGCTCAAACTTTGTAGGTAGATAACTTCAAAAACTATCTCTCTAATGCTAGCTTAGAGGATTTGTGATATATAGGTCATCAATTCACTTGGTATAATAAATAGGAAAGGAATCTTACATAAAGAAAGAAACTCGATCAAGCATTAATTAAGGTAGATTGGAACTCCAGCTTTCCCAATAGCTTCAATAAATTGCTAAGCCTAATGATTTCAAATCATTCCTGAATTGAAGTCATTTTTAAAACTCTTACTTCCACTAGAAGTTTACCTTCTACATTCAATAATTACTTGGTTAAACATTCCATAATTTAATGTATTAGTCACCAAAGGGATGTCAAGATGGGTTACAGATTTTTGAGCCCTTCAAATGTATCTCTAAACTCAAAGCAATACTAGTGAACTATAAAAAAATTTAGGATCTGACACTCTTTATATAATTAAGGTAGGCAAGGAAAACTTTAATGCTCAACAAAACAAGTTATTAGCTAAGCTAGGAGACAAATTACTCATTTAGGAAGAAAAAACTACTCTTAATCAATTTGTTACAACTCTCAACAATTATGATTCCTTATTGAGTGAAAGATCAAGGATTTGATAGCTAAAGAAAGGAGACAGGAACATTAAATTATTATATAGTTCCATCATTAGTAGTAACAACACTAATATAATCTTCCTTCTTAAGAATATAGATGGAATTCCCAAGTAGACACAAGATGATCTCAAAGTTCTAGTAATACAATAATTCACTAACACACTTAGAAAATACAATAGCCTCTTCATTTGATTTAATTACATAAATGATTATATTCCAAAGTTAATTTTAAATCAACAAGCCATGTTATTAACAACTCCCTTTTAAAGTCAAGATGTCAAAGAGGTGATCTTTATTTTGGGGGCTAACAAAGCCCTAATTCCATATTGTTTCAATGCCCATTTTTTCTAAAAGGCTTGAAATATAATATGGGATTGAATGGTCACTAAAGTTGTGCTTGAATTCTTCTGCTTAAGTAAGTTCCATAATGAATTCAATAGAACTTTCATTTTCCTTATCCCAGAAACTCAAAATCCTTCGATATTTCATAACTATAGGCTAATCTCTTAGTACAATGTAATATACAAAATCATCTATAAGCTCAAAACCTTTATGTATTCCTTAATTGATTTTTGTCAAAATGCATTCATTCAAGGAAGAAGTATAAGAGATAATATATTGATAGCTTAAGGCCTTTTCAAGAAATACCATAAAATGAAAAGTTGCTCCTTAAAAATAGGTTTCAATAAAGCCTTTGGTTTAGTTGAATGGGAATTTGTATTAAAGGTTTTTAATGCTTCTGGCTTTCCTTCAGTGTTTTTAGGATGAATATATTATTGTGTTACAACTAATAGTAGTAGATTGCATAATGTTTTAGTGGGTAGTTCAGTATGTGCTTAGTGTTAAATTGAATGATTAGTGCATGTTTAGGTTAGGATTGTGTTATTTAGTTAGACATTTGTGTTTTGAGTGTTTTATGGGCTAGAGCATCCTATTGAGCTTAAATTTGTGCATTTGAGTTGTTTTGATGTGTTTGTTAGTATTTCAGATCAAAATTGAGGAATATAGAGAGTTTGAAGGAAACTTAGAGCAAGTTCTAGGGCCACAATCATGACAGAAGCTAGAGGGCCTGCCATGATTGTGACAGAGAGCAAAAATCTTGGGCCACGATCATGGTTTATGAGACAGACAGTGCAGACAACCTCCCGAACGCAACTTATCGAGGGGCATTTGGGACTTTTTAGACCCAGGAAACCCTAGGGTTTACCTAAAATGGAAAATAAAGACAGAGAAAGAATCCTATGGAGAGCTTCAACTTCTGCCACTTTAAGAAACATCCAAGGAGAGAGGAAGAAGAAGAGAGAAGGAGGAGAAAGGAAGAAGGAGAAGAAGGGTGCAGTGTTGCTATCTTTTTGATCTATTCCTACCCTTCCAAGTGACATTTCGTTTCATCTTTATTGTTATTTCTTTTGAATGTATAAGATGGATTTGATAGTGATAGATTTGGGTTTGATAATGACGATCTAAACTTCTTTAGGGATTTGTTCTTCAATCAATGTTAATGTGATTTCTTTTGATGTTAATACATTGGGTGTTGTGATTATTTGTTGTATTTGCATGCTTCGATAATAAATCGAGAGAGTGAACTGGTAGAAAAATGATTAGATTGGGTAATGAGAGTTAAACAATCCAACAGATCATGCAAATAATCAAATCGGGAATTTAAATGAAGAGAGATCTCATATGAGGACCCGGTAGTCTATTAGAGGGCTTAAGATTTGATTGGAATTGTGGATTTTTTATTAATTGAGAGATTTAAAATTCCATAATTCAATTAGGGGTTATGATTTAGGGTTTAATGATTATAACTTAAGAGAGAGTAATCCACCCTTCAAAAGTCTAGGACCAATACCTTATTAACTCAAAAGTAATCATGTTAGGATTTGATGATAGGACAAATCCCCCTTTTCACATTCATCTAATCTTTCTTGTGTGATTTCCATTGTTAATTTTGCGGTGCTCAATTTGATTCTTTATGTGTTAATTTTACATTTTCATTCCAATCAATCATCTTTACGTATTTACTTTTTTGTGCAGTTTTTATTTTCATTTAATAATTCTTTAGGCCTTAGATAACTTAAAAATTATATTAGTTTAACAACTCCTCGAGAGATTGACACCTCACATACTACACCTACAACCTGTGCGCTTGCAGTATATTGAGGTTTCCTCAACAATTTTTTGGCGTTGTTGCTGGGGAGTTAGTAAGATTAGTTTAGTTCTTGTAGTCTAAGGCATTCTCATCACTCTTGTGTCCGCGCATTTACATGAACACAAGAGTCACTCAAAGTTCAGGTCAGATTGCTAAAACCCTAGCACTTGACATCACTCGTTTAGAACGAGTAATTTGAAGAGCCAAATGCTAAGAAGAAGAAATTGAAGAACCAATGGCTGAGGAACTTCATCAAGAGTTTCAGTAAGGAGGAACCCAAGGGTACCAACCTTGGACCCTCATGGATTTCATGACATCAGGATTTAATGCAACCAATCAAGGTGTTGCTAGACCTCTTATTTAAACACCTTTATCGAAATTAAGCCAGTCCTACTGAACATGTTGTAAAAAATGTACAATTCTACGGATTGACCAATGAGGATCCCAATGCACATATAGTGAACTTCCTCGAAATATGTGACACCTTCTAATATCATGGGATGTCAGAAGATGCTGTTAGGATGAGGTTTTTCCCCTTTACGTTAAGGGATAGAGCCAAAGCTTGGTATCACTCTTTTAGTCCCTTAAATGTCACAATGTAGGAGCAATTGGAACATGCATTCCTAGATAAGTATTTTCCCTTCACTAAAACTAAGAAGATGACACAAGAAATCACAAACTTCCAACAGAGTGATGGGGAATCACTTTACGAGGCGTGGGCGAGATATAAGGATTTACAAAGGAGGTGTTCACACCATAACCTACTAAAAGAATTTCTTTTGCAAACCTTCTATAGTGGAGTCAATCCACCCACAAGACTATAGATGCAGCATCAAGTGGATCGCTTATGCGGAATACTATTGACGAAGCAGAGGAGTTGCTTGAAGAAATGGCCAGTAATAACTGTCTGTGGACGAATGATAGGAGTAAAAAACCCACAACCCTCTGTGAGCACAAAGGAGCTTTAACTATTGACCCAATTATAGAAACGCAAGCTAAGATCGACAATTTGACTCGACAACTGAACAACATGAAAGCTTCTTCTTTAGCCCCTATTAAGGTCATTCAATAAATATGTGAGCTATGCAGCTAGGATAATCATTATACCATCGATTGCTTCCTAATTCAAAGTAATGAAACTAAGTAAATTAAGTATATGGCACAGTTTGGTCATGGCAGAGTGAAAAACCCTATTCCAACACTACAATCCTGGTTGGAAGAATCACCCAAACTTTCCGTGGTCAAATAATGTTGGAGGTCAATTTCGACCTCAAGGGTTTCCTGGTTTTTAGCGAGAGAAAGCAAATTCTACATAAGCTAAATTGGATAAAATCTTAGAGAAGCTTGGAAGCTTAAATGATGTTCAAAAGAGTTTGGAAGGTAAATTCGAACAAGTAACAAAGAATCATGCTTCTTCTATCCACAATATAGAGGTTCAATTGAGTTAAATGTTAAATGTTTTATTTGTACAAAGTGCAAGAAGTCTCCCAAGCAGTTTCGCCATGACATCGACGGAGCAACTAAAAGCTATCACACTTCGAAGTGGGAAGGAACTTGAACAACCCACAAAGACAAAAATTGCAAATACTCCTCCTATTGAGAAAGACCAAAAAAAAGAGAAAGATATGGACATAAGTGAATACCCTCCTTATACTGCTCCTCCACCATATCCACCCAAAGTTCCATAACCTCAACAACTGCAGAAGCCTAAACTGGAAGCACAATTTATGAAATTTGTGGATAAATTAAAAAGTTGTAGATAAATCTTTCATTCATAGAGGCTTTGGAACATATGCCCAAATATGTAACATTTTAAAAGAAATATTATCGAAGAAGCGTACTTGGGAAGATAACCAAATAGTAGCTTTAACTGACACATGCAGTTTAATAGTAACTAGCCAGATGCCATCGAAGTTGAAAGATCCAGGGAGTTTCACAATAGCCTATGTATTTGGTGAATTTGAATTCATAAGGTGTCTTTGTGATTTATGGGCAAGTATCAATCTTATGCTCTTATCGATCTTATAGAACTCGAGGCTCAGTGAGGTCATGCCAGTGTCAATGCTAATTCAATTGGCTGATCAATCTATTAAAAGACCGTTTGGAGTGGTGGAAGACGTTTTAATGCAAGCGGATAAGTTCAATGTTCCTGTGGACTTTGTGGTTCTGGACTTTGAGGAGGATAAGAACTATCCACTGATTCTTGGGTGGCCTTTCATGAATATAGGAAAAGCATTAATCGATGTTTATGAAGGAAAACTGACACTTTAGAATGGTGAAGATTAAGTGGAATTTAATATGAACAATGCTTTAAAGAATTAGAAGGAAAGCAGCGCATGTGTGAAAATTGACATTATGGATAAAAGTATGCAAGAATAAATAGAGAATTGCATTGTAGAGGTGAAATCAATAGAAGTGGAGATAGACTATGCAGGAGAAAGGAGAACAAGGATGAGTCTAAAGGAGCTTATGAGATGGAGGAGTCGGATGTTCAAACTCATCATGACATATTAGTCTGAACCGAAGCACCTATACCATCCTCCATAGAGAAACCACTCTTTTTATAGTTTAAACCTTTGCTTACACATCTCAGATATACATTCCTAGGTGAAGGTCAAACTTTACCTATAATCATTTCTAACCTAGGTGAAGGTCAAACTTTACCTATAATCATCTCTAACCAACTGGATGAGAAACAAGAGAGTAGGGTGGTAGCTATTATTAAAAAGCATATGAAAGCCATAAGATGGAAAATATTTGATATTTGAGGTATAACCCCAAATGTTAGTATGCACTAAATAAATCTCGAACAAGGATGTAGGGTGGTGCAGGAACATTAATGTAGGTTGAACCCCAATATGAAAGAAGTGGTCAAGAAAGAAGTAGTAAAACTCTTAGATGCAAGGATAATCTATCCCATATCTAATAGTGAATGGGTCAACAGGGTACAGTGTGTACCAAAGAAAGGTGGAATGATTGTAATAGAGAGTGAAAATTGAGAATTAATTTCAACAAGAATAGTCAAGAGGTGGAGAGTGTGCGTAGGCTATTGCAAGCTCAATAAGGTGAATAAAAAGGATCATTTTCCTCTCCCATTCATATATCAAATGATAGAAAGAGTGGTTCGTCACTCATTCTACCGCTTCTTGGATGGTTACTTGGGATACAATTAGATATTCATATACCCCAAGTGTTGGCTCCCGAAATTTTTCTTGATGAATAAGCACAATTTAAATTATTTTTGAGGTCTTGTTAGATTAATTATTTTGGAGTAATTAGTATGTCAATGTTAGTGGGAGTTATTGCTTGGTTAATGGAATTAAGGTATTAATGTTGAAAGAATGTATAAGGGTATTTTTGGCATAACACTTAAGCCTTTAAGACATAAGGAACAAGTAGAAGGGCATAAGGGTCATTTTACAATCTTTAAGAGTGTAAGTTAGAAGAAGAAGTAATTTTTGCCTTGTTTAAGAGGAGAGTATCGTGGATGTGAGGAGAGAAGAAGAGGAGAAAGTCAAGCTAGGATTTTGGAGAACTTGAAGACTTTGAGGCTAAAACAAGTAAGTATGAGCTTTAACCCTTTTTCATTTGTTAGATGAAGTATATTTAGTGATAGTTAGAAGTGAAAAGCAATGTTGATTGTGGGTAAGAAGTTGTTGATGAATGGTTTGAGTAATGTTTTAATCTTTTAGGGTTAATGTTCAAAGATAGATTATGATGTGTTTGTGAATGATTTTGGGTTAGAATGGGCTTGAAAAATGAAGTAGAAGAGGTGTTTTAGTGTTAAGATGAGTTATATTTGAAAGAGGGGGGGGGGTATATAGATGAAGAATGTCGAAAAATGTCTTCGGAATGAGTTTTTCGAAAAGTTCGCCGCGGCGAAATCCATTTTCCTGCACAAACATATTTTGGTATTTTAGGCATAACTTTTATTGTCGATGTCCAAATTGAGTGATTTTTGATTTGGCATAAACTAGAGACATTAGGATACAAGTTTCCTGAAGAAATGAAGTTTTATTTCAGTCTATAAGGATCTCAATTTTTGTATGGAAATTGAGTATAGAATACCGTTTCAGCATAAGGATAGTCCCAACATGTTTGGAGTATAACTTTTGAATTTCTGAACCAAATTGAATGATTTTGGTGTCATTAGAAACTTAAGACGATGAAGAACATTTTTATAGAAGGAAGTATCATCAAATTTCTTCATTTACCTGATCATAACGATCATGAAAAAATTGACCCGAAAGTCTAGATTTTGAAATGGTTATAGTTCAATTTTAGCACTTTTGATTGTTGAAGCCTTATGAATTTCCTTTGAATGTTGTTTGAATGAGAGATTGGTTTGTTATAGGAAACCAAGCAGACCCGATCCAAGAGCAAGAGGAAAGACAACATTGAACTTAAATTGTCAATCGAAATTAGGTGGGTGATGTATTTACAGTTATTATGTGATTGGAAAAATTCTTGCCTATGTGTGAATATGTGTTCTATGTTATGCATTGAAAGAAGCATGATATTTGATATAAGTAAATTATGATCTAATCATGTTATGCCTTGATATTTGTCATGGAATTCTGTATAAATGAAAAGAAAGAAAAAAAAGCATGAAAGCATATCATTTTGATAAAATGATTCTGAGCATGTTTATGTGCTTCTGTTTGGGTGAGAGTGGAACCATTCTATTCGTCACGTGCACGTTGACAAGAGCCTTCTCCCGGCTCTTGTCAACTCCCGGCTGCCCGCTTGTGGCATAGGAGCTCCGAAATGGACTCACTATGTTCATGGGGTAAACTTCGATTTCCTCATTCTGTTTCATGGAACCCTCGAGCTGTTTGTTGTGCATTGCATATTTGAACTGTTAAGTATGAAGCATATTGAGTTGTTTTGTGAATTGAGATAAGTGTGATGAATGTGTAAAGTTCTTGAATAAAGTATGAGTGCTAGACTTATTGGACTTATATACATACATATGCTTGAATTTGTGCTAGTTACCGATGACTATAAATATATTAGCCACTGTGTTGTATAGCTCAACCCATTATTTTTCCCTCCTCAAGTGCAACTCAAGACGACAGTTGATCCTTGCAAGGCATCGAAAACTCCACGATAGTTAGAGACTTTGTACTAAGTTAGTAACTATTTTGGATAGCTTTATAAGCATATCAACATTGAGCATCCTTATGTTTTTTGTTTTAAGCTTTGGTATGTATGATGTTGTGTAAGTAGAGTTTGTTCAAACTCTTTGGAATGGAAATGGTATGAAGAATTGGAGTTCCTTTTGTGTATGAGTATGTTTAGCTTGTGGTTAGATTTGGAGGTATGTGTTTGTTTTGAATGTGTGAATGTTTAGATTTCGGATTTCAGATTCTGGGATTTTTGCCGCGGTGAACTTTTCCCGAAGGGTCCATGGAGGTAACTCTATGGGTTCGCCGCGACGAACCTATATTTTGCCGAGGCAAACTCCTCTTTTTGGGACTTCGCCGCGGCGAAGAATGACTTCTGCCGCGGTGAACTCCTTTTTGCTGCCAAGCTGAGATTTGTTTTAATTGCAATACTTTCTGCTTTTATCTCACACGACTGTCCCGACTGGTCACCTCGGGATTAGCCTTGGGGTCGGAACTTGGGCCTAACATTCTTCGATATCAGGAATTGATTGTTGGGCTCCGGAAACGGGGTCCAACACCAAGGATCAAGAAAAGACCACTTTCACAAGTCCTTATGATACCTTTGCATACAGACAGATTCCTTTTGAATTATGCAATACCCCAACTATATTTCCAATATTTATGATATCTGTCTTCGCAGATATGATTGAGGACATAATGGAAGTTTTCATGGATGATTTTTTAGTTTTTGGAGACTCCTTCAAGATGTGTCTAACCAATTCAAACAGGGTACTCCAAAGATGTGAAGAATCACATTTAGTGCTAAATTGGGAAAAGTGTCACTTTATGGTGCAAGAGGGGGTAGTTCTCGGGCATAAGATTTTGCACCAAAGATTTGAAGTGGACAAAGCAAAAACATAAGTTATAGAGACACTCCCACCTCTAATCAACGTCAAGGGTATGCAAGGATTCTTAGACCATGATGGGTTCTACCATCTTTTTATTAGAGATTTCTCGCAAATTGCAAGACCCTTGACAAATTTGTTAGTGAAGGATGTGCCTTTCCTTTATAATGAAAATTGTTTATCCACATTTAATCAATTAAAGGAGGCAATAACATCAACCCCAATCTTAACGCCACCTTATTAAACACTCTAGTTTAAGGTCATGTGCAATGTGAGCGACCTGGTTATAGGTTGCGTATTGGGTCTAAGGAGAGACAAAAGGTTGCGTATTGGCTCAAAGGAGAGACAAAAGGTTGCATGTAATATACTATGCAAGTAAGACCCTTATAAGACAACAACTTAATTACATAACCACAGAAAAGGAATTACTTGTTGTGGTGTATACAAGTGACAAGTTTTGGTTGTACCTCTTAGGGTCTAAAGTGATCGTATTCACCGACCACATTGCTTTAAAATATCTTTTTTTCAAGAAGGACGCGAAACTGAGACTTATTTGATGGGTTCTACTATTACAAGAGTTTGGTATAGAAATATGAGATAAGAAAGGAGTAGAGAATGTGGTTGTAAACCATTTATCACGTCTGGAAGGAGCAAATTCGAGCAAAGTGATGATATTAATGAGAACTTCCCTAATGAAACCCTAATGTTACTTAACAACCTGGCGACACCATGGTTTACTGATATCGCAAATAATGTTGTTGGTGGTAAACTTCCCTGTGATCTATCATAGCAACAACGGAAATGGTTCTTGCATGAATGCACCAGATATCTATAGGATGAACCAATCTTGTATCAAACATTTGTTAATGGTTTAGTAAGACAATGTATTCCAGATGAAGAAATGTTGGATATATTAACACAGTGTCATGAAACTCAATTCGTTGGCCACAATGGAGCAAACAAAACGGTAGCTTGAGTACTTGAGTGGGATTTTTCTAGCCACATTTGTTTAAGGGCACTCAAGCTATCGTTGCATAGTGTGATCTCTATTAACAAGTAGGCAACATCTCTAAAAGAGATTAGATGCATTTATCTAACATTTTAGAAGTTAAAGTCTTCGATGTATGGAGCATCGACTTTATGGGGCCTTTTCCATCTTCCTTGGAGAATAAGTACATTCTAGTGCGGGTGGATTATATATCTCGTTGGGCCAAAGCCATGGGAAAGTTGTCCAGAAGTTTATCAAAAGGTTATTTAACCGGTTTGGGGTGCCAATAACTATAATAAATGATAGAGGAGCACAATTCCACAACATATCTTTTGATGCCCTCCTAAAAAGCTATAGATTCAACCATCGAGTTGCTACTCCTTATCACCTACAAATGAGTGGATAAGTGGAAGTCGTTAACTAAGAGCGGAAATGAACTTTAGAAAAGATGGTGAATAACTCTAAGAAGGATTGGGCATGAAGGTTAGATGATGCTTTATGGGCTTATAATACAATGTTCAAAACACCTATCGGAACGACTTCCTTCGGGCTTGTATATGGTAAGGCTTGTCATTTGCCTCTAGAGCTAGAGCATTGAGCATATTGGGAGATAAGAGCTTTAAACTTTGATTGGAAGCAAGTGGGTGAAAAATAACAGCTGCAACTAAATGACCTTGAAGAGTTTAAATCCAGTGCAAACGAAAATGCTAAACTTTAGAAGAAGAAGGTGAAGAGATGACACGAATCTCATAGTAAGCATAAGGAATTGAAGGTAGGTGATGCTGTTTTGCTATACAGTTTGAGGTTGAGACTGTTTCTAGGAAAGCTAAAATTGCAATAGAGTAGACCTTTTACGGTCACCTAAGTTTTTAGTTATGGAGCCCTAAAATTGAAAAAAGTAAACAGAGAAACCTTTAAAGTGAATGGGCATTGCTACAAATTGTATCTTGGTGGAGTGATTCCGAAGGAAAAAGAAGTCATCTCTTTGCTTTAAAAAAATTGAACATGCTTTCAAGGACACAAGGTTAAGCTAATCACCATAACTTAACATGTTTTGTAGTTAGATTTAAATTGTTGTGCAATTATATTTGTTTTAAATTTCTTAAATAAGTCTTAATGATTTGGAGTAGGTTAGCTTACTAATTCTCTTACTCTTTGTTAATCAATTATAAGATAAGAAAGTAATCTCGGTGTCAAGTTGAGATTCCACCTCCAACATCATCACTGCCTTAATCACCATGACAGGTTCTATACTCTAACCCGTGTCTTTTATTTTATTGTTATTTTCAATTGTTCTCATGTTTCTCTTGTTTTGTTAATTCTTATTCTCACTTTATGTATTACTTGTTCTTCTCACACCAAGGACAATGTGTTGTCCAAATGTAGGGAGGGTTGTGCGCATTATATGTTTTTATTTGAATGTGAATTTTGCATACTGTATATTATTTTGTGTAGGATTGCATGATGTGATTTATGTGAATGTGTCAATGACTAGGACTTAACGGAATTCATTTAGCTTTGATCATAATCTTTTAGTTTAGGAAGATTTATTAGCTTGTGCAATTAGTGTTCAAGGTTGTTTTGATTAATATGCATGTTAATTAGGATATGATGTTGGTTTGTTCACTCTAGAAATTTACCACATTCATTTATAATTTTAGGTCAATCGAATTATGTTAATGTATAATTATGTATTGGCATAAATCATAGTCCAAGCAAATATTTACTTTCTTACCACTACTAGGTCATATGCTGTAACTTAGAAATTTTAGGATAAGAAATATTATAAAACATAACCTTAATCAAATTGGTACTGTTCTTTCATGATGAACTATATTTTTTTAATTACAATATGCAAAATTTTTGGATAGTTAATAATAGGTATGCATTTTTTATTACCTAAACCTATTTTAGAAAGGAGCAATTATGACTAGTTAATTGATAGGGAAAGTATGAAAAATATCAACGTTTCAATTCATAAAGGAATTTTTTTCCCTTATGAATTTACGACTCGTTAGTTATAAACAAGTAACTGTTATGAGTGATTTTGGTAAACATACTAGCTATTTCCTTTTTCTTCTATATGTAATAACTTACTCTTTAACTATTATCATCATGTTTAATTAGGTAGCATTTTAAAGACCACTACAATTATACTAGAACCTTGGATATGCATGCTCTTATTGATTTATTTAAACCATGGAAATTTTTATATGAACTTTTCTCCATTTATTGATACATACTATCATTCAAATTTGATATGTAAAATTTTAGTGCATAAGCCCTTTGGAGTTTTCAGACTAAAAACATTTCTATATATTAGTTATGGTTGTATTTTTCAATGTTAGTTAACTACAAGGTAAAATGTGCAACCCTATTTTTTATTTTTCCCTTACTTGTTTTTTATATATTCAGTCATGTTCTTTTAGACCTCAAAGCTAACAACATTTTTTCTATTCAAATGCTTATATATCATGTCATAAATTCTTTCTATATTCTATCAGTTATGTCAATAGGTTACATTACTAATATGTGCTAAATTGATTATAAATTTATTCCATAACAGTTAGTGATTATTGCTAAGAAAATGCTTAAGATACCCACTTTGATTCATATGTCGTTTTAGGCATAATTTAGAAGCGAAAAGGATAAAGTGAGTTGAAACACTATATTTGGGCCGTTTTTTGATGATTCATATCCTCTTATCTTCAAGAAACAAGAATGAGGAATATAGAGAAAATAAAGACAAGAAAATGAAAACACAAAGATGAAGATTACATTATAACTCCGGCCATACTAGAAAAAATGCATAGCTGTGAGCATCACTCACGGATGTGCATAAAAGTGTCACAGCCGTGAGCCTTACTTATGGTTGTGATAGCCACCTATATGGGCGTGAGGCAGCCCTCACACCAATGCCATAATGTGTTATAGGTGTGACACACTCTCACACTCGTGACACACATCTCACAGGCGTGAGGTATTGTTTAAGTGTCCCTTTTGTTTTAACCTAGTTTCTAATATAAACCAAGGGACATGTGACGACAAAAGCATGAAATGTTTTGATATTTTTGGCTGGGAAAATTGAGAGTGAAGCTTCGGGGGAGATAAGGAGAAGACGCAACGAAGCTCTCAACCATAGGGGACCTATGGAATGCTAACTTCCTAATGCCAGTTGGACGCAACATCGACATTGAAGACCCGGTTAAGCATTCCTTCCTTGTATTTGTTGTTTCTTTGTCTCTTTAAGAATTAATTGTGTTATCCTATGCCTATTGTTTAGATATTGTGTAAATATGATTTGAATGCATTCATTGGATCATTTATTACAAACCCATTGCTAGAATTTCAATATAATCTCTAATTGTTATATTGAAATTCATTTGTAGCAACTAATGATTCGTAATCATTAAGGATAATATAACCTAGGTTAAATGACCCCATCATATGTGATTTTTGCTTTGATTAATTGGTTTTCCTAATTCATAATGTGACTGCCCAATTGAACCTAGAGATCCTTTTCAAGGTTATTCAGTAGCTAGGTTTAATTAACGATCGTTTCTTGATTAAACACAACTTAAGGGAAATAATAGGGTTAGTAGAGCTTATCATTAACCCATGATTAATAGTTGTTAAGAGAGGTAAAAGAACAAAAAATCAATGAACTATATTTAATTAGGGTGAAGGTCGACATAGAACCAAAAAATCAGATTCCTAACGAATTCACGACTTTCATTATTTTTAATGTTTCTTTTTGTTGTTTTCATTAGTTTAGTTTTATTTTTTTATTTCAAAACCAAACCAAAACCACCTAAACACTAATTAATTTCATTGTAAGAACTTTACACACACTTTTTATGGGGCCGACCTAGAATCACCACTACTATAGTAGTAAGTCTAGTTTATTTTGGCGTAGCGTTATGATATGCTCACGTCAATTTTAGCACAATTGCCGGGGGTGCGGTACTTTAGTTTTTGTTATTGATTTTAATTGGTGTTTTGTACATATTTGTTTACAATTTGTTTCTTTCATTTATTTCATGATCTTTTCACTTTTTGTTTAGTGTTTATTACTAATTTTTTTTTAAATACATAAAAGAAAGTAATTTCTTTTATAACTCATATTCTCAATCCTATAACCATGTTTTGACTGATCAAACTAACTTTAGTTATGGATGGGATAATCAACAGAATTACTTCCTTGATAGTATGCAGGACACAACAATTCACATATAGATCAAAAGTTTCTTATCATGATTTAGGTACATCTCTAAAAGATATGCTTAATAATATGACTCTTAACAATCTTCAATTTCAACAGAACATACAACAGTTTCAGCAAAATGTATAACAATTCCAGCAAAATGAAAGACAATTTTGGTCTAGCTTCTAACAACCAATAATTTAGATTGAAGGAACTAGCTATTTAAAAATAGAATTAGTGTTTATAATCACTTCATCATGAATAAATCAGTTGATGCAGCTGATAAGGAAAAATCCAAATATTTCCATAAGATTTTGGCTAGAGCAAATGGACTCTTGTAATAAGAAAAAGATGGTGTTAAAAGGTCAAAAGTTTTTGAACCTTAGCCTATTGAAAGAAAAGAGTGAATTGACGGCCATGACTTATGATTTTGATAAATCTAAATATTTTCTTATAAATATAAAAATAGAGAATGAATATATACTCTAGATTGTCAATAATCAAGACTTCAATATGTTTGCTACCTCATTTCAACAAATTTTTAAGATGTTAACTCGTAATACTATGAAGAAAGCATCTTCAAGATTTATAAAGAAAAATAAATTGAAATTGAAGAGATTGTCAAGTAATTATTGAGAAGCTACTATTACCTTATACATATAGTCAACTATCAATCAAAAGAAGGGTTATATGGTAGTAACAATGCAGTGCATTACATTGACAAGGATTAGACTATATACAATTGAATCCTAAAGTAAATAATATTCTTTATTTTATTTATCATCTGTTAATTAAGTATGTTATAATTGATATTTTAATGTTTTTAAATGTCATTTTATATATGATTTGGAGGCATTTTGGAGGCATATAAAAGTGAGAGCTTAAAAACTGTATTATTCAATTACTTAATTGATTGGAACATTGACACCGATCACTCAACCATAACTTTGGATAATTATAGCACAAATGATGCCACAGTCAAAAAATTGAAGGACAAGTTGTGGGTTAGGAGCTTGTTTTATGGTGATTAAATTAAATATTATATTGAAATTATTAAACACTTCTTACATAATTTTTTAAATGATTATCAATTAAAATGAATAAATATTTAGATCATAGTAGTCCAATATCAGCTTCATCTTTCTTTTATACATCATCATCAAGTACAATTGGAAGTATTTGTATTTGTTTTAAGAAATCCATATTAGAGAAAAGGGCTAGAATTTATAATATTAGGATAGATTTGCATAAATATTTTGAAGTAGTTATTATGACCACAATTGATTGGCATTTTGATATTAATTGATTGGCATTTTGATATATTATCATGATGAAATTTGAATAAAGCTAAATATTCAACTATGTAAGTAATTACATGAAACCTATTAACAATTCCAGTATCTACAATTTCTTTTTAGTTTTCTTTTAGTAATGGTGACTATGCATTGTGCCCTCATCTTAGTTGACTTTATCTTAAAGTTGTGGACTTGATGTTTGCCTGAAGTTGTTTAGGAACTATAAATGTTTAAAGTTGTTTAGGCAATAGGAGAGTTATTATCGGTTACAAAATTGACATGATTATAGGGGAGATCCTCCGTTCAACAAATCAACTAATGCACCTGAAAATATTCTTTCTATATGAGAAATTTGATTTTATAATTTCTTTCATTTATGCTGACAATTTCGGGTTCCAAAGATCACTCTTAAGGAATGATCTAATCAATCTTCACGGAGGACGTAATTTGCCATGGTTTTTACTCTCTACAAGCCAGAGGGTCAAGGTAACTACAACCTTTGTAGCTATTTAGAATTAGAGGATTTCAAGTAATGCATTAACAACTTGGGAGTGATTGATTTGAGGTACACAGACCATAAGTTTACATGGTCAAAAAAACAATCTTCAAGATAGTGTATCCAAAAGAAATTGGATCGTGCATTGGTGAATGTCAAATGGTCGGTTCATTTTCCAAACAGTTATGTTATATTTCAGGACCCTCTTTTTTCATACCATACCCCCATTAAAATTGATAATCTATTCCAAAAAACTGCTACCTTTTATCCATTTTAGTTTAACAATTATCTAGCGCATGATCCAGGATTCCTAGAAGCTTGTAAGAGAGGTAATGTTTGTGTCATTAAAGGAACCAAGAAATTTAAATGTGTGCAATAGTTGAAGGAAATTAAACAATAACCCAAACAACTACATTCCTCAACGGTTTCAATAGATTAATCATTAGTGAAAACTAAGGATGATCTATCAATAGTTCAGAAATTGCCAACTCTTTTACCTTTAGATCCTTCACCCCTTGCAAAAGAGAAACAAGCTCTCTCAACTTATTTAACTGCAGTTAAAAATCATGAATCCTTGCTACAATAAAGAGTTAGAGTGAATTGGTTAAAAGATAGGGATCGAAGTTTAAATTCCTTCTTTAATTCTATCCTAGCTCGTTAAAAAAAAGGATTAACTCCATCACTATTAATGGAGGGTTATTACTTCATAACTAAAGGGATATTCAAAATGAAGCTGTAAGTTTTTTTGGTGAGCTGATTGGATCTCCAAATATAACATATGTTTCAACTAATGAACTCTCAGCGCTCAATTTTCCACAAATTACGTAGGATGACAGTGAATTATTAACCAAAGCAGTGGAAGAAAAGGAGATTAAGGAAGCAATCTTCAACATAGACAACACAAAAGCCCCTAGTCCCATTAACTTGAATGGATTTTTCTTTCCAAAATCTTAGATACGGTTCTTATGTAAAAAATGCAGTGGAAGAATTTTTTTTCCACTGGTGTATCGCTTAAAAAAATCAACATAACTTTTATTTACTTGATACCGAAGAGTGTTAATCCCTCAAGTTTCAATGACTTCCGTCCTATTGCTTGCACAAACTTTCTTTTAAGGTTATATCCAAAATATTCTTGCTTCAAGACTAAAGAAAGTAATAGATCCCTTCATCAGTGACAATAAAGGGGCTTTATATAAGCAATAGGAAGATTGGAAACAACACATTAATCATGCAAGAACTTCTTAAAGGTTACTCAGAGCAAATTTAGCTTCAAATTACACCATCAAAGTCGATTTCCACAAAGCTTATCACAGTGTATGCTGGAATTTTCTATGGAAGATGATGTCTACTTACAGATTTCCAAGAACATTCATCAGCTGGATCCACGAGTGCATAGCCATGGCAAGCTTTTCAAACCTTACTAATTGCAGCCCTTCAAAGTATTTCAAAGTTGGGAAAGGCCTAAGGTAGGGGGATCCTCTTTCGCCCTACCTTTTCATTATGTGCATGGAAGTTCTTAACTTAATAATAAAGGTTGAAATGGAATCGAATGCCAATTTTAAACATCACTCGAAATGCAGGAAAATTGGACTCACTAACCTTGATTTTGTAAATGATTTACTCCTCTTTTCCAATGCAAAAGAATATTCTATTAATAGCTATATGAAGGCTTTGCACAAATTCACAGTAGCCTCAAGTCTACAGATAAACCTTTATAAGAGCCATTTCATAATTTCAAAGGGTGCTTCTTGGTGGCTTCAAAAATTGCTTCCTTAACAGGAATGAGGGAGAAAGATCCACCGATACTTTATTTAAACCTCCCAGTGTCCATAAAGAGATTAACATTTCTCGAATGCAGCCCCTTATTGAGAATGGTCAGAAGAGAATAGGCTCTTAGGTGAATTATCTATGCTTTGTAGGGAAATTACAGCTTATAAAATCAGTTCTTAATTATCTGCACATATATTGGAGCCCACACATTTTCCTTTCAAAGAATGTATCCAAGACAATTGGGAGGATTTTTTATGGAATCACTCAAATGGTGTAAAAGGAAGTGTAAAAGTTAAATGGACAGACATTTTTTAATCCAAAAGAAGAAGGGGGACTTGATTTTTATTCGATTAAACTCACAAATCAAACACTCATGCTGAAGTGGCTTTGGTGGATCATTGAGGATAGGAAATCGTTATGGCTTAGTTAGATTCATCCATATTTTCTCAAAGGTAAAAGCATATGGGGAATCAGTAAAAAGGCATCACACTCTTTCTTCTTGAATCAACTTCTCCAAATGAAACAACTAATCGAAGATGCTATGTCTTGCACCATTGGTAATATGAAAATTATATCCTTGACAACTGTAGAGGAGCTCTCATACACTCCTCGGCTGAAGTAAGGAACTCTATCAATGTCCCACTCAACACAAAAATGGACGCTTTCATCAATGGAAGCAGCTGACATAGTTACCAGCAAGCATAAGCTATTTACAACCTCATATCAATACACTCCCAATTCTCTTCATCAAGACACAATCTTTTGGCACAATCGACATATTCACCAACTATCAAACAAACGCATGAGAGATTTTTTAAGATTGATAAAAACCAGCAGTGGAGTGGTCTCGAATTATTTGGAACAAGTTTATCCCTCTAAAGATTTCCTTTCTCCTATGGCTAGCCATTCAAAATCGTCTCAATATAGCAGATAGAATCAAGTACTTGAATGTTGATTCTTCATATCCCTTTTGTTTAACAGAAGAAGAAAGAAATGATCACCTATTCTTCATTAGTGAGCTCAGTAACCAAACCCCGTTAAGTTGAGATGTTACTGGTCATTACAAGCTTGTACCCTCTCCAATGCTATATAATGGCTATCTACTCAAGGTCCTCCCACAAAGTTGCTTTAACTTGTCGCAGTTGGCTTATGTGTACAAACCATCTGGAAAGAATGGAATGCAAGGAGGTTTAAAGCTAAGCAGAAATCCATCCCCATTCTTATATCTGAGATTTTGAACAACATCACTGAATAGTGAATACTAATACCGAGAGACGTAGTTTGAAGCTCCTACCATCTCTGTAATGTTACTTACCATATACGCTATTCTAATGCTTTTGATCAGGTAGAAATGTAACAATTTTTGTGGACAGGGTAACCCCCTATGTAAGTTGTAAACAATTTTCAATTCTTTATTAATGAATTTCTCATTTTTATTTTCAAAAAATAAACTCTATACTGAATAATATGTTTTTTGTTATTTTTATAATTCTAATAGTCATCCATCATACTATCTTATACTTTCTTTTTATGTTATTATATGTATAAAGAATGTGAATATAAAGGAGACCATTAATCCAACTTGGTTGGGTCGGCGATTCTAGGCCCAGACCCAAGTTCAATAGTCAACGAGCCCAGTCAAAGGAAACAACTCCCATGCACGCATGCAGACCTATGTAAAACCCTAAACCTAATGATCATCCCGTATATAAGGTATTATTTCACCATAATAGAGGTACGAGACTCAACTCCTGTTTTTCTCAGCTTTTAGCTGCCCTTCTCCCTAACCAGAAAACTAACTTGAGCGTCGGAGAGGCCTTTCGGGAATCAACCTCCGGCGAGCCTTGTTTGTTTTGCAGGTATTCTTCACGTCGAACCAACGGAGATCATAGATCTAAGCAACAGTATTCAACCCGGACAAAATCCGACTGAACCATTTGGCGCCTACCGTGGGGCCCGGCGTCCGGGCACCACATCCAGAAACACGCAGATCAGTCAGGCGGCAGCAGCCAATCCTGATATCGCCGCCGTCACGGCACTCGCACTACAACG
>JAOSBM010000005.1:24782257-24795263 GCA_027568955.1 Erythroxylum tenue | reverse complement strand
AATTCCACCTCACCTACTACCAAGTCAACTTAATTTCTATTCCAAACCAAAGTCTTAATCCAAATGCTAAGTAAAGATAAAGTCAAAACAAAATTTAAATACCAATTAAACACAACACATCAATTTAGTAATGAAAAACATACATAGTCAATATAAACATTTAGGACAAGGTCTAACACGAGAACAATATGAAAATTGATTATACACATTGATGTAAAGGTTGATATTGAAAGCACATTCTTTGAGGCTTCTTCTTGAGATTCACAGTCAATTGTCTTCATGAAATAAAAAGGAGAAGCTTTAGAGCAAATAGGAGCCAAGAAAATGCATAAAATGAAGAGCATGTGAGGCAGTGCAAGACTCACGACCATGTACTAAAATTTCATAGCCGTGACCATTAACTCACGACCATGACATGAAGATTCACGACCGTGAGCTTCAATGAGGCCATTCATGGCTATAAGTTATCAAGTTATGCCTGTGACTTTTGACACCTTGGTACCTAAACCCCAATTTTCACTATAAATAAAATATGTTGACGATAGATAGAAGATACATCATTTAGGGAAATCGTGATGGATCGTTTGGGAAAAAAGAGGGCGATAGAGCTCTCATCCTTTAGAGACCTATGGAAGGCAAGGCGTCCCCAACCTGGTTTGAAGGTGATATCGACGTCAAAGAACACGGTTAAGTATATCTATACAGTGTTTGTTGTTTTTTCTCTCTTTACGGATTGATTATGTTATCCTATGCTTATAGATTTGGGTTTTCATGTATGAATGATCATTATTCTCGTTCTCGTTAGATTGTTTGTGTATAAAGCCATTACTAAAATATTAAATGTAATACATAATCGTTGTGTTTGGATTCATTTATGGCAACTAATGGTGTCGAATCATTAGGGTTAACGTAACCCTTGTTAAATAACTCGAGCTTATTTGGTTGTTGCCTTGATTACTCTATTTTCCTAACATATATTATGGCTATTTGATTAAATCTAAAGAGCTTATTCTAGGTTGTTCAGTAGCTAGGTTTTATTAAAGATCTTGTTTTGATTAAAAACAAGCTAAGGGAAAACCAGGGTTAATAGAGCTTGTTGTTAACTTGCAATTAATAGTTGCTAGGTGAGGTATGAGAATAACAATTCAATGAAGTATGTTCAATTGTGTATAGGCGGAGATTGAACCGATGATCAGATCCCTAACATATTCATAACTTTTGTTATTTTTTATGTTGTTTGATTTAATTTGCTTTCGTTAGTTTAGTTTCAATTTATTCTTATTTGAAAACAAACCAAATCCCCCATAACTTGAACATTGATTACTTTCATTACAAGTGCTTTACACACACTCTATATGGGATTAACCTAGACTCATCACTAGTTATAGTTTTTAGTCTAGTTATTTTGTGTAGTGTTATGACGGGCTATCAATTTTGACTCCATTTCCAGGGAGTATGGGATTTTAGTTTTAGTTTTAGTTTTTTATTTTAATTGGTGTTTTGTATATATTTGTTTCTAATTATTTTTTTCATTATCTTTTCACGTTTGTTTGTGTTTGTGTGTAAAAAGGAAACATGGAAGGGCGTATGTCACAGCTAGATACTATCAATGCTTTTGATGGAAAATTTTCCTATAACTCATACTCCTAATCCGATAACCAAGTTTGGAGTGATCATATGAACTTTATTGATGGATATAATGAGATAACCAACAAAATTACTTCCTTGATAGTTTGTAGGACGTATAGCAATTCCTGCATAGACTAGAAGCTTCTTATTATAACTCAGGAACATCCCTAGAAGAATTAGTTAATGTTTGTGCCACTAATGCTTTATAATTCTAGTAGGATGTAAGGCAATTTTTGCAAGATACAAGGTCTAGCATCCAAAATTTGGAGAGGCAGCAAAACTCAGGTACATATATAGAAGATTTAGTTAATGTTTGTGTTGCTAATACTTTGCAATTTCAATAGGGTGTAAAACAGTTTCAATATGATTTTAAATGGTTATAGCAAGATACAATGTTTCGATTCCTAACCTTTGTAAGTTAGATGAACCAAATGGAGGGAACTATCAACTACCTGGAACCACAAAGTGAAGAGAAGCAACCATCTCAACCTGAGGTGTAGTCAAGGGACGTTAGTGCAAAGACCTTACAGAGTGGAAAGGAGGTTGAGAATCTTGAGATGACTACTCAAGGAATTGCTTATGATGAAGAAGTGGAGAAGGAGTTCGAAGTAGACTAGGATATATCATTTAGCTCAACGATAAGTATTAAGTCCATAATTATTGTTGAGACTAACTCTTCACCTTAACCTAGCTGGTTAAGAAATTAAATAAGGAGGAAAAAGGTGAAGAAATATTCAAGATATTAAAAGAGTGCAAAGACTCAATAGAGATTAAGAATTTGAGGATAGGGAAGCCAATGTATATGAATGATCATCAAATCAGACCCTATCCTGAACAACCGCAAGTGGAGGAAGTGCAAACTATGACATCCTAAGATCATAATTTTGTCACATGAGGAGGAAAACAAGGAGTCGAGCTTGTGACAATAAATAAAGGCATTGCTTGGGAGGCAACCCAAGGGAAGTTTATTTCTTTTTCTTTACATGTTTGCATTTGTTTCTTATATACACGTATATTTTTAAGTTTGTTTAATCTTACAAGTTTTAAAGTTTTCAAACAAAGAGAGAGAGAGAGAATCATACAAACAAATAGACATTTGCTCTCTTTCTATTGCTTATAGGGTTATATAGTTATAACTAGAGAGTGACTTAACTAGAAAAAATCCATGGCAACTTGAGCATGTACTTTTACTCTTATGATTGGTCAATATGTAATATCTTTAGAAGAATAGTGACTAGTCGTAGCCTAAGCTAGTGAGATTTTGAGCCTTTATAAAATGACACATCTATATTAGTATTATTTTCTTTTGTTTATGTGTGACTTTCACAACATATACATCCTGACTTTTCTTTGATTTTCTATTCAAAACCATATTTTTATCATATGTATTAACATAAACATGATATAGGCATTCATTGTTTCATAAGCTACATTAGTCAAATAGCCTACCTATTGATTTGAAAATTTCCCTTTGATAAACCCCCTTGAGCTTTATTTGCATTTTCTTTTTGTGCTAACCACATTACATGCTTTAAACCTAATCAAATGCCCTACCCTAGTCCTAAAGTTAGTGGAGCATTTGTTGATTGTTCATGATTGTGGATTTACAAAAGTATAAGTGTGGGGGTGTGCATATGTTTGAGTTGGTTATAATTTTTGGAATGTCATTTTATCTCTTATAATGAATTCCAAATGTTGATATAGCTTCTTTCAAATTTTTATCAAAAAAAAAGAAAGAAAAAGAGAAAAGTAAAAGAAAAAGAAAAAGAAAGAGAAAGAGAAAGAGAAAATGAAAACGAAAAAATGTTTAAATAAAAATATCAAGGAGAAAATGCATATGTTTTATAAAGTTATTCATTGTTATTTTTTCCTCCTACTACCCAAAAACTAATTTCTATTATGGTTGATTATGAAGAATAGACTAAGCACAATGGACAAGTTGCACTTTCTGTCAGTAGATAAAAGATGTTCCTTATGTAGGGAATGTGATGAATGCCGGGACCACTTATCTTTGAATGTCACGTTGCTTCTGGTTTTTGGAATGAGGTTAAAAGATTTAGTCAATGGCACCTCACATGAAATTCCTTCTCTAAAACTATTCAATGGCTAATGGATCACTCTTGCATTCCTATGGACACTTTTGAGACTTATTTTGTTGCACTGGGTACTTATATACAAGGGATAAAGAATTAAAGGAATAATAGAAGATTAAAAAACAAGTGTACTACTCTAAAAGAGACAATATTTGAGATTCGTCAAACCATCAAAGAGATTTTTTTTAAGAACAAAATCAATTGATTCCAAGGAAGTTTAGTTGCTAGTTTCTTACACGAGTTGTAATCTTGCTTTTTTAGTAAAGACACTGTTTACCAATTTTCTTACTAGTGAATGGGATTTCCTTAATGAATTATTTGTAAACTCCTATCTAGTTTAAAAAAAAAGCCAATCCATAGAAACTCCTAACATTACTTATGGTTTTTGGTGTTAACCAGTCTCTAATAACTCACTTTCTCCTTAATTACCTTTCTACCCTTTACATTTACCATATATCCAAGAAGGCAACTATGTTCTTTTTTATGGCATGATAGTTTTTACATATATTCTTTATATTCCATCTTTCTTTAATGCTAGAAAAAAAAGAACATATAAGTTTAAAATCTCACTTACATGACCCTTTTCTAAAAGATCCTTCGCTTAATTTTTTTATCTCATTGGTCTCCCTTAGATTTGTTTTTGATACTTTGTTCTATTAGAATCTACACATCTATATTGAAGTTAAATTTGTGCCCAACTCCATGTATAAATGGTAACTCACCAAGAAGAGATTCTAAAACTTCTAAAAAAGAGAAATAACACCACTTGGAAAGGTACCGTTAGTATCACCTTCATGAGAAATGAAATATTTTTCATAAATAAGAGAAAGCATATGGTGTATGGGCAAGAATACATATCTTACATTCTCCACTCTTGCTATTAAGCTTACACCTTTTCTCTTATGTTTTTCTCTTTTTATTTCAAAAATTCTTTAAAATTTTGTTATATATTCACTTTCATTTCTTTTCTCTTACTCTCTCTTACTCTCATATATCTAGGGTTGGTCTTCATACACTCGTTTTAGTGAAAACTGAGCAATAGTGATTGGTTTGTCATCTATGGTAAAAGAATATATGTTTTTCTACCCATTATGCCTTGTCATCTAATAAAATTACTAAGGATGTCTTAAAAGAATGTAATCAACTTATATAGGTACTACATCACTTAAGACATTGACTAATTTGTTACCCTGACCTACCTATTCTCATTAAACCATTGTAGGTTGTAGGAAATAAGTTGTTTGATAGTTAGTGACCCCAATTTCTCTACTAACTCCAAATTAGCCATTACACAACTTCCCCCTTCTATGATTATATTGCACACTCAATACTTAAAGAAATATATAAAATGGAAAATGTTTTCCTTTTGCCCAGTCACTTTTTTCTTTTACTTACGTGTTTAGCATCCTTTTAGTTGTCAACTTTCTTTCCACCTTGAGTCTCTCAATGCACTCCTCAACATTAGCTTCCCCCAAACTAAGCATCTGATCCCCTGCCTCCCCTTCACTCTCAAATAAATATTCTCCATCCTTCCCTATCATCATTACTCTCTTGTTGGGATATTAGGATATTATATTCCCTCTCCCCAAGAACTTGAAAAACTTGATGTCTCAATTCTTAGTTATAGAAACGAAATGAACCATAATTGCCTCTATTATAGGTGCCTGCACTTTTTTCCATGTTACTTCATACTTCGGCTTTGAAGCCTTTTTGTTCTTTTTAAAGTAAGGTTTACTCCATGATAAAGAACCTACACTAGACATATAAAAATTATTTGTTGGTCTACTTTTGAATAGTCTCTATACCTTCATAGTCATATGCCTCATATATTCTATCTTTGCGTAAAAATCTATCTCCATGAAATTGGTAATTTTCATATTCAACATATAAATTAATCGATCCATTGTCATCTCCCTATCTTCCTTAATGTTTACCATAGCCATAACAACCTCCATCTCCTTGTAATACTCCTCTGTACTCTTGAAACTTTGAGGTAGCATATATAACTTTTGAAAGAGATCCTATATTAGGAACTTAGGACATATTGCTTCCTTATCACTAACTTCATCTCTTTGAAAGTTCTGATAGGTGAATCTTAGTTTTTCCTCCTAGGGAGAATTTGATGATCTTACCAATCTATTGTATATTCACCAAACTCTAAAATAACCAAAATTACCTTTTTCTCTTTCAAAAAATTATATCAATCAAAATCCAACTCCACTTGCTTCTCCCATTCCAAATAATCATATTGATCTATCTTTCCTATCAAAGGTGGTGTCACCATCTTGGTTTTGCCTATGTTATTTATTCACTCTTTTGTGTTCTTCCTTTTCTTACTTGAAACCTACCCCCTCTTTTTCTCTACATTGTTCTTCCTATTCTTCATCTACCACCCCTTAGTTTGAGCTCTCCTAAGTAGTTAGTAGGACATTTAACTTCATCATCCTCTTTAAATTAATCCATCCTAGTAGCTGGAGATGGATTATTTTGTATTCCAATTATAACAACTTCATATTTCTCCAAACGTTCCCTAAATTCACTTAATTATTGAAGAATTTGTTTATATTAGCTTTATATGACATTCCTAAAGGACTCTTAGTCTCCTCTAATAGTTTCCTCTTCATTGCCTTCTTATCTTTTGGACAAGTTTCTACTTTGTGTTTAAGTCATGATATACCTGCACACAAAAATTAGTAATAAGAGCACTTCCTCACATGTTTCTCCCAAGGTTTCACTCAACCCTAAGCACAAACTCTTGGCTTAATATTCTTTGTAAAGAAGGCAATCTAAATCCAGAAAAGTAGTTTAAATCTTTCCCTTTGTCAAATACTTACAAAGAAGTAAATTTAGGCAAAAAAACAATCGAAGAAATGAAGCTAAAGGTAAATGAACAAAAAAAAACAAAAAGAGAAATTGAGTTCAAAGGAACCTAATTAGACCCAATGAAACGAAGAAGAATTTTCACAAGAATGAAATTAGAATATTTTGAAAAAAAAGCAAAAAAAAAAAGCAAGAATAGCTAAATATATATAATTATTATAGTAGTAGGGTTCCTAGTCATTGTTGGAATAGGAATAAACTTTTCTTCAATTATAAGGCTGCATGCTATTGAATTTTCCTAAACCTCGTGTGTTAGCAAGATTTCTACTGAGTGTTGTTGTTGTTGCTATAAAACTTTTAGGACTTCTTCTTTCAAAATTTTATTGAAATTGATTAGAAACTCAATAGATAAGGAGAATAATTTAAGATTAATTTGTTCTTATTGAAACTTTAAGAAGCACAAGAATAATAATGAATATTGAATACGTAAATAACAATATTAAAAATGAACCTAGTAATTTGAATACAATTTTGTTGTTGTAAAACTTTTAGGACTTCTTTCAAAAATTTTATTGAAATTTTACTTTTTTATTGATTAAAAACTCAAGAAATAAGAAAAATAATTTAAGATTAATTTGTTCTCATTGAAACTTTAAGAAGCACAAGAATAATAATGAATATTAAATACATAAATAACAATATTAAAAATGAACTTAGTAATTTGAATACAATAAAAATATTAGAATACAATGTTGTCAAATATTTCCAATGTGCACTTTCTTCAGTACTTTGAGCTCCATTTTTAGAGATGAAACCTCATACATTTTGTAATTTTCACTTTTTAAATGAATTGTACTTACATTTAAAAAAAATGAACCTAATATAAAACTGAGTTATGATTCCAAATTCTAATATGAATCTCACCAATAGATCTAATTAAATTTGATATCAATATGAAAGGCCCTAGAACTATTCCATAGAACATAGGTCAATTCATGAAAACATATGAAAAAAGGATGTGAATTGCTAAACTTTTAAAAAATTACAAGTAATAGGTCTTAGGATTATGACATAAATCAAAATATTTAGAGAACCATGAGCAATAGAACTCCAAAAGATGGAAGAAAAACTCTCTACTGGTTTGAATAGTCATTAATAATTAAAAACTACCTATTATAAGCATCCTAAAGCCTCTTATAGGCATAAAACTCTTAAGACTATAGTTTTTTTAAAAATAAAAATTGAATTAATGAAAAAGGCTAAGTTCTAGAGACAAAGGTGCTCAAGGGAAAACCCTTATCATACAATTCAACAGAAAGTAACTATCACATCATATTAAGAGAACAACGTAAGGAAGTAGAACTCTAGAGCTTTAGAACTTCGTTAATTTTGTGGAATAAGCTGCTGCAGTAGTGTCAATTCCTTGGCGCCTTTAACAATCTTCTTGCATACCTGACTAGAGCTAGTATTCCAATGGCAATGTAAAGATCTTCTTCCAACTTGAAGGGAGTTTTTAGTTCTAGAAGGCAACCTACCCCTACCCGAAGATGTGCTACCATGAATTGCTTTCCAAAAAAATCTTTATATACATAGAGAGGAGCGAATATTTGGGCTGCAAGTTTGTTGTAGATTCTTAGTCATAATAATCTCCCGAATTTCAGCGAATATTAAGGATATCAAACATTCTTTAGTGGATGATTTGTTCTTGAAACGTTGAAGATTTCGTTCCCTCCAAAGCCTGTAGATACAAACTCCCAAGATAATACTATGAATAGGTAATTGCGTTGAGAGACCATTAGTGATATGTAAAATAGATATCCCTGGATCCTTCCAGTAACATAGAGCAATGACATATTCCCATATTGATTTGTTAAAAAGACATTTAAAAAAAGGTGGTTGCAAGATTCTAACGAGCATATGGGACAACTTTTGTCCATTTGGACATACGAAATTTGATCCACTGTAGAAAGTTTGTTCTGGATGGCCAGCCAGAAGATGAAAGATATCCTCGACGTTAAATGTTTATTCCATACCGTAGTGGCCTAAAAAACTAAGGATCGATGCCTACGTAAGTTATCACATATACAACTGACGAATCTTTGTAGCTTTTGGTTTAATAGCCCATATGCTATTCCCTCTAAGGAAGTAAACATGTAACATGTAGCATCTAACTCCCACCAGACACGTGCCCGACATCCTGAGTGATATCCGAGTGCGTGCTCCGCGAGGTTTGCATGCTAGAACACTAAATAAGTCAAAACTTAGTACAAATTTTTGTTTTGTTTTTTTTAAACCACAAACATAATATGCGGAAATCCATAATTAAATCGAGCCAGCTTGATTCGTAAACTTTTTCAATCATAACAATACAATCAGCAAAATTTTCAATAGCCATTGGGCCCTTTCACAAATACAAAATACTTTAGTCATAATGTCTTTACTTTACAACATAAATCATAAACACATTTTACGAAACTTTCGGAATACATAATTTGATACAAAAATTGTGAAATATACAATTCAATACAAAAATAAAGAAACACAATGCAGACGCGAACTGATCCTGACCTCTATCTCTCACTTACCTGCAGTAGGTATACTCCTGTTTGCCTAACGGGGTATTTTTTTGATCCTGAAAAATATTTACAAATTTTGGGTGAGTCTTGCGAACTCAGTGAGTGACCATCATCGATGGCTTACCCAGTCACATATTACATAATTCACATTCACATCATTTCACATTTAACATTTCACACTCAAAATCCTTTAATCATTCATATTATGCATATGCAGTGCACATGAAACTCACTTTCCAATTATTACTTTGTTGTGACCGAGTGCCTAAACTGTCCCGTATTCATTGGATACTAGGCTCATTACTAACTGTCCCTTATCCAATGGAGATATAGGGCTCATTTTACATAGTGAACCTTAGGCTCGTAATCACTTTCTGAGCTCGATGCTCTTTTCACACTTTGAGCTTTAAGCTCTAAAAAAAGTACTCCACCAAATATGGCAACCTTTAGAGTATAACCCAGTGTCGTTCTCTAGTAACAATACTAGAGTGGAGTATTGTTGTAGGGTTGGCACTAAACACTTGTGCTTTTAACTACTCGCTGGCTTTAAAAGCAACTCTATTGAGTCCTGTCAGATCGTTGGTTAAATTGGTATTCCATTCATTCGTAAGACCATACTATATGGGCTAGTATAACTAAATTGTTGACTAGAAGATGATGCACCACTGAGTGTAGAGGCTTTTATTACTTTCCACTTATTTTCCTCAGAAAGCTTCTTACGTAGAGTATTATGATTACTAACCTCAGACACTTTCTTACGTAGAGTATTATGAC
Organism: Erythroxylum tenue; assembly: GCA_027568955.1. Taxonomy (NCBI): domain Eukaryota; kingdom Viridiplantae; phylum Streptophyta; class Magnoliopsida; order Malpighiales; family Erythroxylaceae; genus Erythroxylum; species Erythroxylum tenue. Next base: position 24,785,371 of record JAOSBM010000005.1, on the reverse strand, counting down.
CACTAACCTCTGATAATCTATTTCTAAAAAAAGGAAAGTTTTTAAACATTATTTTATTTTTTATTTTATAGAGTATCCCAAGGAGTAACATCCCAGTGCCTGTCAAGAGTTTATGTATTCTAACCGACTTGGATACCTCTAAGAACTCGCCACAAAAGCAACAATACTAGGGTGTTATGTATTCTAACCGACTTGGATACCTCTAAGAACTCGCGACACGGTGGCTACTCTAGTCACAACTGCCATTATGTTTCATACATTCATGAAATGGAATGCCTCACATATATTTAGTCAATTGAAAGTGCTCAATATCACACAATCATATTCACCATCACATTCTCATTCACATTGTCATCGGACCTTAGTCCGACATTCAACATTTAAGTTAAGAAAACACTTATTCATTCATATGCAAATGCACTTTCAGAACACATTTATCATCGAACCGTGGTCCGGCATTTAACAGTCAAATTATGCACACTTTTTTCATCTCATTCACATACAAGTAGCACTTCAATATCCCAATCAACATCCCAATCATCGGACCTTCTATTCGAAAATCAACACAATCATTCACATTCATATGAGCATTCAGTAGTCAATCAATACAAAATTTAAAACAGAACAAACAATAAAATAAGACCGTCTAGGTCTACTCACAGTACGCTCTAGATTAGCATTAGCTTCCATGATCCGGAAATGTCTAGATGAGGACGTTTTGTCCTGTATCATCATTATGCAAAACATATATTGCACACACATTAATAATTGCACAATCACATAAACATTCAGTTTTACACATATGCATATGTGTAATGTATAATGCATGCTCAAAGACAAATCTCGGGTATATTTTCCAATTTCACATCTTATGCTCATTCTCATTTCATGATTCATATTTATCTAATTGAACTTAGATTTACACTTTATTTGCATATGATCATTCTAAATTCTCCATTCATCTTTACCCTTTGTATGTGTCTAGCTTATTCATAAGCTTACACCTCAAGAACAGTTGGTCACTCTATATCATAACTCAATTTCTTGTCATCTCTTTTCTAACCTCATATGATCTCATAATATCCCATTCTCATCCACAATTAATCACTTAATACATATTACTCATTTCTTTGAATCATAGCTACAATCATATGAATATCTTCATTCCTATTATACTCATACCTTGGGTCCTTTGATATTATCCCTTCATTCACTAAGTTATAACCTTCATTTTCATTTCAAACCTATCATACATTAGTCACATAAACAAAGGATCATTCTAGGTTCAATTTAAGACCCATTTAAGCCCCAATTAGGGTCACTTGACCCGTGAATGTCTGTTAGGCGGACATCCATGTCCGTTAAAGTGACCTTTACAGCTCACTTACAAAAACTTGAAAATTTGACCCTTTAGAAATCAAAATCTCTTCTCGAGGTCTTCATAGAAGTTGTAGATCTCGAAGTCCTATTTAAAACCATAACTAAATGACCTCAATATGAGTTCTACAGAAAAATTTATGCCTCTTGCACCAAAGTATGTCCAATTGGTTTCTATGTTTTCCATATTTCTAGCTCTTTACTTACAACATTCAATTTCTCATACTTAGTCTATCATTTCTAGTTCAATACTCATAATTTATCCATTATTCTAACTCTATTTCAACTCAATATCATCCATAACCAAATTATAGCCCATGATTGATCATGAACACTAATAACAGAACATACATATATATACACATTCATCATCAACTTTCTGCACTCAGTACTCAACTTTAAGTCAAAATTAGAAACTCTTAAAGACAGAATTTGAATTTGATGTCTTCATGAAAAGTGTAGCCATATGTCTCTAATTTAATCCAAATCAAAGATCATATCATTTAGATATCTATAGAACAAGTTATGGTTAAATTATAGAAGCGTATTCAGTGGAATTGTTACAGCTAACATATTCCACCCACTTTAAACACCATTTTCTTTTATCTCTAAACTTTCATCCTAGTTCTTCTCTTTTCAAGACACTATACTTGCCTTTTCTTTAATTTCCATACCCAATCTAATCCATTCCTAAAACAACCAATGATCCACGTTTTTATCCATCAAAAACAGAACATGAAACTCCATTAACAGTCAAATTTTCTATACAATTCCTACATCATTTTGACGATCCTTATATCGCTAAATCATCACTACAACATCTCATGAACATCAATCATCATATATGTAAAGGTAAGATAATTATTTGCTCATTTCATCAACCACATTCCATCATATGTAAAGCACCATTTTGTGATCATATAACCCATCATCATACTTATCTCATTCAACAAATCATAAGGAACAATATGCTACTTACTTGAGTTAGCTTCAAGATCTTCAAAATCACCATTAAAACCTAACTATTTCATCTCTATGATCATCAACTTTCATGGAGGAATAGATTGGGTCTTTGAGTAGCAAGGTGAAAAACACAAAGAAAATGAAGTAGCAAGTGAAAAGTGAGAGCAAGATTTAACATTGATGAAGGTGGGAGAGACTGAGTGTCGTGGAGATGAAGAAGAAATGAAGAAGATGAAGAAAAAATGTAGAGAGAAGGAGAAAACGTGTTTTGTCCCAATGAAAGACAAAATTAAGGATAGTCTTGCTTGCTTTGTGATGAAAAAATCGTGGGTGAGATGTCACTTGCCACTTGTCACCTCCCTATGGTTCCATTTGGTCATCTTTAATAACTAGTCCATTTTGTTTCCAATTTCTACTCCAATTGTCTTCCAATTTTCAATGACATGCGTCATTAAATCCCAAAGTCATTTATAAAAATTTTCATTGCCATTTAACCCTTATTTCTATTATTATTCATTAATTGTTCTGCCACTTGGTATTTTTCTTAGTCCAAAAATGTTGGACCCCAAACCTGTTCTTTATTTTTGAAGCATGTCTTAATTGTCAAATTATGCTAAGGTTAGAATTAAATTAAAATTGGTTAAGGGAGTTAAATTTTGGTAAAGTAGGACTTAATTGGATAAATGAAAGAAAAGGATATAATTGGAAGATCACTTAGGTCTAAGGGTTTTAAGGCTTAGGTGGAAGGGTATTTGAGTCTTTTGCATGTTTAAA
>JAOSBM010000005.1:24753556-24769369 GCA_027568955.1 Erythroxylum tenue | reverse complement strand
TTCAGGTCTCTTTACAGTAGGTACTCTTTTACGCTTAGCCTCCTCAGACTATCTGTATCACTATCAGTATGAAACTGCTTCTTGAGTAACTGCTTCTTGATTCTTGAAAGAAACGGTTAGGCAGTTGCGCTTTGTAACTTCCACAGATTGATACCTCTGACTTCCTTTGTCTGCTTTTGGTATCGTCTGATTTTCGCTTTGTCTGCTTTTCCGCTTCGTCTGCTTTTGTACTTAAGCTTTCGTCTGCTTTTTCTTCGCATAGCTTCCGTCTGCTTTTTCTTCGCATAGCTTCCGTCTGCTTTTTCATTTCGTCTGCTTTTCATTTAGTCTTCTTTTCATTTATCTTTTTGTTTGTTCATCATCAAAATTTATTTAATACGTAAAGTCATTTTGACTTAACACTAAGATGATACTGGAATTCAAGTTTCGTTCTTGTGTTCCTTGTAAGAAAAATGGATGCAGAGTACAAATAGGTAGGGGATAATGGATCCCTTGCCTTAATCCCCTTCTAGCTTTGATAAGTCTTATAGGTTCTCCATTGACTAATGTTGGACCCCGAATTATTCTTGGAAGTTAGAACGATTATTTATGTGTAAAGAAAAGGAGAATTCTTGAATTTGAAATGAAATTGAAAAGATGATTTAGACATAAGATGGGTTATATGTGATATGTTGGAAGTTAAAAGCTGGAAAAATGAAATTGAAACATGTTCATTGAGTATGCTTCAGTGTTTTAGCCATAAATTTTGCTCTAGCTATCCAAATGAGATGATTATTTAGAGATAAGGCTAAAAATCGTCTGATGAAATCGAGTTTTAATTCAGTCTCTAAGAATATCAATTTTCGGATGGAAGTTGAGTACAGAATATTGTTTCAGTATAAAAACAGTCCGAATTGATTGGTGCATAACTTTCAGATTTTTGAACCAAATTGAATGATTTTGATGTCATTAGAAAATTAAGATAATGAGGAACATTTTCTTAGAAGGAAATGCTACCAAATTCCTTCAACTGCATGATTAGAAAAAGGTCTTGATTTTTGGAAGGAGTTAAGCATGATTTTAAATAATTTTGAGATTTTGCTAGATTAATTATTTATAATTGGAGTTAATTATTATGTTAATGTTGGTAGGATTTTACAATATGGTTTAGTTGAATCAAGTAGCAAGATCATGTATGAATGAGGGCTTTTTGGGAAGATCACTAAACCATTTAAGTTACAAGGCTTACATGTAAGGGTAAATTGGTCATTGTTCACTCATTAATGGCATATTTGTAATAAGCAAAGTTGTTTGGCTTTAAAGGAGAAGTAAAAACGTGACTTGAAGATGAAAGAAGAGAAAGAAACGAAATTAGAGAGAAAAGAGAGGGAGAGAGTGTCGGTTTTGCAGAGAAGAAGAAGAAAAAGTTAGGGTTTCTTCATGTTTTGGATTTCAAGAAGGATTTTGAGTTGATTCAAGAAGGAAAAAGGAAGAGGAGGATGAGAGCTTCCATTTAAGCCAAGAAACCCTTCATTTGGTGAAGAATCAAGGTAAGGGTATGTTTTATTTGTTGGAGTTTTAGAAAGATCTTGGTTCATGAAGCTTAAGAATTGTATGGGTTTAAGTTTTCTAAGATCAATTTTGTGATTATGTGTTATGGGTTATCCAATTTGAATTCCTTTTGATTTGGGAATTTTGCCTTTGATGAAGGAAAGTAAGAGAGGCAAAAAGGAGCAAGAGTAGAGGCTTTTTTAGAAGGGTTTGCAAGCAAGGAAATTAAGGTGGATTCCATGTTTATAATTGAGTAATGAGCCACTAAAGTTTACTTTTAAATCAAGAGAATAAAATGATTTCAAATTACTTCATAATTGTTGCATTCATTGTTTTTGACTTGAGAAATTGCTATAATTGTTGCATTTATTGCTTTTGATTTGATTTGAGAAATTGCTATGTGAATTTTGTTGACGAATTGTGAAATGAGGATGAATTGTGAATTGCTACATGAAAGGGTTTTTTCGAAAAATTGCATGTTCAAGAAAAAAAAAGTTTCTGAAATTTTACCATTTGGGCAATCTGTTTTCAAGTCATGAATTTCATGTTATGTGGGTTTGTGGTAGTCCCTCAAGAACCGTCACGTGCACGTTGACCCAAGAATAGGCTTCTCCCGCCTGCCCGTTAGTGGCACGGAGCTCCTTCAAGGACTCCCTCAAGTTTACGACTACACATGACCATTATATGGGAATATGTAATGCATTATGAATATGGACCTACCCAAAGCATTTCTAATGTGCTTATGTGTTTATGATTTGTGAATAAGTTGAAAAATGTATGAATTGTGTTGTTTGTGAGTTTGATTACTTGACAAGAATTTTGAGAAACATGTGTTTTATGACTCAATAAGAATTTTCCATGATAAAGAACTTTTTGAACGGTTTTGCTTGTTATTTGTTATAAACTTGTTACCCACGAGCTATAAGCTCATCCCCCTTTCATTCTCATCTCCAAGTGATGAAAAAGAGATTGGGTGAAAGAAAGTTAAGACATTCGTTTGATTATGCATATGTTGTATTTTAAGTTAGATTGATGTAAGAATAAGACCTTAAACATATGTTGAGAATTTTGGGGTTTTGTATCTTTTGTATTCGGATTTTTGATATTGATGATGTAATATGGCTTGGAATGCCATTAAAGTTTGTAAACATTTATCTTATGATGTTAATGAAATATGAATTGTGTATGGATTATATGAGTTAAGTTGGAATTAGATGTATTTGAATGAACTTTGAAAGTGAACTATTGTTATATATATAAGTGAGTTATTATGGAAAAGAAAAATAGGATTTTTGGTGAATGATGAGATGTTATTGAATACGAGGAGTCAATGAATTGAGGTTAAGAGTTGAAGAATTCCAATTGGTAGTTGAATGGTTATGCTCATGATATTTCAAGTTTGTATAGTGCAAAATTCCAAGTTTTTCATAAGGGAAAAATGTGTGTTTTGACTTATAAGGCAAAACTATATCGATCTAGGAAGAACTAGCCAAATTTTCCTTCATGAAAGTTGTAGCTCGTCTTTTTAGCTTTCCAACGCTATAAAGTATGCAATTTTTTGATATCGTAGTTGAGAGATATGATCTTTTGAGTAGGTGATGTTGTATAGGACGTGTTTCCTGAACAATTAGAGTATATGAAGTGATATCGCACTAGAAAGAGTTGAATTTGGAAAGATTATGAGTAAAGGGGATGCTAGGATGGGTTTAGGACCCTTTGGAGGGGTTTTTGGAGGGTGAAACTTTTGTTTCACCCGAAGGTTACACGGCCTGCCTGTGTAAAATCACACAGGCCGTGTGTTTCCAGCGCAGGAGCACTGTTACACCCGAAGGTTACACGGCCCATGTGTTTTGACCCTTTAAACGAAAGAATTTCAATTTTGGGTCTTCACAAAATTTGTATCTCTAGTAGTCTTCTTTCTAACCGTGTAAAAATGAAGTCAATCTGACATCCTTAGTGAGAGTTATGGCAATTGAGTCAAGGCATGTACAAGGTGAGTAGAGACATGAACATGTTGGATTTGTTTGGCTGTAACTTCTTCGTCCGACCTCCAAATGAAGTGATTCTTGAAGCAATTGATTCCTAAGACATGTATTATCTCTAAATGAAAATTGTCATCTTTTGGAGTTAATTTGAAAAAGTTTTCTTTAAAGAAAATGAGGGATCGGTTGGAAGAGCATGTTTGAGCTATGAACATACTTTGGATTTTTAAGCATATCTTGAGCTATAGAGCTCCGAATGAGGTGGTTCTTGCTCCAAAATAAACTAGAGTCTAAGAGCTACAATTTTGAAGAAGTCAATTGTAATTATTGTGATTTCTTTGTGTGGGCTCGCCTTTGTGGCTTGAGATGTTATATGAACGATGTGGAACCGATGATAGCCAATTAGGGTACATTGGCATAACCCTGCAAGAAAACCCGCTCACGCTTTATGAGGGTTAAATGAATTAACCCTACAGGGTAATACGAATATGTTTCATGATTCCGAAGAGTATTGGAAATCCAGAAATAAGGAGTAATGACGAAGATCACTTTTCATGATTTCGCAAGAGTTGGATTTTAGACCCAAGCGGGATCTAACATATTATGGTATTCTGAAGAGTTGGATTCTGGAAACAAGAGAGATCCAACATTGATGGTATCAGAGAAAGGGTTGGACTCCGGAATCAAGCGGTGTCCAACAGTTGTGGTATCAGAGCAAGCGTTGGGCTCCGGAATCAAGCGGGGTCTAACATTTATGAAGAGTTGGATTCCGGAAGCAAGCGAGATCCAACAACTAATATACCTAAAGTTGCAGTTATGATGCAATCTTCTATCCACTCTCTAAACAATGCTAGGTATCATGCTAGGTTCAGTATGCTGAAGAGAAAGCTCTAATTAATAGAATCATAGACCTTTGCTAAATCCATCTTTATTGTACAGTTCCTTCTTTTCTTCTTAGAGTTATAACCTTCCAGTAACTCCTGCCAAAGAAGTATGTTTGTAGTCACTGACCTCCCTCTTAAGAAAGCATTATGCTCCTAACTAATAATCTCTCCTAGAGTCCTTTTGAGTCTGTTTTCCAAGATCTTTGTAACCATCTTGTAAAGAAAGTTGCAACTGACAATATGCCTAAAGTGCTTTAGTTTTGTATCATTTCCTTGTTTCGGAACAAGACACACAAAAGTCTTATTCTAATCCTTTAACAGAGGTTTGTGTTGAAAAAACTCCTGTACCGCTTTTACAACTGCATATCCCATAATATCCCAATTCTTTTGAAAAAACATACATTATAGGTATCTGGTCCTGGAGCTTTATCAAGATTCTGAAAGAAGATAGCCTCTCTGATCTTATCCCTTGTTACTCCTCTTACTAATTCCTCCCTGTTTAGGTCACTCACCTGCCTAAAACTAGCTAGGACCACATATGGAATCTAATTAACTCTAGTTTCAATGTCATATTGTTTAGTAAAGTATTCAAAAGTGAGACTCTTTTTACTCTCCTAGTTTTCATACTTCAATCTAGCTTCATCTTCCAACATCTTGATTGCATTTCTGTTTCTTCTTGTAGTGATGGAGCCCATGAAGAATCTAATACATCTCTCCCCTCCTTTAACCATGTAATTCTTGATTTTTTTCTCAACATTGTATTAGTATTTATTAGTATTTGGTTATACCGAATAACCAATTCAGCTTCCTTGTTCCTTAACTAATTATCACCTGGTCTAGTTAATAAGCTTTTCTAACATATCTTCGGGTCCTCCATTGCTTTATCTATTGCAATCTGCTTTAGAATTTTTGAATTCGTGCATAGTTGCTTCAGTTGCCCTCTCAAGTCCTTTAGCTTGTCACTCAACTTGTAACTTTGTGAACCGAGAATCTCAACTTCCATCCCCTGCCTAAGTATCTCTCTAAAGCTCGGATGATCTATCAAACGGTTGAATATCCTGAAAAGTGCACTCCTTTTCCATTTTCTATTCAACAAATCCATAAGTACTAGACTGTGATCTGATAAATTTGGTTCTTCAAACGTAGCATTACTTAGGGGGTACTACTTTAGCCATTCTCCATTCTCCATACATCTATCAACCCTTCTCATCAGAGCCAATTCACCATTCTAAGTGAATTCAAATCCATGCCACTTTAGATCAGTCAACCTAGATTTCTTCACCAGCTCTTGTAGCTCTCTACAGGCTACTTGCACCCTTAGTTTCAGTCAACTTAAATGTGAAATTAAAATCTCCTAGTACCATCTGTGGATTCTTAATGAAGCTACTTATCCTTTCTAATTCAACCTATACTCCTTGCCTTAAAAATTTGTGTTTTGTTATATATATAACATTGTTACTACTGCCCCCTTGCCAGTTTCTTTTAGCAAAATGTCACAGTGGATGAGTTGATCATTCTTAAAAATATTCACCACTTTTATCTTCTGAGGATTATACCTGATAACTACTCTTCCATTCACATGATGGTCATGGTTAGTAAGCACCTTCCATTCCCTACCCAGGAACCATACATTGCTCTCCAGGCCATCTTTCTTTATTTTGGTTTCTAGTAAACCAACAAAATTTATCCTACTTCTCTTATTTAACTCCTTTATGGCAACTTGTTTATTGAAGCTATTAAGCCCTCTAATGTTCCAGGCTGCTATTTTCATCACTTTTTATTTTTCGCCGACTTTTACCTCCTAGTCTTCCTATTCATTCCAAGAGAATGCTTTGTGCTTGAAGTTTCTCCTCTTTCCATAATTGGTGTGTCAACTGTTTCTTCTTCAATTCCTATTCCCCTTCCCTTAGAAACATGTTTCCCTAAGTCTGGCCTATTGATAACCCCTACTTCTCTTCCTTGCTTTAATGACTAATATTAAGAATCTCTGTTTCTACTTGATTGTAGCCCTTAACTGTTGTACCCCCCCACTAGGTCGTGATGTCCCTCTTGAATATTCCCCATTGTTTCTGTGTTTTCTTATAAAACTAGTGGCCCCTCCTGATTTTCCTCTAATATTGTTTTAGCTAGCTCTGGTATTGATTTTCCCTTGTTATCTTTCCTTCGCCAAACTTGTTTATCTTCACGGGGTCTTAGGCTTCCACATATAGGTTATCCCTATTGTGTCTTTTAATTGGATTTTACTTTATTCTTATCCAATTCAATTACTCTATTATAAACTAAAAACCTTATGAAGTTCCATGCTTTCACTTCAAAGCATACCTTAAGGGATTCCACTTCAATTTGTGCCTTCTAATTTTGTAAAAAGCTTCTTATAAATCCTATATATGATCTATACTCTTTTTTCACTTCACGATAATATCATCTATTTAACATTCCAATGTACGCCCCCATCAAGGAATGAAAAATGACATTCATGACCCTCTAATATATGTATCCTACATTCTTTAAATCAAAAGAAATTATAACCTACTCAAATGTCCTAGTTCAACCTTATTGTGTCTAATTTCTATTAACTTTGCTTGCCTTCATATCTTGATTTGGTTACAAATTCTTGTGTTTTGATCCAAATGAGACGTGAATTAAGTGAAAATGGTGTGAATATTGCATGCATTTTAATTGGATTAATTTGTGAATTTTGCATGAAAAATGAAAGTTCACGTAAATTTGCATAACAAAAGAAAAAACATAAAGAAAAGTGGTGACTAAAGGTGTCACAGTGACTAATCTTGTCACCGACGTGACATCACGGTGGTGACTAAAGTGTCACCATAGTGACACTTAAGTCAAGTTGGTGACCAACCCTCATTGGGTTACAAACATAGTCACCCTCGTAACTACTCCGTTTTACTCCAATTCAATTACCTTATTATAAACTAAAAACCTTAGGAAGTTCCATGCTTTCACTTCAAAGCACACCTTAGGGGATTCCATTTCAATTTGTGCCTTCTAATTATGTAAAAAGCTTCTTGTAAATCCTATATATGATCCATACTCTTCTTTCACTTCACAATAATATCATCTATGTAACATTCCAATGTACGCCCCCATCAAGTTATGAAAAATGACATCCATGACCCTCTAATATATGTAACCTACATTCTTTAAATCAAAAGAAATTATAACCTACTCAAATGTCCTAGTTCAACCTTATTGTGTTTAATTTCTACTAACTTTGTTTGCCTTCATATCTTGATTTGGTTACAAATTCTTGTTTTTTAATCCAAATGAGACGTGAATTAAGTGAAAACGGTGTGAATATTGCATGCATGTTAATTGGATTAATTTGTGAATTTTGCATAAAAAAATGAAAGTTCACATAAATTTGCATAACAAAACAAAAAACATAAAGAAAAGTGGTGACTAAAGGTGTCATGGTGACTAATCTTGTCACCACCGTGACATTACAGTGGTGGGTAAAGTGTCACCACAATGACACCTAAGTCAAGGTGGTGACCAGCCCCCATGGGGTTACAAACATAGTCACCCCCGTGACTACTCCTTTTCACTCACTTTAAGTCTAATACGTTGCAGCTGTAGGGGTGACAGCTCGAAACCCTAAACCTAAAGTCATACTACAAATAAAAACGACTGGAACTGAGAGGTGGCAGTACATTATATCATTCTCTCATTCCACATTCTACACACAAACTCATTCTGGAACATTTTGGGGGACACAAAACAGGTAGAGAAAAAGAAGGTGAAGAAGAGAGGAGAGAAAGTAGAGACCAGTAGGGTGAAGTGAAGAAGAAGAATAACAGAGAGGTGGGAGCAGCGTGAGCAGTTGACCATTTGGGTGAGAACCAAGCAGAAGCAGAAGGCAAGAGCCAATCCAGAGAGCTTAAGAACGGCAGGAGATCACCACAACTCCCTCTTCCGAACACTTGTTTGCTCATTTGGTTTATTTTACTGAACTTACTCCTTTGTAGTTGATTGACTCTTACTTTGATAGCTTTTTGATCATTCATTTGGTTATTTACTTAATTTATTGCTTAAATACTTCTCTTATATTAATAAAGATGGGATTGAAGTATTTAAATATAATGAATCTTGTTATTTTCTTGATAGGTTGATCACTTTTTCTTGAGGATTAATGTAGTCATTTTAGTTAAATATGCATGATTGAGGGACTATGTTGTTGTCTTACATTTACTATAGTTTCTGTACTAAATAGAAGTAATAGCATGACCAAACTTTGCATCATTTTGGTATTAAACTAAAGATCTAAAGAAGAAGATTAATATGGAACGAGAAACTATAGAAGCTTAGGTTAAGAAATAGAAATATATTAAGTTAAGTGGTAATTAGTAGTTAGAATTCCTTAATTAATTCAGAAGATAACTTATTGAATATAAAAGTTAGACTTAGTTTATTATTCAAATTGATCTTAGAACCCAACTGTTAATTTTAGTAAGACAATTATCCAATCATTTCCCTTTAGTCATATATAGGAGATTAATTAGTGAAATTAATTCTCAAGAGTTTCTCACTTCGATTAATCTATTCGCTTTTGCTTCTGGTTGAATCATTTTACTTTTTAGTTTAATTTTATGATTTTCTTTAAAGCCTTCACTCAACAAATCGGAATAGAATATTTAGGATTGCATCTATTTTTATTTTTGTTAACATGAATTTAAGCGAACCAATTTCACCTCTGTGGGAGACGTCCCTAGGTAATCAACTACAACTACCTCGTATACTTTTAAATAAGATCACCTAAGTATTTTTAGAACTTATTTGGGCATAACAAGTTTTTGACGTTATTGCCGGAGAGGTGTTTAGTGTTTGCACTTAATTTAAGTTTGGTTGTTTTGTCGATTGTTTTGTCCGTTCATGCATACATTTTTGTCGTATTATTTCATTAAGCTGTTTTAGTAATTTTCTTATTAATTCACTATTGTTTTTATTTGGTTTATGTGAGGAAGGAGATCTCGGGAAAGCGAACTTACTCCCTTTATTGACAACGTGCATCAAATACGAAGACCTCAAGGGTATTTTAAAGACAATCGCGAGGAACCCAAGCGTGAAGATCAAGTTAATAACTAAAGGATGGGAGAAAGACGATTAGTAATGAAAGAGTATGCTAGACAAGTGATTGGTATTGTCACTTCGAGCATACGTTTGGGAGAGGCATCTAGGAACTATGAATTGAAGAGTATCCACTACAACATGCTGCCATCTTTTTATGGGGTTCTCAATGAAGACCCTTTGAACTTAATTCGGGAATTCTATACTACTCTCCAAACCTTCCCTTTGGATGGCTTAGAGGAAGATTAACTCACGATGAGATGCTTCCCATACACATTAAAGGATCGCGCTAAGGCATGGCTGATAACCTTTCCATTCAGTTCATTGACTACATGGAAGGAGTTGTACAATAAATTCATGGGAAAGTTATATTCCCATGAAAAGACTTCTAAGTTGCGGACAAAGATAGCAACATTTACTTAGATGGAAGGAAAGTCATTCCATAAGGGGTGGGAATGCTTCAAGCTCTTGCTCATACAGTGTCCACACCATCATTTTCCACTTCACATACAGAACCAGTTCTTCTATGATGGATTAATGCAACAATGTTAGTACACAGTAGATAATGCAGGAGGAGGAGTTATGGGAGAGAAGACGGCTGAAGAAACCTATGAAATCTTTGAAATGTTGGGGTCTAATTCTTAAAAAAAAGTATGGGGAAGAAGAGCTAGAGTTCATGAAGTAAGCTCGAATCAAGAATTGACTATGCAATTAGCTGAGCTAACAAGACATGTAAAGATGCTAACTACAAGACTACCTCAAAATGTTCCAAATCAAGAGGTATGTAGTATATATGGAACTTGTGGTCATGGAGCTAATGTTTGTTCGTATTCTTGTAAGCCTTTTACAGATGGGGAAGAACCAGTGAACTCACTCAACGGTTTTTAACCAAGGGAGCGAAATGATATGTATTCAAACACCTACAACCTTGGTTGGAAAAACCATATTAATTTTTCATTGAAGACCAACAATCCACTAGTACAGCCCTAACCACAATACTAAAATTTTTAGAGGCCAAATTATTACCAAGGACAATCTTTACTTCAAAACCCAACAAGCAAGCCTTCTTTGAAGGAAAGCCTGAATATGTTTATTCAAGTCACAACTCAAATCAAGAAATGAATAATAAGACATTCAATTCTTTAGAGACATTTATGAAGAGAAATGAGATCCAAGTAGGGCAACTCACTGCTCAAATGCATAAAAATCAAAAAGGGAAGTTGCCTAGTCAACTCAAAGAAGCCCAAGTAGTTATTATTTTGAGAAGTGGTAAGGTGATTAAAAATCATGTTGAGATCCCTTCTAATTTGTCTAGTGTAGGTAATTAAGAATAGGAGAGCCTCGCCAACAAAAAAGGTAAGTAGAATGAAGAAAGCAATGGGCACGACAACTTTTCAAGACACATTCAAAAAGGTGAAATTTAGGGCATACAACCGACTGTAATGAAAGACCAAGATTGCATAAGGCAATTAATCTTTATAGACCACCGATCCCATATCTGAGCGCCTTAAGGATTTGAAACAAGATAAATAATTTTCTGATTTATATAACATGTTTTTCCAAAGTTAATATTAATCTACCTTTGTTAGGTGTGATTAGAAACATTTTACCTTATGTGAAGTTCTTCAAGGAACTAAGCACCAAAAAAAGTTTGAGCCAAACAAGAAGGTGATAGTTTCAGAGGTTGCAAGTGTAGTGCTTCAGCGACAATTACACCCCAAATTGAAAGAACCAGGGACTTTTCTTATGTAAGTATCAATGGGCAAGGGTATGCTTGACCTTGCATCGAGTATAAACCTTCTGCCTCAATCTATTTATGAGAAATTGGATCTAGGATAGTTAAGACCTACAAACATTTATTTGCAATTAGCTGATAGGTCAATCCGTTATCTGAAAGGAATAATGGAGGATGTGTTAGTGAAAGTTGGAGGATTGATTGTTCTCGTAGACTTTGTTGTTTTAGACATAGGGGAGGTTAAAGAGCAAGGGAAGCACCACACCATACTCCTAGGGGGCCTTTTATGGACACTACCAATACCTTGATTGATGTGAAGAACGAAAAACTGAGCATGACTGTTTTGAGAGAAATAGTAGAATTTTCAATCTTTAATGTTGAACCTATTCCTACTACTACTGTTTTTGAAGAATGTTTCTTTGTTGATCAATTTAATTCTGCAAACCTTGATTTTGCATTGCAAGAAGAAGCAGAAAAGAAGTTGTGCTTGGTGAAAGAAATTGATAAGTGTTCTCAATTGCTAGATGATGCAACTAAGGGACAAGTTGGAAAATTCTTAGAGAAAAAGCCCAATGAAGAGAAGAAAACGGTGGAATCAGTCACTTTGGCCGATCCACCTTGAGCATGAAGGTTGAGGTGTCCAACTAAAAGACATTAAAGAAGCGCTAAATGGGAGGCAATCCATATAGTTTCTGTTTTATTTTTCAATTATTTGTTTGTTATTCCCTTTTAGTGAAACTCAACTTAATCTATTTGCTTTATGTGCACAAGCCTATTGGATCGGAAAAGAAAACATGCAATATTTGGTTAAACGGTGGATTTCAAAACTTTTTTAGAAATCATAACGCAGCGGAAGCAAGACAACTAAATCAACATGTCAATCCATACATGATACGGTATAAGGATAATAGTTAACATAAGAACAAGAGGAAGATAATATTACCAACTCCTTCGCTACAGTTTTAACTCGACGTTGTGCTATCCTATCCTCGGTAATGTATCCTCTCCAAGATGATGTATCCTCTTCTTCTTGTTATTGTTTCCTCTTCTCGATATTGTATCCTCAACCAATCCGATCTACCACTTGTTCTTCTTGGATAACTTGGTTAACAAGATCCTTTGGTGGGAAAGGAGAAGAAACACTTTGGAAGAGATTTTTCTTATAAGAAAGAAGACAAAGAATGAGACACTCTCATGCAATTTTTGTTTTTTAATGCAAGATAGGAGAGAGAGTGATAAAAATGCAAGAACCCCTTTCTTACACACTCTTAATTTCGGTTAACATCAAAAGAAAGAGGAGCTTTGCATCAAATGCATCACTTCTTTCTTTAATCAATCATAAAGAAGCCATTAAATGATACTCTTCTCATTTGTCTTTAAGATAACTATATGAAAATACTATTAACTAAAATAATACCTATCAATTTAGGTTTTGGAAGATGAAAGAAGGAAGATGGTCCTCCATTTAATTTACCTCTTTCTTCTTTAATCCAATGAATGCTAATAGGTTACATGCTATCATTAAAAGATAGCCATTAAACCATTTAATGGTAATATCATTACTCCATTTAATGATGATAATGCATGATAAATACCATCTTTATTTAGCAATTTAATGTCAAATGTGCAGCTGCACATTCAACCCTAATGAACACCGAAATTGCACCTTACTTTTTTAAAAAGAATTTGTTTTAATTTAATTAATCAAATTAAATCAAAGTCTAGCCCATTTTTAAATGTCCATTTAGGCTTCTAATTAACCATTAATTAGTATAAGCCCAACATTCCATTATGGGCTTTAAAACCTCCATTTATGTTTCTTACTTTGCTTGATAACCATCTTTGAAGCCAAGTGGAGAATCTTATTGGACTTAGATAATTCAAGCTCCAATAAGCCCAGAATTAATTTAATCTCATTAGAATTAATTCTAACTTATTAAATAAATGTCATTCCACTAAAGACAATTAGTTGAACTCTTGAATTACTAAATATTATGAGAACACATATTTCAAATAATATGTCCAATTGCAAACCCTATTTTAAACCTTATTATAGCCATCCGCACAATAAAGGGTAAAATTACCATTTTGCCCTTATGTTGGTTTTTTCTTCTAGATCTCCCGTTTTACTCTATATGGTGATTAACACACAAGATCTCATCTTGGTGTTAATACTTGATGGGTAGCTAGTCCATCAAACTCCTGGCGCTAGTTTAATCACCAATCTCCATAAAACATCTAGAAGTGATGATATCATTATAAACTCTTTATTTGAGTGAATGTTACCTGATACATGTTTCAATTAATAATTACAACATGCGCGACACCGAATTAATACTCTGTAAAAATTCATTCCGAGCATATCAAGAATTATAATGAAACACATATAGTTCACCACTCATCAAGATTCTGGTCCATAATAAGCAAATGCTAAAATATATGTTTTAAGACTAAAGTAACGACCTACTTTATTCTTGAAAACATACTTGATTCTAGATTCATTTAATAGTGCCATTATCGATAGTCCACTACTATCATGATATGAAACTCATCATTGCTTTGAAGTAAACTCTTTTACTTACATGGAGATAAATCGCAACACTACAATCTAAACCATAATCAAGCGACCAACTTAATTATTCAACTGTGAATCTATTATTTTAGATTCTTATAATATACATGTTTCCCATACATCTCTATGTATATGTATATTACTTACAAAAGAATATCGATAACTTATGACTAGATAGATAATGCTCATTAAAACCAAACGCTTTTATTTTATTAATAATAAATATTTTCATTACAAAACTGTAACTAAAGAAGATTAAGTTACATGTAAATACACTTGCTTTCCAGGGCACTATATTTACATAACTCCAACAAAGCCTACTTTTCAATCTCTTCTATTTGTCTTCCTTATAGCTATTATCCACTCCTCAATGTAGTACGCCATGATTATTGCCATGCTTCACACTGCATTGATGCGTCCACCACCCACTCTTTCGTATCATATTTCTATCCGTCTTCTTTATATTATTTTTAATGCTTGTTAGTTTAATATATTTTAGTTTTAATGCTTATCCTTGCATTATTTTGTGATTTTGTGTTTGTTTTTTCTCATTTAATAGTTAGTGATGCCTGGTTATTAAATGAATTCGATCTAGATTAGAAATGCATAATATGAGTGAATGAGTATACTTACATGCTTAAGATGATTGACTAGGATTTCGATTAAAAGGACATTATCTTGTTGTGATAGATGAATGACACTTTTCATTTGGTAAGAATTTGAGCCCTTTTGAAATATTTAACACTAAATTCAAGTATTCTTTACTGAGAGTGTTCTTTCATGATTAAGAAACCCAATAACTTGCTTGCAAATACTAGTTAAGATCATACAATGTTACGCAAACATTGAATGATAAAGGCAATTAGGATATACCCTTTTTACTTAAAAAGCCACCGTAATTTTACCCTTAGTGAGCCCACTTTGAGCTTAAAATGAACCATTTCTTCTTTAAACCCAAATATGAGCCTCAACCTTAATTATTTAACGTTTTCATCATAACTACCATAAGGAAAAATTGAGCATTTGAATGGGTATGATTGGGTTTAGGGAATAATTGCTTGAATAAGTGTAGGGGAATCATAAGATATAGTTAGATTTTGGGTTAGGGAATAAATGCTTGAATAAGTGTGAGGGAATCATAGGATATAGTTGGATTTTGAGTTAGGAATGGGTATGGTTGTAATAATTTGTATCTCTCCTGTAACATCTCGTTTCCATCCAAAGGGTTAGAACCCTAAAAATTTAGTACATGTGAGACCAATCAGAGAAATTGGGACAACACATCTCATGCTAATGCATTACATAAGGTGCACATGCATATGAATACTGAATCTTTGCACATAACAATAATTGTACATGCATTCATTGACATTCCGAGTATAATTGTTAATAAATGTGATTGTTATTGAGAATTGTGAATTGGTACTGAAAATTGAATTGGAGAGCATAATTGTTGATTTAGAATTTTTGGAGAATTTTGGAAGAATTTTCTGAAAAATTCGGGGTAATTTCTGGACTAGAAAAAATGCCAAGTGGCAACACAATTGTTATTGGTAGTAGAATTGTTGTCCAATGGCATTGGAAATTTTGATAAATGACCTTAGGATTTATTGCCAAGTGGTATTGAAAATTAAGAGACAATTTGATTAGAAATTGGAGATAAAATAGACTAGTTATTTTAGTGGACCAAATGGAGCAATAAGAGAGTGATATGTGGCCAGTGACATGTGTCACTTGCCACACCATTTGTTCATAAAGTGAAAGACCATATTTTGGTCTTCCACTTTCCAACGACACATGCTCCATCTTCTTCATTCTTTATTTTCTCCATTCACGTTGCTTTCTTCTCCAAGTCTTAAGGTTGAATCTTTCTTCCCTCCATCACTAGCAACTTACATTCTCTACTCTTCCACCTTGCTTTCTCCTTCACTCTCACTAAAAGACCCAACCTATTCCTCCATGAAAGTTGATTTGGTGGAGATGAAAGAGTTAGGGTTAAATGGTGTTTTTGAAGATTTGGAA
>JAOSBM010000005.1:24722816-24745392 GCA_027568955.1 Erythroxylum tenue | reverse complement strand
CAGCCCATCTTTCTTCCACTTTGCTGTCTTGTGCGCCCAGCCTCTTAGTGCTACAGATTCCCTTTCTTTTAATTGCAACTATTAATCAATCACGTGAACTGATGCTGGTTTGCTCCCCACGTGTGACCTTATGCGTGACTCCTGTGCGTGACTCCCCTGGATTGTTGACTTGTTCTTCATGATTTTAATTTCAATCACCCAAATGTTGCTGCTTTCCTCTTAATTTCCCATGTCATGCAAAGATTGTAATTTCCTACAAGGAAACATGAAATCAAATTAAGTCCCAATAATTAAATCAATAAGAGGAATAAACAGGGACAATTAAAACATAAATATGGGACAAATATGCACTTATCAAAAGTCATTCGGAGCTTGGGCTTTACCCACTCTTTCAGGGTGGAAGCTAAAGGTTTTTCAGGTGGCATTTGGTTATTATGGAAAGTTGATATTGTGGTCCAAATTCTGCTAGCCCACCGACAATTTGTGCATGCTAATATTGAATGGGACCAAATGTCTTTTGATTTCGCTGCCATTTATGCTAGCCCTACGTATTCCTTACAACATTTTTTGTGGAAGTACATGCGTCAAATAGCCAGGGTTACCTCCAAATTGTGGCTTTTGGGTGGGGATTTCAATGCTAAGTTAGAGAGCACTGATAAACGAGGAGGTTCTAGACTACAATCGATAGTCAACACACAATTTTGGGACTATGTGCAATGTTGTCAACTTCAGGATCTTGGGTTTTCCGGGCCGAAGTTCACATGGCAGAGGGGTCAAATTCTCACTAGACAAGATCGAGTTTTCTGCTCTAATTCCTGGCAGTCTGCTTTCCAACACACTACAGTCACTCATCAGCCCTTTCTGAAGTCAGATCATAGGCCTATTCTGATCACAATACAACAACGCATACATTCCCCTCCGACCCCTAGGCCATTCAGCTTCCAGTCAGCGCAGTTGACACATGCAAGTTTTGGCCAAATTGTTGCTGATAATTGGAAGCCTACTTTGCATTATTTTAGTGGAGCGATCAGAACCTTTTCAAAACGATTGCAAAATTGGAACTCTACTACTTTTGGTAATATTTTCCATTAGAAAAAAAGACTCATGGCGCGCCTTACAGGCATCAAAAAGAACTAGAAGACGAGGAATCGGCGTCTCTCCTAGAGCTGGAGGATTATCTACGTTCTGAACTGACACAGGTTTTATGTCAAGAAGAACTTTATTGGTACCAACGATCCAGGTGCCAGTGGTTAGGCCAAGGAGACAGAAATACCAAGTACTATCATGCTATCACAACGGCCAGATGACGACATGTGAGGGTTGTTTCCTTAAAGGATGAAAACGAATGCGTGGGATTAGACACGACGAGTATCAGAAGAATAGTGAATAATTTCCTAAAGAAACTCTATATAGCATAAATACAGCCTTCTATGGACCTTCCTATCACCATTCTCTTCCCTTCCCTATCTCACAGGGCTAGTACAGAACTGAAATGTCCACTCAGACCTGAAGAGATTAAGACGGCTTTCTTTACTATGGCTCTGAATAAGGCACCGGGTTTTGATGGGCTCACCGCCTTATTTTACCAATCACAATGGGACATAGTCCGACCCTCTCTAATACTCTTTCTCCAGAGAATCTTTAGACATGAAGCGTGGGAAGCTGAACTTAACCGTACCATCTTGGTTCTAATACAAAAAATTCCTACGCCCATGTCGATCACTCAATTCAGGCCGATTGCTTTATGCTCTGTGATGTACAAAGCCCTTACCAAGATTATTATAAATTGGCTCAAACCCCATCTTGACGAGCTTGTAGCTCCAACTCAATGCAGCTTTGTTCCTAGGCGACTGATTACTGACAATATTATTATTACCCAAGAAGTCATCCACACAATGAAAAAGAAAACCGGACAGAAAGGGATAATGGCTCTTAAGGTGGATCTTAAAAAAGCGTACGATAGGCTTTCTTGGGATTTTATCAAAGATACACTCATCGAAACTGGGCTCCCTGCCTCCTTGATCAACCTCATCTGAAATGTATTTCCTCAGTCTCTATGCAGGTAAATTGGAATAGCGAACTCACTGACACTTTTATTCCTTTTAGAGGTATTCGACAAAGGGACCCCCTATCGCCTTATCTTTTCGTCTTATGTATAGAAAGATTAGGTCATCTGATTACAAACACATTGAACCAAGGCCGTTGGAGTCCTATTAAATTAAGTAGAAACGAGCCTTCTCTTTCTCACTTGTTCTTTGCAGACGATCTCATTCTATTCTCTGAAGTCTCTCTGGACCAAGTGCATGTGATTCGAGATACATTAAATACGTTTTGTGCAGCCTCAGGACAACGCGTCATTCATGACAAATCGCGTTGCTTTTATTCCAAGAATATACATCTCTTAGTGGCGCGTTACCTAAGCAGTGAGTTGGGATTTAAGAAGATAAATGATCTAGGACGTTATCTTTGCATGCCTCTATTGCATGAGCACGTAAATAAACGGACCTATCAACATATTCTCAATAAGGTCCAACAACGCCTCTCAGGATGGACGGCTAATCTTTTGTCGTTCGTTGGATGCCTCACATTGACTCAATCAGTCATAGCGGCTCTTCCAATTTTTACAATGCAGACAGTCCGCCTACCTTGCAGGTTTTGTAACGAATTAGAAACATTAATTCGGCAGTTTCTGTGGGGATCGGTTAATGGCACAAAGGAGATTAACCTTGTTAATTGGAATAAAGTTTTCCAACCTAAAGAGGTGGGGGGTCTTGGCATTCAAAAAATGTGAGAAACTAATGATGCATTACTAGCAAAATTAGGGTGGTCGTCGGTTTCAAGCCTAATGCATTCTGGGTGCAAATTCTCTCGGAAAAGTATAATTTTGATGTCAACAATATTCCCATGACTTTTGATGCAACCGGTGGCTCAATGATTTGGAAGAGTATACAGGCGACTTGGCACCATGTACTGAAGGGCATGAAATGGATGATCGGTAATGGAACTCGAACTCGTTTCTGGCTAAACCCATGGGTTGAGGGTTTGGAACCTCTTATTTCCTATGGCTCCTATTCCCCAAACATCTATTGATCTACCTGCTTAACATTTTGTGGACACTGACGGTAATTGGAAATGGAAGGAGTTTCAATCCCTACTCCTTCTCTCGATTTGCATGACCATTACAGGTACTTTCCCTCCTAAGCCCTACTTAAGGCCTGATAGGCTAATTTGGGGAAATTCCGACAATGGAAAGTTCAGTACAGCTTCCATATATTCCATGATAATGGAGCATGAGGACGACTCGTCTAATGGATTTTGGAAGGCAATTTGGCAATGGAAGGGCCCGCAACGAATTCGGTCATTCCTTTGGCTCCTCGTACACGAACGATTACCTACTAATCAACATCACGCCCGCAAATAATTAACTACAGATGTTGTGTGTTATCACTGTCATATAGAAGAATCCTCATTACATGTAATGCGCGACTGTGCCAAAGCCCACAGCTTATGGAGTGCATTCCCTTCACAAGTGGTCTCATCTGACTTCTTCAATATGACGTCTCATGCGTGGCTCATTAGAAATCTCTAACAACAATAGCTCGTCCTAGGTTTCGATTGGTCAATTATCTTTAGTACTGCTTGTTGGTTCTTATGGACCTAGAGAAATAAGGCCCTTTTTACTGAACACTTGCCTAGCCGACCTCACCCATACATCATATTTTGGACTATGCCCATTAGCTTTCCATGGCTACGGTTTGGTATAGTAGAGCCAATGTTGGACAACGCCCTCGATATGAGCAATTTCTAGGCAGGCACAAACCTCCTCCAGGGTGGATCAGATTAAATACGAATGGAGCGTCCAAGCGATCGTTCTCTTCAGCCACAGCAGGTGGGCTCCTTCGTGATAGTTCAGGCGTTTGGCTTGGTGGTTTCGTCCAGAATCTTGGTTGGTGTTCCTCTATTTCTGTTGAACTTTGGGGAGTTTTCTCCAGGCTTCAGCTTACTTGGAATCTGGGTTATCGTCAGATTGAACTAGAAGTGGATTCTCTAGTGGTACTTCATATGATGTCATCCTTGGCTCAACGATCATTATCTCTTAATCTCCTAATAATGGGTATTAACGAGTCGTTTACTCAGAACTGGGTTGTTGTTCACTGTCACATCTACCGGGAGGGTAACCGTTGTACCGACTGGCTCGCCAACTTTACCGATCAATTTGCCTTAGGAGTCACTACATTAAAGTCCACCTACAGGGTGCCTCTCTATCCTTCTAAAGGTTATGTCATGGATTTGTCTCCCTAGCATAGGCATGTAATTTGTCTTGTATTTTCTTTCCCTGTATTCAAAAAAAAAAGGCTAATAGCCCCTAATCGTGCAAACAACCTCTCTACATCTTAATACTTCTACAAGTTTAATTCAAGTACGTTACCAAAATATTTCCCAAGTACTTGGTCAACTAATTTGCATTTAGTCAATCACGATTTTCAAAACTTCATTTTTTTTTTGGTTGTCCACGAGGTGTCTTAGATGGGTCCTAATTATGGGAAGACATCTTTAAGCCATTTCACACCCAGACTAATCCTCGCTCGAGCCGGGTAGGTCCCTTGCGGGAGGCAAAGCTCTGGCCCCAAGTTTTAAACGGCTGCATACATGAGAGGGGTTCGAACCCACGACCTCACTTAAGCCAGGAGAGCCCCTTACCAACTCACCTGCGCCTTGGGGTTTCAAAACTTCAGTTTTTAAAAAACTTAACTATTTTACCTCTCCAATTTTTTGAAAGAAATCTCTTTGTCTTTAAACTCTCAAAAATTAATTTTTGTTGTACAAAAATTATGTAAAAATATTTTTTTACGCCCATTTAATATAAAATAAAAAATTAAGTTTGGATTGCTAATTTAACAAAGATTAAAAACTAAGAAATAGTGCAAAAATATTATAAAATATTTTAATTCAATCTTTAAATATCCTTTGTTTCAAGGCTTTAATTATCATGACTTTGATTTATGGTAACTTAATTTTTATCCTTTCTTGACTTCTTGATGCAAATCACTCTTTTGCTCTAATGTTCCTTAGTTTGGCAAATGATTATTTACAAATGTCTTGATGATGAGTCAAAATTCTAACTTTTCATATAAATATTTTGTTTGTCATTAGAATCTTATATTAGAATCTCACTTTATTTAACATATATACCTTCTCCCTTATTTTTTTTCCCCTAAACTACAAGAACAATCAAATAATAGAAGAATTCTAAAGTATTAATAGCTTTTGATTTGTCGAGACCCACTGGGCCGAGATCCACTTAGAACGATCCCTCTACACACCACCAAGATTAATCTAAAACTTCACGGTGGAGATGACAACATTGATACCACGTAGCTAAAGGCTCATGGTCAGTATTAATTGTACGTGTTTCCTTTCTTTAGCGACTGAAATATTTACAAATGTCGCCACAGCTACGTTCAGAGCGTGATAGCCTTTTCAATCCTTTCAGGAAAGCTGGGATTCTTCAATTAACCTCTTAATTTACAGTTAGGATTTGATTTATATATACTCTTCTTTATATTAAAATAATGTGCACAAGATTCTACCATCATTTGCCTTTAAATATTAAAATATTGTACACAAGATTCTAACATCATTTGCCTAATATTGATAATCGAATAGTTTCTCTCTGGCGATGGTGATCACTAGCTAGCCACGCAAAACCTAGTGCAGAAGATATTTTAGTAAATAAAGAACAAAGTGCAGCCCAGCACTTTCATGGACCAAGAATGTAGTTATCATTAAATATTGTGTGCAATACTGATTGGCGGTCATGTAGGGTTGGGTCTGGTTTTTGATATTAACTCTAGTACTGTCATAATACCAGAAGCTAATCGAACTTCTGGGTTGGGAAAGGAGTAGGCCACACACTTTTATGGCAAAGGCAAAATGGGGCATGTTCCTTTTAATAATAGTGTTCACGTCTTTATAGGATGTTGCTTTATCCCTTGCATTGCAATCATGATCTACCAAAAACTTCCCTAAAAGCCTGCAAATCCAGCAATTAACATGATATTGCACGTGATGTGTATCCCTCTTTATGTTAGAAATAATTCCTCCAAATGACTCGGTTGTTAATAGACACTTAAAAATTTTAATAATTTAATAAATGGACCTTTGAGCGTTTGGCTCATTATGATAGGGAATTTTTGTCAATTTGTTAAAGAGATTAGGGTTCTGCCTTTGCCTAATAATAAATTTTGTCTTCTCACACAACACCATCTTAAAATAAAGTGAGATAGAAAGTTTAAGGAAAGAGATGGATTGAAAAAAGAAGATTATTTATAATCGTTTCTGTGTAACTGAGCTATGGACAATGGTTGATATTCATAAGCTCTTACTTTGTATTATAATAAAATTATGATTATGATTGAATATTTGTGACTTTCATGAATGTCTAAATTATGTTATATTTATGAAAATTAAGCTTACATGTAGTATCACAACATGGTAATTCATGGTTCTCTTCAAAGAAGATTTCTTATAATTAAGAGAACCTTATTAATCTTAATCTAAAATTTTAACTAATTTTTGTTTTTTCATAAATTTGATGATTTTGAAGGTTAAATTCATATTTGTATGAAATTAAAAAGAAAAGAAACAATTCAAAAAAAAAGTTGAGATTTAAGTCCCATCGCTAGCAACATGGCTAGCGCTCAATGTTGGCCTATGACGCCAGGCTTCAAATTTTTTGTGTCATTTAATGGTTGGGAAGTTGTTGGGACAGAGGATACTGGTTGAGATGTTATTGGGACAGAGGGTACTGGGCAAAACGGCACAGAAGATTTGAACCCATGATGCCAACGTCCCAACACTGGGCATTCAATCAATGCCAAGCATTGGGAAATTCCACCTTTCTGTCACCGGAGAAAATTCCCAATACAGGCACCGGAGAAAGCTTTCAAGAGTTGGAAATTTTCAATGTTGTTAGCAATTATTATTTTTTAATTCCAAACATTATTTTTTAAATTTCAGTTACTTATAATTTTATGCTAATTAATTGTAATTTTATAAGTAAATTGAAAGTCACTATTATAGAAAACTTTTGAAATCGCCCAAGGATGGTTTGTTTATTTTTATAATTAATGAAAATGAATGTAGATAATGGAAATACACAATTAGTTATATTTAGATATCCAAAAATAATAAATATTTCTAGTTAGTGTATATGTGATTGCCAAATATGTACATATTAGCATCATTATATGTTGTATGGTATATTAATGGATTGCCCAAAGGTAAACATTAGTATATAATTTACGAAAAATCGTAATGTATTGTATTGTATTATGTGTTAATGGATTGCCCAAAGGTGAACATTAATACA
This sequence comes from Erythroxylum tenue, assembly GCA_027568955.1. NCBI lineage: Eukaryota > Viridiplantae > Streptophyta > Magnoliopsida > Malpighiales > Erythroxylaceae > Erythroxylum > Erythroxylum tenue. Next base: position 24,738,020 of record JAOSBM010000005.1, on the reverse strand, counting down.
CAATTTATGAAGTGATTTTTTTGAATTTGTATATAATGTTGTTATATGAATCAAAACATTAACGGTAAGTTTCAATTAGCATCTGTGTCATACATTTGAATCTCTCGTTTGTTACAATGTTTAATAAATTGAACTTCTCTTAATGGAGTGAACAAATCAAATTCTATCTTTGAGTTTGTGACTTGGATTTGGCACTTAGAATTGAGAATCCAAATGCTCGTAATGTTTTGGGCTTTGTAATTTTAACAATTGGGAAAGATCAAACAGATTGAGACTGATGTATATGAAGATGACAATTGCTAACAATATTAAGTATGTTCTTCTCAAAAACTGAAAGTGTTAAAAAAATTACTTAAGTTGTGGAAGAGCACTTTCAAACTGCTAACATGTCTCTTGCTGTGACTGTTATGAGTACATTGACCACCATGAAGTTTGGTGGACCACGTACTATGCTTGAACATATCATTGACATGATAAACATTGCAGCAACTAAAGATCTTGGTCTATTAAGTGAGACTAGGAAATTTCTCTCTAATCATTTTGAAATGCAAAGATATGAGTGAGACAACATATGTGATAGGAATAGAAATATTCTGTGATAGATCACAATGATTGTTAGGTTTGTCTTAGAAAGCATAAATTAATAAAGTGTTAGGGATATTTAGGATGGACAAGTGTTTAACATCACCAATCTTAATTCAGAAAGGGAGCAAGTTTAGCCTTATGCAATGTCCAAAAAGTTACCTAGAGCGAAAGTAAATGGAATCAATTCCATATATATCTATAGTTGGGAGCCTAATGTATGCTTAGACATGTATGAGACTAGACATAAGTTTTGCAGTGGGGATGTTAAGGAGATAGTAGAGTAATCCTGGTACGAATCATTAGAAAGCTGCAAAGAAAGTTCTACTATTTGCAAGGAATTAAAGAACACATGCTCACTTTTAGGAGGTCTAATTACCTTGAGATAGTTAGATACTCAAATTAAAACTTTGTTAGCTGTATAGATACAAGAAAATCTACTTTTTTGCTACATTTATCTGTTAGCTGGAAGAGCCATATCATGGAAGAGTGTGAATCATTATGTAATTGTTGCATCCACTATAGAGGTTGAGTATGAGGCATGCTTTAAGGCCATGATTCAGGCTAAATGGCGACAAAACATTATTTATAGGCTTGGGATTGTCGATAGTATCATCAGACCACTAAAATTTATTGTGATAATTCTGCAACATTCTTCTTCTCTAAGAAGGATAAGTATTCAAAAGTTGTTAAACACATGGAACTAAAATACTTTGTCATTAAGGAGGTTCAGAAACATAGAGTATCAATAGGACCTATTAGCACTAATATTATATTAGTTGACTCTTTGATGAAAGGGTTACTGCTCAAAATATTTTCTGGTCATGTAAAGAATATAGTCATTATATGTGCTGATGACTATTAGACAATATTGTTGTATTGACTCTTATTATATATTTAACACTCTTTGCGTATTAATGAATGTATTGTTTTTGAAGTTTTTATTTTCTTTTTTTATGTATTTGATTGCCATATATGATATTAAAAACAGAACTGGAAAATAAATCTCATTATGTACTTTTCATTTATAATCATGATTAAGCAGAAAGGCTAGTATAGTGGCACGTGGAAGAGAGTATGTTGAATTAATAACGTTGGACTGTCATAACCCTTATTAGTCTTATACTTGATTATGATTACTGATGATACCGGTGTATATGAATGATGACTATTGTATATTATGATTGCTTGAATTATTAATTCAATAGATTGTATAAAGTCACATGAGTCTAGTGGAAGAATGTTAAAAATAATTCATTTAAGTGACTCGTGTTAATAGACAGTTAAAAAGAATTAATAATTTAATAAATAGGTCTTTGAGCTTTTGATCCATTATGAGGAAGAGTTTTAAAATTAACTAATAGTTGTCATTTTATTATGAAAATTATGGTTTTGTCTCTGCTTAATAATAAGTTTTGTCCACCTAAAAAATACCACTATGAAAAGAAAGAGAAATAAAAAGTTCACGAAAAGAGATAGATGGGGAAAGGTAGATTATTGATAATCGTTTCCTCATAATTGAGTTACAAACAATAGTAGTTGATATTCATTAAACTCTGTGAGTTCATAAATTTTTAGATCCTCCTACGTTTATGCAAATAATTATGCTTACATCTTGCCCTTGTATCTTTTTCTCTCTTTGCTCGGAGAAAATGGTAGCAAGTGGATTGTGGATTCCAGGTCGTGAGATGTGGGGCAGAGTATTGGATGTACAACGACAATAAGAACAAAGCGAAAATGCACTTGGCTAACACTGAAGAGACGAGGCTTGGTGTTTTTCGTGTCACTACCTCACAGCACATGACAGTGACCATGCAGCTTGCTGTGGGATTTAATTTCCTTGCCGGCCAACCATTTCAAAGTAGGCGATTGCCATGTTCAAAAAGTTGCATTTACAGGCAGGCTCAGGGACAAAGAGACTCACATCACAAACCCATGTCAACCCTACTTGCAACTCAAAGACAATTTGGACATTGGCATTTAAGCTGATGGGACCTTGATTGATTGATTCTAGATGAACACACCAGTCAATTTACACATTGATTGCTGGCAATTTTTGAAAGAGTGCAGTTGTATATGTATTATTTATCAGATTTCAATATCCGTAGATTGATGTTGATATAAACTGCTTAATTTATGTCAACTCTTAATGTTTGTTTCTCGATCATCTATATTTAACATATAGGACTACAGAAAACATTTGACGATGTATATGAGTGGCCTGGCCTGTAAACTGAAATTTTAGTCACACTAAGACATGCATTGCTGAGACATTATTGAATCTTACTTTTTGACAACTTAACATCCGATTGTTTTCCTGGAGGACAACATCAAATATGCAATTACCACTGCCGATATTTCTTACAACCAAAGCAAGACGATATCATTTTTCCTACTTTATGCATGTGTTGTCACTTTTTATGCACATTCCTTCTCTTCTTCTTTTTTTTGGCATTATTGGTGTCCAAACATGTACCTTATATTCATTTCGATACAGATTTCATAACAGACCTAAGAGATCCACTCTAATTTTTAGAAGTTTCACCTTGCATCCTTATTTAGTTTTCTGAAAAATTTCCACCGTACTATGAACCTGAATTAAAAAGAGCAAGAGTTCCAAGTACCAATTTGCAATGCAGGAACTACATGGACTGTTGCATTATATCAACTGTCCATATCGGAGAAAGGAGCCCGGGAGCTAAACGCTAAGTCCTAGATGCTTTATCTATTTATTATAAGCTTACTTATATATGTTCTGAGTTGTATAACTTTAAATGAGATTTCCAAGGCCGAAACGAGCAAGAATCTATCGCCACCTTCATGAGAATTGATTACTGGGATACGTTAAAGCCTTTCTACAGTTTTTTAAAAACAGGAACCTCTGAATGGGTTAGATTAACTTTACATTCACGAATGACATGAACAACTGTAGGAGACCTTAACCTCTTTATATAGCATCCATATCGAGCTTCCCTATCATAGGCCCAATATGGGTTCAGTTCACACTAATTGGAATCTATTTTTCTCCTAGACTTTAGCCCAGTAACTTAGATCATTTATTGAGCCACTTTGTTATCTTTATCCGGATCAAATTATGTAACTTAACTTATAAGTTATTGAAAACCAATAAAATGCAATTAATTGTTGTCCAACCCTATGGAAAGTGTCAAAAATATCCAACATTCTCCCCGTTGGACAATAATTAATTGCAATATTGACTTAAGTTTAAAATAATTTAGTCGACTAGGTTTAAAAACAAAACATTTGATCCAAAGATAACGAAAGTATATCATTACATCCCGCAAGGCTTTCGATACCGAAAAGTATCAAATACATGTGTCATATATGACATAGATCTAATACAATAACGCATATCTGATGCCTCACTAACATGAATGGACAAATGGAGTTTGAGAAACTAAGATAATACCTGTATGATCTAAACTGTATCATCCTCACTTGTATGTCTCGATTTCTTTACACCAAGCTAAACAACATTAGAGAAATCATATTTCCTCTTACCGAATGCTAAGCAACATTAGAGAAAACTTGTTTTCTCTCACCAAATGCTAAACAACATCAAAGAAAACCTTTATATTCTCTAATTGAATGCTAAACTGCATTAGAAAACCTTTATAGGATTAAAAAATTATATCCCCCTATGTCATGTCAAAATTTATGGATATCCGTATAAAAATTTGTATGCGTCCAAATGACATACAAATTTTTATGCATCCAAATGACACAAATCTTAAGAGTTTTACATGTATTATAACAATGCACGATAACCCGTATCACTGAGGATAAACAATAATCATCTTTATTGATAAATCACCATATTGTTATAATACATTAAAATGTATAATCATACTAGGAGTAAACATAATGATCCCTAACTGACAGTGTCTAAGGACTTGAAAACACCCATATTGTATAATGTTAAAGGATCAGCTAACATTTCTTTAGTCCTTAAATGTTCTACCTCAATGTCACCTTTTTTGTATCAACTTCTTTATAGTCAAATATTTGACCTCCAAATACTAAGACACTGTGATATTCTTTGATGTTATTAAACAACATAGCAGTAAGATTATCACAGTATAACCAAATAGGTCTAGCCACTGAATCAACCACAAACAATTCAAAAATCAACTTTTTGAGTCAAACCGTCTATGAAGCAGCCCCATAGCATGCACTCTGCATGTATCCTCAAGGAAGTGACACTTGTACACTCTTCCACAACATTGTACCATCTACAAACATAAAAATGTAACCTTAAGTGGATTTCAATCATCCAGACACATAGCTAAAATATGAATCTGGATTCCCTATGAGGTTTAGATTGTTGTCTTTCTATGTGTCAACATATAATCTTTGGTTCCCTTTAAGTATTTCAACACTCACTTGACTGTATTTCAATGGTCTGTACCTGGGTTAACCAGATATTGGCCAAATAGTTTAACAGTAAATGTAATGTCCTGCCTAGTACTTACCCGAGCATACATCATGCTATTAACCATACTAGTTTTAGGAACATTCCTCATAACCTCTCTCTTTACTTTATTCTTTGGACACTATGCCGAAGATAATCTCTCACTATGAGAGATTGGTGCTACAACAGGTTTATTTTCAACCATATTAAACCTTTGTAACACTTGCTCAATGTATGAACTCTATGAGAGACTTAATGAGTATTAAGATCTGTCTTGGTAAATCTGCATACCTAGGACAAAAGATGCTTCACTAAGGTCCTTCATATTGAAATGCTTGGCCAAAATTTGTTTAACCTCATACAATATGGTCAAGTTATTCAATGTGAGCAATATATTATCCACGTGTAATAATAAAAAGATAACTTTGCTCTCCCTGACCTTGTGATACAAGCGTCTTTTAACTTTATTTTCCATGAAGCCAAAAAAAGGTAAAACGTCATCAAATATAAGGTGCCACTTTCAGGAGGTTTGATATAAACCATATATTGATCTACTTAACGTGCAAACCATGTCAGTTCCATCTGGATTCTGAAATCCCTCAAATTGTTCCATATAGACTTTTTATTCAAGAAAGCAGTTTTGACAACCATCTGATGTACGCTATATTATTATGAGCTACAATTGTCATAATCACTCAAAATGTATCCTTAAAGGATACTGGAGAGAAGGCAACTTAAAGTCAAACCTTTTTCTCTAAGTGAATCCTCTGACAACTAAAATAGCCATAAACCGTTGAACTTTATCCCGAAATCCTTTTGGTCTTGAAACTCATTTACAATTGATAGGTTTGCAATTTTATGACAAATCAACTAGTTCTTATTTCTTATTATGCTTCAATGATTGCATCTCATTATTCATTGCATCCCACCACAAATCCACATTAGGTCTAGAAACAACTTCTGTATAAGTAACTGAATCTGTAACATGTCTAACGTCATAGTTTTGTTCACTAAATAGACTATGTAATCAGATGGGATAGCATGTTGTCTCACTCTAGTGGATCCATGCAATCGCATTGGTTTTTGTACCCTAGGAACCTCTCTGTGTACAGGTATGGATTCCTTTTCTTGCACAGGCATGGTACTTAGACCTTGATCTTGTTCACCAAATATACTATGTAGTAACTGTAGTATTTGTCCTGCTATTATCTGAAAGGTTAAAGGGCCCACCATCATCATAGACATTGTATTCCAGAAACTTAGCTATTTGTGATTCCACTATTTTGATCCCTCCTTTTCTACAGGAAAATCTGTAGGTTTTAGAGTGGTCGAGATATCTGACTAAATAACAATGAGTGGAACAAGCATGCCATTTGTTTTCATAAGGATTATACCACCTCAACAGGACAGCCCTATACACTAATGTGTGCAAGGTTGGGTTTTCACCCTTCTAGATAATCAAATAGATTAATCCTATTCTGCATTGACTTCTTCATGTCCATTAGGATGTAGTTACGCCTTTTAACATCATACCATTTTCTCAGGACTACCCCGCATAGTGAGCTGAGTCCCTATTCTAATTGATTTCATATATCTGGCAAACAGACCTTTTCATGTCCTAAAACACCATGGTTGCCATGATACTCTCCTCCACTGTCAAATTCGACAATCGTGATGGATTTTCCTAATTAGTTCTCAACCTGCAGTCTTTAAGTAAGAACATATAAACTGTAATGGGAATAATCATCAACAATTGTCAGAATAAATTTAGAATTGCACAATGCAACAGTATAAAGTCTTTTAATATCTGTATGTATAATACCCAACAATTCAAAAACACAAGTTGACCCTTTTTCCTTATTTTAGTCAATTTATCCCTGCAATAGTCAACACATGTTTCCAGATCATCATAATCTAGAATTGAGAGAATGCTTTCCTTAATCAATCTCTCAACCTTAGCTCTGGAACTGTGACTTAACCTTTATGTCACAACATGTATGACTTATCTTTATTAGGGGTGTCTTTCTAGACTTGTTTGTCAAAATACGAAGAAGCATATATCTAATTCGGGGTAAGACACATTCTATACAAACCATATGATAAGAAATTTGTACCATTATATTTTGCATTAAACAACAACTGTACAATAAAAGCATTAAATACAAAACGTTAACTTTCTTTTTCCAAAATTGATACAAAGATCACTTATAAAATATGTCATGTAAATACATCCCTTATAGATATTAAATCCACTTCTTAATTTCTGTCAACCATCAGTTTCTCCTCCTCTTTATTTGGCTCTATCCTGGATATGAACCCCTGCATTGTGGAAGCACCATTATCAGATGCTCCACTATCTAGTCACCAGGAACTTAATGCCACTATCGCAAAATTAGATTCATAAATTGATAAGCCAAGGACTACCTGATGGTTTCTATCTTTCCTTCTAGGTCTTATATTGTTAGCTTCTTTATGTCTGCAAGACCTTTACCAACACTAATTGACCAATATCAACATGTGGGGAAGATTTAGTCTTTTTAGCTTTAATCTTAACGGGCTTTACCTTTACCTTCCCGTTACTTGCTTTGAAGGTTGTAGGAGTAACAATTTTGTATTTCTCCTCCTCAACAACACAATGGGCAATCAAAGCATTGAAGTCTCATTCCTCATCCAACAATTAATATGCCATCACCATATTACTAAACTCTGGAGGGAGTGAACTCAGAGTCTAGAGAACTACGAAGACATCAGGAGGAGGAATATTTAGCATCTTCATTCTACTGTGAAGATGGATTGTTCTTGATATGTACTCCATCAGTCTCCCTTCTCCAATATACCTCATGGAGAATAATTCTTTCATCAAGGCACTTGTTTCAGCACTAGGTGAGACTGTATACCTTTGGGAGACATTATCAAGAAACTACTTCGTTATGTCTGTGTTCAAAAGTCCACTAAGTAGATGGTTAGATATGGATCTCTTAATAGTCATCAAGCATAATCTGTTAGACCGATCCTAGGCTGCATTCTCTGCTTTATGAGCTTTCGAGCTCCTAGATGTAGGTGGAGATAGTCTATCCATACTTATATCCATATCAATTTCAACTATCTCCGTAGCATTCAATACATCCTCTATCTACTTCTTCGTATTGAAATCGGTCAAGGTTTCAATAATGACACTGTAATTGTTAACCGAAAAGGTGACTGCAAAATGACAATACAAAGATCGTCACAAATGTAGGATAACAACAATACTCAAAGCCATTAAATAGTATCTATATCGAGAATCCGATCACAAATATTATGAAACATCTTTTGGGCTAAATATATAATATATGTAATTATACCTCCACACAAAAGCAAGCAAAGTATAAATTATCAACTCTTATGACACTACCACCTTTAGGAGAATAGATCATTTATGTAACGACTTTCCTCCATTTAATGCCTTTATGCACATCTCAAAATTCTATGTAAGGCCATCACCTTTGGGTAGAATAACCAAACATAAGACCAGAGACATTCCCTACCATGCAAGCAGAACAATTCAAAATACTGACTTGAAAGGTCACTTTGGTTACTACATTCTCATCAGCACCCAAAAGGTTTACAAACATAAGAGATGCATCTTTATGTTATCCTCACATTCTTTATAGGCATATGGCATGTGACAATGTAACATCAATAGATGCAAAAATCGAATGCACAGTCTCATCTTCACATACTTGTGTTGAAGAGATTCTCTGAAAACTTTATTTGAGACTTTCGTAACGAAAAATCTTATTAGAGCGACTATCATGCGTCACCGAATATTGAACCTACCACTCCAGATATGAGAACCTCATGTATCTCCCTTATGACAAGTTTGTTGCATGAAAATTTACTCAAAAATATCTTCAGAATATCTTAATTTCTTTTTTGGAGTGAAATCACCAATGTAATTAATTCAGAAAAATGGAAAAACTCACTTTATGAACTTTTTGGATCTGAAAACTAACATAAAGCACCCTAGGGCACCTTTATAGGTCCGATCCATATTGATCGGGATCTATTTTCTTCCTGGACTTTAGCCCAGTGACTTACAACATTTATTGAATCACTTTATTATTTTTATCTGAATCAAATTACGTAACTTAACCAATAAATTATTGAAAACAAATAAAATATAATTAATCGTTGTCAAACCCTATGAAAAATGTCAAAAATATCCAACATTTATATTATATGATATAAGGGTTCGTAAATTGTAATTAACGTAAAACCATGACGACCGTAAAAGTTGGTGGCTTGTTTTATGCTAAATGGGCATACGAAGGTTCTCGCTATAGGCGGCGGCACTTAATTTACGGGCTCAACCATAAGGCTTTTTAAATTTGTTCATGTATAACTAATTAATCTAAAATTTCAAATCAATCAAAGATAGCAAGCAATACAGACAATCAAGGAAAAAAAATAACTTCGTCGCCCTTTCTTCAATCGGTGTCACGATCACCACTACATCTTGGGAAAGAGAAAACAAAACAAATGCATACCCAAAAGCTGCTGCTTTAATCAAAATTCCCCAAGTCCATCTGCTATATGTTACTTTAGAACTGTACCCAAAATCAAATTAATGAAAGTTTGTTATAATCAGTCCACAAACTATTTACTATTGTTTGGAGGAACTTGTATTTAATTTTTTATTCATTTTGAGAGGTAGAGCTGTAGCCTTGGTTGGAACTTTACGTACAATCTTTTGATTTAAAATCAAAATATTTTTTTTAGTTGCCCACGAGGTGTTCTAGGCGGGTCTCAACTATGAGAAGGCACCTTTAAGCCATCCACACCCAGACTAATCCCCGCTCGAGCTGGGTAGGTCCCTTACAGGAGGTAAAGCTCTGGCCTCAAATTTTAAACGGCTGCATATATAAAGGGGGTTCAAATCTACGACCTCACTTAAATTAAAAGAGCCCCTTACCAACTCACCTACGTCTTGGAGTTTCAAAATTTTTTTTAAATCGCTCGAAATTGAGACATCCGCTGGCCTCGGCTACAACAATTCAGAAAGTCGTCTCATCTGTTGGAATTTCATAAAGAGTGGGTCCAATTCAGCAAAAATAGACTTTTTGACCTTTGTACGCGTAATTTTCTTGGACGCACCTGATAAATTGGAAAGTTCTGTGCATGACATTTCCTCAGCTTTACAAATTACAGTAATTTCTTTTCTCAATCAATTTCATACAAATTTTTATTCTAGTAAAAAAACTAAAGATAGTAATAGAACCGATATTGTTAATTTTTTTAAAATAAAATTTAAAAATATATATATATATAACAACATATTTTTTTTATTAAATTCAAGCCTAAACTATCTTGACTCGTATCCATTAAAATATCTAAATTTGGGCCCATATCTTCCTATAAAAAACATAGAATTCTCCGGTTCTTTTTCTTAAAAATAAGAATAAGAAAATTAAGTAATTGCTCATTCATTACCGTCATGAACAACTTTGAGGTGCTAAAATTTTAATTTATTAAAATTGAATGTGTTATTTAACAACGATGACCTTAGCTTATGTGGCGTTCCACTTCAAGGTTAACAACATGCACAAACAGTGGACTGTATATGTGAAAAACTAAAAATATGGTATTTTACTGAAATTTTTATTAGGTTATTTTATAATTAAATAAAGTTTTAGATTTATATTTTATATCATAGCCCCTGGGGACATACTCCTCTTGATATCTCTACAATAGGAAATTATTTTGCTCTAGGAAATTTTAATGGTGTGTTTGGTCGATTGAAATCATCATTTCATCTTGATCTATTCTTGGTAATAGGTTATTCCCTTGTTTAGTTAAAAAAAACATACAGAATATATAATCCAATGATTTACTTATTCTTTGGGAATAAGTAAGCTCATTATCCCCTATCTTTATCTGTTCTAAGTGATTGGGAATAAAAATGAAAACTTGTTAGACAAAATATTCGTAAGGAATTAACATAATTACTTAGCTATAATAATAATAATAATAGTGTAGTTGGTGGAGTTTAATAGATATTTTGATCTTTTTTGTTAGTTATTCCTTTATCATTCTAAATTTATATTTTCAATTCAAACATTGACATTACACTATCATTAGAAATTCTTAGGAATAAACTAAACTAAATAATACATATTGTATTATATTCCTAATGAATTATCAACAAGCCTATGTAACTTGCCTGTATAGGAAAAATTAATCTAGTAAACACACCCCATATCCACCATAACACGTCTAGAAATACTTGTGTAGCTCTATCGTGTAGCATCATTTTGGTAGGCACACCCATGTCCCATATAAATACGCTTATGTCCCCCTCTTTTCGACTTTTTAGATAAAATGCAGATTTGTTAGATAAAAATATCCTTAAAGAATCAACATAATTACTTAGCTATAAAAATATTATAATAATAATAATGATGATAATGATAATGTAGTTGGTGAGCGCTAATAGATATTTTGATCTTTTTGTTAATTATTTCTTTGTCATTCTAAATTTATATTTTCAAATCAAACATAGACATTACATTATCATTAGAAATTCTTAGGAATAAACTAAACTAAATAATACATATTATATTCTATTCCTAATGAATTACCAACAAGCCTATGTAACTTGCCTGTATAGGAAAAATTAATCTAGTAAACACACCCTATATCCACCATAACACGTCTAGAAAAAACTTGTGTAGCTTTGTCGTGTAGCATCATTCAAGTGGGCACACCCATGTCCCATATAGATTCGCTTATGTCCTCCTCTCTTCAAATTTTAATAGGTTGTTTATAGGATTTTTCCTTTTAGGACTATCTTGTTGTAACTTTGTTTTATATTAAGGCCTTTCTTTAATCGATTCATTTTCAATATTTTTAAAATATATCATAAGATAGTTTTTGAGAGTTAACAAAATACAAAAACAGTCTTTTTTTATTGTTGCTAATTTATTGATTTATCATTTTTTTGAAAAATAATGAATTGATAGTGGTTCTGTCTGACTCTGATGGGGCTGCGCGTTGCTGCTTGGATCCATGAGATCGATTGTCTTCAGCTGGAAGATACCTGCAAAACAATAAAGGCACGCCGGGGGTTGAATACCGGCAAGCCCCTCCGACGCTCAAGTTAGTCTTTTGGTAAGGGTTTTGATGGCTACGTGAATAGGGAAGAATAGGGTTCTGATCTCGTACCTTTTTCATGATGAGGTAATGAACTTATATATGAAAAATACCTACTAGGTTTAGGTCTTCCCTTATGATTAGGAAGTCACCATCTATGAATGGGCCGTCTGCGCCTGGGCCTGGGTCTGGGCCTAGTACGACCAACCTAACCATAAGCCCCCTATTCCTCGGGTCTGATCATAGAAAAGGGTCGAAGGAGTATGTAAAGATTGTGCGGCTTGGCCGTCTGCCAGCTCGTGATAGGCCCGTCCAATTGAACGTAGTGATTGGGCTGAACGATCGATCGTGGCGATAGAGCCGACCGATCGATCGTAACGATAGGGATGACCGAGCGATTGTGGTGATGGAGCCGACCGATCGATCATAAAGATAGGGATGACCGGTCTGTCATAGATGCCTAGTATATGACCGCTCTGAATGGGGGCCGATCGATCTTCTAGTGTACGACAGCTAGGGATGGGGTCGATCGATCGGACGTAGACGCTTAGTCAGAGCATGAAGCTTAATCATTACTTATGGCACGTATCCCACAGCATATATCTACTGGTGGATTTTCAAAATTTAAAGTGAAGCGCCTCTTTAACCGTTGTGCAGCTGTCATTAACCGCTATGTAGCTGTCATTGTCATGCGCGTCCTTTCAACTGTCGCGCCCCTTCGAGTCTCTGGCAACCCTAACGTTCTCGTCCTTTCAACTGCTGCGCCGTTTTGGGTCTCTGGTAACCCTAACGTTCGCCACAACTCAGATTGTGTCACGCATCCTTCTTCGGCTCAGATTTTCCCACGTGTCCAACGTTGATTGGTACGCTTGTTCGGATTTTTGCTATAAATGCCCAGAATCACCACCTTTCTTTACTTTATGTGTGTTCGGCTCTCCAATCTCTTCTTTCTCTACTCTTTGTCTTTTTGTTTGCAGTCACCGAAATTTTCTTTCCACCGTCTACATTTTCAACTTCAGTCACCAAACTAGGTACGTCCCTTCTTTTTTTTCATCTTGTAAGTTTCCTTTTCAATAACCATGTCGTCGACTAGCCCTAAAGATGAGCTTAGACTTAGGGATGATCTTTCATCACCTCCTCGCCCGCCTTCACCATCGGCGGTCGGGGGTTTCAGCAAAAGAGTAAGTACAGTCCAGGGGGAACTAGTCGAGAAAGGGGCTTTTACAGATTGTTGGGCCGCTGGAGGTGGCGGTGAAAATGGTAGAGGCACCGAAGGTCGGCGGAAATGAAGCGCCGAAGGCAGGGGGAAATGAGGAAATTGGGGCGAGTGCCCGGAAGGACGGGCAAGTTGTTGAAAAGCCACCGGCTGACCCATCGACGATTACCGAGAAGGAATTGAACCGATCGGTCATCAAAAATAATATCTCTGCATCCTGGGGACCCAGACTGGCCTCCAAGAACCAGCGGATTCATAGCAATTTGGGAGGATATTTTGCTGTTTCTGACAGCTTTTTCTCGGTCAGTGGTATGAAGCTTCCGTAAGCCCCGATCATTGATGAGGTGTGCTGCGCCTACCAATTGAGGTCGAGCCAACTTCTTCCGAACGGCTAGAGATTTATTAACGATCTGGCCCTACTATGCCATCATTTCGGGTGTCCCCCATCGGTCGGTATCCTGCGCCATTTTTTGAGAATGAACCAGAGCTCAAGTGCCGGGGCCGGGGTCCCTTATCTCCAGTGTAGAGATGCACGCTTTCGTCCTGCTGGAACAGCTTCCAAGGTCCAAGCTTGGAGGACAAAGTACTTCTTTGTGAGGCCTCCGGGATCTTCCTTTGAATCCAGGCAATGGAGATATCCTCTGGCTGAGCGATGGAATGATATTTCAAATATGTCCCTTACTAGGGAGGAGTGGGGGCTGATTGACCGAATAAAGGGGCTCGGTCGGTACGATTTCGACTTCCTTATGTGGGGGTATCGTGGTGGGGTATCGGTCGATGCGTTCTTGATTAATCCCCCACCTCGGATCAGCGGGCTAAAAGGAGAAACTATCCCTCCTGGTTGATTCCTCGTAGTTTAATTTCTTGCTATCTTCATAAGTATTGGTTTCGGTTTCTAACATGTTTCTATAATCGTGCAGCCATGGTGAAAATCAAGGATTTCACCTCGTCTTCATCCAGAGGTCAGCGTAGAGGAGGTCAGCAAGCAAAGGAGCAAGCAAAGGAGGCGGAGGTCAGCACAGATGTCGTTCAGCCGGTGGTGCCTGACCAGTCTACCGCGTTACTGGCCCTTCCAGCGCACCGCCCTGACGAGCTTGCCCTGGTGCTTGTCCAACAGGAGATTGAGTACCGAGCGGTGTCGGAAGAAGAGGTGGAGCGACCACTGAAGAGGAAGAAGACCGCTAGGAGTCTTAAGCGATCGTCCTGCCAGTCGGACGAGGCGCCTTGCCGATCAAACCCAGGCAAGGAAAGGGAGAAGGGGGAAGAGCGTGTTGCCCGATCGGGTAAGGGCAAGGGAAAGGGGCGAGTGGCGAGCTCCGAGAAGTGGGAGCCAGCGATCAGTCTAGATAAGACTGCATCGCTGAGGGACATCGATGTGGCTCTTCACATCGCTCGGGAAATTGTCCCTCCTCGGGACAAAAAGTCTGTGGAGACATTAAACCACCAAGAGCTGGTGACCAGTCTCGTTCGCGGCTGTTCAAGGAATTTGATGTTCGCTTCTGAGGTGCATCAACGTCTCGAGAGGTTCAATGAAGTGACTGGATCGATGGAGCGGGAGATTCACACTCTTCTTGACCAGGTTAAAACTTTAAGGGCCGGACTCTCGGAGGTAAAAGAAGAGAGAGACTTTGCGCGAGCTCAACTTTCTTCTTTAAAGGAGGAGAAGAAATTTTGGGAGGAAGATAGGAGCGTTTTAAGAGCTCAAATCGCTTCGGGGGAGGAGGAGAAAAGCAGCGTGGCTAAAGAATGTGAGGACATGAGGGAATAAGTCCTCAAAGCCAGCTCTACAGCCAAGCTGGAAGAAGAGCTCCGTGCGAAAGCCATCTATGACTGCCAACAAGCA
>JAOSBM010000005.1:24703505-24722716 GCA_027568955.1 Erythroxylum tenue | reverse complement strand
TTTAACTTCCCGAATGAACCCAGCATCAAGCAGCTTTTTTATCTCCTTCTCGATCACCTCCTGCCTCTCTTTGCTCTACCACCGCTTCTTCTGTCTGACCGGTTTGCATTCTTCTCGAATACCAAGAGAATGTGATGTTACCGATCGAGAAATTCTAGGCATGTCGCTCGGTACCCATGCGAAGACCAATCTGTTCTCTATCAAACACTCTGTGATTTCTTTGACCAGGTCTTTTTCAAGCTCGGAACCCAAATTTGTGAATTTGGATTGATCTTCTTCATCCAATATGACCTGTTGTGTTTCTTCTACCGGGTACATCCTCTCCGTTTCTTCATCGGTTCTCACATCGAGAGAGCTTGTCAGGACTACCGCTCCATCGAGCGTCCTTGTTTCCTCTAAGTAACATTCCCGAGCAATTCTCTGCTGACCGCTGACAACACCTATTCCATGGGGTGTTGGAAACTTCATTGCTTGATAGTAGGTTGAGACGACTACTCTGAGGGCATTTTGGGTGGCTCTTCCAATTATTGCATTGTACTTCCCTACAAACTTCACAACCAAGAATTCGACGTCTCTCTCTATTTGGTATGACTTTTGTCCGAATTTTACTTTCAAGAAGACCCGGGCAAATGGATAAGCTGATGCTCCCGTGACCTCTTTTATGGGTCCCTCTATTGGCAGTAGTCGATCATCCGATATCTCCATTTGCTTAAAGACATCGTAATACAGTAGGTCGACCGAGCTACCTGTATCGATCATTACCCGTTTCACCTCGCTACCATCCATATTCAAGGTGACCACTAGTGCATCATCATGAGGATAACTGACGCCATCAAGGTCAAATCCGTCAAACGAAATCGCCTTGTTGATTTGTTTCTTTTTCTTTGCCGATAAGTCGTTATCGACCTGCCTTGCATATCTCTTTCTTCCTTTAATGGTAGACCCACCTGCTGCACTACCACCAAATGTCATGTTGATGATCCTAACCGGTCGGTCATCCTGCTGTGCAGCATTTCTATCACCTCTTGCGCTAGACTGTCCTCTCATGTAGCGTCGATCGTCAGTATTTCTATTCTGCCTCCCACCATCATTCCTATCATTTTGCCTCCAAGGCTTTCGCCAATTGTCAGACCGACTGCTCCTACCCTCATTATCCCGATCGACATTTTTACCACGCTTCACAAATCTATCTAGTCTTCCCTTCTGAATAAGGAGCTCAATTTTTTTCTTTAAGTCCCAACAATCTTCCATGTCATGACCCACTTCTCTATGGAAATGACAATATAAATCAGGGTCCCTTTTCTTGAGGGGAGTTTTCAACTTATTGGGTTCTCGAAGAGCTTCCCCATCTGCTCTCATGGCTGCCAACACTTCCGCATACCGCCTGTTGAACGGGGTGAAGGTTTCTTGTCTTTGGTCCTTTTGGTCGGTCGACTTCCTCCAACTAGACTGATCCTTCTGTCATTTTTGTGAGTCATCTGCTCTGCCATTTGGCCAACGGTCATCCGCTCTGCGCTTTGTATTTTTCAACAGCTCCTCGAGCTGGATATACTTATCCGCCCGATTTCTTATTTCTTGAATAGATTTTGGCTGATCGAGGGACAATGACTTCTTGAACTCTTCATCCCTTGTGTTGCTCATAAGGGCGACCAACATGGATGAGTAGGTAAGGTCAGGGACTTCAACGACTTCATTGTTGAATCTAGTGATGAGCTCCCGTAGACTTTCATTCCTTCCTTGGGTCAACTGCATCACTTCCAAGGCAGTCTTCTGTGGTCGTTTACTTGTAGCAAATTGATTGAGAAATAGCAGCTTAAAATCTTCAAAACAGGTTATGCAACGTGGGGGTAAGCTATTGAACCATCTCCGGGCTCCTTCTTGAAAGGCTGTACAGAAGGCCTTACATTGAATGACATCAAGGACGCAATGCAGATTCATCATCGACTGGAAGTGCTGCAGATAGTCGAGGGGATCGGTCTGTTCAGTATATTTCTCAGGCATCGGTATCTTAGTACCAACCGCTGGGAGGCTATCTAGGATCTCCGAGATGAAAGGAGAGCTATACTGTGTTAATGGTTGATCCGGACGGGAATGCATAGCCAGATTGGTTCGATCGTCCATAATTTTTTCTAGGGATTCAGCAGAGTGTCGATCGACCGTCATGCCTGTCTGTCGAGTAGGGATTTGTTGGTCCACCCAAGATCGCAAAATTTGGCGAATCAATAGATCGGCCGCTTCTTCTGTTTGTCGTTGGGTGATGGAGATTTGTTGCGGTGCAGGGTGCGAAGTGGTTCCGGCGTTGTCCTCCAGGGCTACGCTCTGTGCT
This sequence comes from Erythroxylum tenue, assembly GCA_027568955.1. Classification (NCBI taxonomy): domain Eukaryota; kingdom Viridiplantae; phylum Streptophyta; class Magnoliopsida; order Malpighiales; family Erythroxylaceae; genus Erythroxylum; species Erythroxylum tenue. Next base: position 24,720,390 of record JAOSBM010000005.1, on the reverse strand, counting down.
TCTTGATCTCGGTTTTGAGGTTGTGGCTGACCATCCGGGTGTGAAGATTGTGTGTGGTTATTCGGCGGTATCTCATCTGCACTAGGGTTTTGGACGATGGGTTGAGGCAGCGTCAACGGAAGGGCAGCGGGTAACCGTAAGCCCATCCGTTGCAATGCAAGTGCTGCGACGACGGCTACATCAGGATTGGCTACTGCCGCCTGACTGATCTGCGTGGTTCTAGACGTGGTGCCCTGACGCCCAGCCCCACGGTGGGCGCCAACTGGTTCTGTCTGACTCTGATGGGGCTGGGCGTTGCTGCTTGGATCCATGAGATCGATTGTCTTCAACTGGAAGATACTTGCAAAACAATAAAGGCACGCCGGGGGTTGAATACCGGCAAGCCCCTCCGATGCTCAAGTTAGTCTTTTGGTAAGGGTTTTGATGGCTACGTGAATAGGGAAGAATAGGGTTCTGATCTCGTACCTTTTTCATGATGAGATAATGAACTTATATATGAAAAATACCTACTAGGTTTAGGTCTTCCCTTATGATTGAGAAGTTACCATCTATGAATGGGCCGTCTGCGCCTGGGCTTGGGTCTGGGCCTAGTACTACCAACCTAACCAGATAGGAATAAGGTACTAATATTAAGGAACAAAGCAAACCAAAAGTCAATCCCAATTAACTAGTAAACAAGAACCAAGCTAAAACGTGTGTGTGTGTGTGTGTGTATATATATATATATATATATATATATATATTTTACCATAACAACAAACTAAATAACCTATATGTAGGTTGAACAAACATTAAAAACGAGCTAGAGCATGAGTTAAAAAGGTTTGCTCATTAGCATGCCTCGTCATCTCATTTACTGGCTCTTGTCTTAACCTGTGTTTGCCTTGAAATTCCCAAATTACTCTCTTTCCAAATGAAATAGATGATAACACCAAAAGAAATTATGCAATTGATGAAATTGTTTTCACTTCTCTAATTCAATCTAGCTATCCATCTAATAATATTAGACCAAGTTTTCATTAAGCAAGAAAATTATTGAATTTGAGTATCAATAGCCAAATTGTTTGATAAAGTCATGTTGGAAGAACCTGATGGGCTTAAGATCTTTTTGACATAAAGAGAAAGTGGAAGCAATGACAATTGAACCATGAAGTCCATCTTTAGTAAAGAGCTTTCTGGTGAATGCTAACCACAAGATGAAGAAGATTTATGGAGAAGCTTGCTTAAACCAAACAAGATTATACCAAGGTACTTTGGGAGCCTTAATCCTTATATAGTTCCTACAAATTTTGTTACTAAAAGCTCCATAAGAATGCATTCACCAAACAGACTTATCAGTAATGTTAAAAGAAGGACTAAAAGCTGGAGTAATCTTAAAAGTCCATCCCTGATATCCTAAGTAAGATTATATGTATTGTCATGCAATGCTCATGTAACAGTTACCTATTGGGAAATTATGCTACTCAAAGCTTAAGTTTGTTTATCATTTACTAAAGTCCCCCAAAGAACTCTAATTATCTTACCATAAATTAGTACAAGCACCATTACCCAAGTTCCTTTTAATCATCAATCCCATATGCTCCTTAAGCTTAAAGATATTAAGCATAGTCTATAAGGTGTGACATTTTGGAGTAGCTAAAAAATGTTATCAATTTTAGATGGTTGCATATATTTTGCTGAGTTTAGTTCGTTCGTAAGCCTATTTAAGTAGGCATAGCCTTGCCTTCATTTTATAACGGAACATTACATGAGTTAAACTGCTAAACTCGTTGCCTTCCTTTCCATTTTTATTCTTTTTTTCCAAATGATATTTCTTATGTAGTAATTGTTGGATAAACAAGTTGCTAACAGTCAAAAATACTTAAAACGAGAAATTAATAATTAAGTAGATGCAAACATTTAATAGTTCCGAAATTCTAAAGAATAAAGAAAAAGAGATAAACCATGGATAAATATAGTGTATTTAATGCTATTTCTTATGATGATCGTGTTTAATTGTGAGGTTGAATACTTGTTTAATATGTTGATGATATTATTTTTACTTTGAAGTATGCAAATGTTGTGAGATTTTACAGGCTAGATAAGCCATAACCTAATGATAGGATACGAATTTGGATCTTTTCCTATTAAGCAAAGATCTATCATGATTTTATATATAATCAATATAGAGCACCTTGTCGTCAAATATATAAAAAGGGTTCATCATCACCAATAATTCTTCATACGTAATAGAATAGCATATTAAGTTGCATTCTCTGTCATGTCATGTTATTCATGACTTGTATTTCTTACGTCAGATAAATTAATTATACTAATTTCTCCCTGATTGAATCCGTATGCCCACTGATTGTAATTTCACTGTCCAGGTCGTAAAGTTGCATTGATCGCTGGATGAATCATCGCATGCAACTGAAACGATATATATTTCATCTATAGCATAATTGAGTACCAACTGAGGAAGAATGATTTTATTGTATTAATTTTTTTAAATTAGGTGACTTAATTTTATCCTATTTGACGAGCAAATGGCATTTTATTGTAAATAATTAACAACTAAACCAAATAAAAATGATTAAGTGCAACGTCTGTACCGAATCAAAAATATTTAAATTAAGTGGACCAGTTGCATGATATCAGTGTAGCGTAAATATATACAACAAAGGAAAATATCGTTGTCTGGCCTCACTTTCAATCGCTGCTCCAAGCATTCATTATTCAATTTGAAGGAATTGAAGGGTACTACTATATATAATTGGTTTTTATATTAGAAGGGTTAGTATTAAACTACATTTGGGTGTTCATCACAATTTTCCATAGAATTAATATATATACTTCTAAACATGATTCAAATAAATTGAAGCTTCTTCAACATTATCACCTTTGCAACTACAAATGGTAGAGCTATGATATGAATAAGTTAACTAACCTAAATCCCAAACAGTACTGTCATGGAAAAATCAATTTGGAACATATTTTACGTAATGAAATCTTATGAGGATAACCAATGAGACATCAACCCTACTAAATAATGCAACCACCAATCAGAATGTAGCCGTTGATCCACGGCAATGAATACTTAAAATTAATATAATGTTACGTAAACAAATATTAGTTAATCGCCTGATCTGATCATGTTATATAACCATATAGTACGTACGATATAAGTTAAGAACCCTGACTAAGAATCAACGTTGGTTTATATTAAAATATTTAGCACAATCCAAACAACTGAATGTGCTCTAAGCACTCTTGTTTCTATCATTGCTCTTTGTCTCTGTCTCTGTCTTTATTTTCTTGAAAATAAATCTTAAAAATTGGTCAACTGCGATCGCCCGCCAAGGTAAACCATCTGTACGTCCTGTTTATATATGACAAAAATTCTTTAGCATTTTACTGAATTTAATAATTATATATGTTTTTCCTTCCGGATGTCCATTAATGAACCTATAAGTTAATTGAAAACTAGGCAATATTTAATTAAGATCATTACAGAAAAATCTTTTACCCCCTAATAAGGTTTGAACCTGTAAGTCTCTATTAAAGGAACCTGAAAAAAAAAAGCCACAATTTTTTTACATTAATTAACAATGCATCCCTCTAAAACGACACTTATTATAAATCAGAGGGAGTACTTGTTTTAGAGATTTCCAATAAACATGTTTCTTGAGTACAAACTTAATCTCAGTCTCCAACTTCAAGATTTTAACATTATTAGAAATTAAAGGAAAGCATTTATTGCCAAAATAAATTTATTGACATCATAGCTAGTTTACAAATGCATAATTAATTGTATTTCCTATCTTTTAATATAATTTTCCCTTTTACCAAATCCAATTCAATTTATCCATGATAGAATTCTTATAGAATTTGTATTATATTAAAAACTTGTTTCCAAATAAGGTTATTATTGTAGATACATTTTGGATCACGGTCATGTCCCAAACCGTGGATCTCACTTTTTTTTCTTGTACATTAACACAATTTCAATCGAACTTGTGTCCTTAAATCATGGATCATCATGCCCTATGACACATATATATGATCCATATACAAACTCACCTTGGAAAATATATTATGTTTCAACCAACACACTTCAAGAAACACCTCCAAAATTGCATGTCTAAGTATATAAGCCATACATAGTGATCTCTGCATTTGGCGAATTTATTATACTTAAGTTGAGTTGTAATCGTGATGCTTGAACTTCTCCTTAGTAACCGACTTTGTCAACATGTCAATTGCTTCCTTTGAAGTATGAATATTTTTTAACAAGATCTAGCCAAATGCAATAAATTCCTCATTCTTGAAAAACCTCACATCCTTCATCATAGCACTCATCAATCTATCTTTCTCCTAACTTTCTCTAGCCTCTGAATGGTAGTTGGATCCCTTATCACTGATAGTAAAAGCACACACAATTGAATCTTTCCGCCTATATATTTTTCGTATCCTTACGACTCATCTCATTTTATCTTTGATTATGTCATATTGATGATTTCTTCTTGACATTGTTTTATCTCCAAAACCAAAATTTTTAGAACCTTTAGCATATATTCTATCTTACTCCAGTTTAACTTGTACTACTATAATACTGCCAATTACTAATCTTAGCAAGTCCTCTCTATATATTTGTCGTAACATATATCACCTCCAAACATTATCTCCTTAAAAGTTACCCTCGAATTTTTACCAATTGTATAAAACTTGCAAAAGTCTACCTTTTAGTATTTGAAATCATTCGATAAGTTTTCCTTATAAACTTTCATAAGCTTTGCTCACTAAGCTAATTATATGTATTATAATATAATATTATCTCCCTTTGACTTTACTTTTAAACCTTTCTATTTCAAAACTTTGTAACTGAAGTCATTGTTGCCTCAAATATGATCTTATACCATTTGTTAAGAAATAAGATAGATTTAGTAAGAAATAGATTAGTATGAAACAAACAAACAAATAAGAACATAAAGATATTTTTAATAAGTTTTAGTTAATTTGACATGCCTACATCCTCGAGAACCAAATGCAATTAGTTTCACTTTATTGATTAATAACTTTCCCAATTGTTGAGGAGTACAAATTTCCTATATATAGGTTACTTACACAAGTATGGTTAATTATAAATTATATATGATATAGTTCAACATAATTTTCTATGTTACCCAAAACCAACCCAACTTACTATGATTTTAACAAGTCATAAAATCCTTGTAGAGTTTATATTCCTCTAAAAATGTATTTTTAAATAAGGCTATTTGTTTCAATCATGGTTTAGGTCATGGTTGTATCTTAGGTCATAGATCGTACTATTTCTCCTCTTGTATAGATATGGAAACATGTATCCCCAAAACATGGTCCTTTTACTTCTTCATGCACTTGAAAATAGTTTACGATACAACCATGTCCTAGATCATGTTTTCCGTAGAAGTACCTTTGCCATTCCAATATATTCATATTTGCAATCTCTGTCTCCATCTTTGCTTTTCATAAGGCAATATGAACTAGACCAAGTTTGTGTCCTAAGACGTGTTCACCAAAGGAATTTCAAGAAAATACTCTCATTCTCTTAAAATACTCCAAAATTGCACTTGTTATTAGTCATATACAACAATATTCACTTGGTAAATATACCATGTTTCAACCAACACATTCTAAGAAACAAATATAAAATTATGCTATATATATATAATATTCAAGAAAATACTCACATTCTCTTAAAATACTCCAAAATTGCACTTGTTATTAGTCATACACAACAATATTCACTTGGTGAATATACCGTGTTTCAACCAACACACTCTAAGAAACAACTATAAAATATATATATATATATAGCACAATACTTAAAATCATCAAACTAGTTTTAATGTAATTATGAAGGCTAGGATAAACTTCGCCTTCTATTAAAGGGATTAACATTGCCATTCCAACTTTTATTTTACAGTTCTGTAACTTTTTTCAAAGGGATCTAAATGCTAATTATTTTGCATAGAAACTTTTATGTATGAAAATGCTTAAAGAGATTCATTATTGGGCTTGTTGTTTATAAGGTAGGATATTAAAACCTAGAGGGAAGTGTTTTGGTTTTTCTATGAACAAAATCAATGAGGCTTACACCTTAGTTTTTGAAGTGTAATTTCTTAAGAATAAGGTACTTGAAAGGAAATAAGTTAAATTTGAATAAATGGACGTGTAAGTTCTCTATAATTTACATAGGATCAATAGTCTCTCTCCTATTTGATAACAATTAAAATCTGATCCTTGGTAAAGTTGGCAAAGAGTTTCTTTTTTTGGTTATATTTATGTTTTTTTATTAAACTATGTTTTATACACGCACACACATACACACACATACTTTGTTATGGTAATCACATTGTTGACAAGGTGAATAAATCAATTTATTAAATATGTTCCTTACAATTTGTATGTAATCAATAGTTTGAACATTTAAGTTATTGTCAAACATAACATAACAACATTTCTTAAATGAAAATGAACATGAAATATCATATTTTAAAGTACTCTCACCGAATTAAGCTTCAAGCTTCTTTGCACAGTATCTTCGCTTATTTCGTATATCTGTACCTAAGAGAGGACAAACTAACCAACTCAAATTATGAAATAAGGAAACAAAAGAATATTATGTAAAAAATCAAATCTTGTAAAAATTTTCACTAATAATATAGAATTTAATTTGTATCAATTAGGTAGATGAACTTGTAACTATTTAAATGACTACCTATCCTTAATTTTCATAAAGAAATTGATTTTTTTCTAACTAACTCATTCTATAATAGCCTAATGTTAATATTATTGTAAGACTACCAACTTAGTGTATATATAGTTAGATTTGAAGCTAAGACTTATCTTTCTCTAATTGAGTTTCTTTTGAATTTTCCAAATCTATATTTTTATATGGAAGAGTATAATATATATATATATATATATATATATATTATGTAAAAATATTTTTTAATTACTGAAAAAATTTTAGAATAATAAATAAGAGTATCAAAAAATAAATAAAAACTTACCATTGACAAATAATTACTTATAGATTCTATTTTATTATTACTACTACTTTTGTGGAAATGATATAAACTATATTAATAAAAAGAACCCTAAGGCTTTATAAAATGGCAAAATATAATCTAACCAAGGATATTTATATCATTTAAGGGTCACCACTCTTTCAAGCATGTAGACAATTATACAGGTGAGCTACATATTATTTAATTCATTCCAAATGTTTGTTACCAATGCTACCATGCAGAACCTTCAAACTTAGACCAGGTAAAAGGAAAGGTCCAACTGAGTCTTGCACAAGATGAAGCATCTCTATAAGATTGAGTATCCATCATAATTCTCTAATCCAACATGTAGTCTTAGCTATAAATATTGACCTAGCTGAAGACTTTTCTTCATGGTGCTAGTTATTCCCTTCCTTCCAAATAGCAAAATATAATAGATAAAAGTGACTCTGACTCTTTCTTAGAGAAATCTTATAGGATTCTATTTCATCTCAAGAAGCTGATATATTGAGCAGACCAATCACTCTTTGCAAAGTCAAAGATAGTTTAAGATCTCTTCATCCCCTCAAAGCTCCTAACCCAGAAGCACTCAATATCAACTTCTTTAACAAAACTTGGCCTCTCACAGGTAACCATGTTTTTGAAGTTGTTTTAAAGTTCTTCAATAATGGATTGTTACCTGTAGAAATCAACAAGACCTACATCTCTCTTATTCCTAAAAATGGTAAGCTAAATTAATTCACAATCTTTCGTCCCATTGCTTGTTACAACTTTATCTACAAGATAATTTCAAAGATCCTTGATCATAGACTGAGAAGGATTCTCCAAAACCATATTGGTCCTACACAAGGTGTATATATTCCTGGTAGAGTAATTGGGGACAACATATTGATTCTTCAGGAGTTGATTAAAACTTATTTTAAGAAGAGGGGCAATCCTAATTGATTAAAATGCTTATGATAGTGTTGATTGGGAATTCATAATTAACATTCTTACCACTATGGAGTTTTCAACTTCTTTTATACACTGAATTAAGCAATTTATCATGTCACCTTCATATAGCATTCTTGTAAATGGTCAACCTACCAAGTTCTTCTAAATTTGTAAAGGAATTCGCCAAGGTGATCCCATCTCTTCCTACCTCTTTGCACTTGTCATGGAAGTTTTCAACAGATTACTTCTTATAATTGGTGAAAGGAAAAAGGGATTAAAATATCACTCTAAATGTAGGAAACTTTATATCACCAATCTCTATTTTGCCGATGATATTATCTTACTTTCCAAAGTAGATGCCACATCTATCTTGACTCTTATAAATGCTTTTAGGGTCTTTCAAAGAATTTTTATACCACAGGTGAATTGCTCTAAAAGTAGTTTCTTCCTCTTTAAAAGTGCTACAAATTATAATCCAATATTGTCAGCCATCATAAGATTCAAACAACAAGATTTTCCATTGAGGTATCTTGGCATTCTAATTACATCTTATAGGGTTGGCATAAGAGATGTTAGATATTTGCTTGGTCAAAAAAATGAACATTGTAATGCTCACCAAAAGGTTGTGAAGACCTATGTTTATAAACATTCTCATTAGTATAAGTGGATACATAGCTACTTCACAAAAAAGGAGTATATGGGCCTTAGATGTGAAGCATTATCCCTCTTCTATTTTGAAAGCTATACCCAAGATGAGCGATATGCTTAGACCTAATTTCATTGCATTGACAGGAAATGGAGAATCCATCAGCTTTTGGATTGATAATTGGCTATCTATTCATTTGGATAATATGACCGAAGCCCCATCCCTCAAAGTAGTTTTTCAATTAAAAGCATCAGTAGCATATGCACTTTTGAAAAATGAGATATTCAAACAAATTCCCATTGCTAGCTTCTTGTTAAATGAGATTATTTAGACTACAATCAGTATAGAAGAAGACATATTCATTTGGAAACAAACTTCTAATGGCAAGTTTACATACCATACATGAAAAAAAAACTACTTTTTAGTGATCTAGCATTCATATTTAAGACCAAGGTGGCATGATCCAATCATCTTCTTCCACAAACTTCCATCATTCTATGGCTTGCTATGAGAACAAATTGCCAGTTATCAATAAGCTTGCTAAATTCATGAAATTCACTAATTGGTGTTCACTATGTAGAAATTTTAAAGAAAATACAGTGCGTTTGCGGATTATCGAGGGTATTTATTAAAACTTACACACATCAAACACCTGATCACATATCTTTTAAACCAACAATTACCTCCTTGCCTTCTTAAAATGTATCTTCATTCATAAAATCAACCACCATCTCTTCTTCATTCTGAGACATTAAAGAGCTTAGATAGTATGAGGTATTATGCTCATCATACTCTGATGAAGAAATTTATCCTTAAATTTACATAAGCTCGCTACGTACTTGGCAAAATATTCTGGTAGTTTACTTGTAATACTTTCGTATTGTTACTCTTATTATACATATTCAGTTGGAGCACAGTCATTCCATCTATATGCACAAGGTTTGCTCCACTTTGAATTATACATATTCTTGTATGATTCCCCTTCAAGTTGGTTGTACAAGCTTGGCTGCTCCTACATATAAGTTGGTGTCCAACATTCATGATTGCAATAATTATTTCTACAAATATCACATCACGGCATAGACATGACCTTATGAAAATATGTGAGGAAATGACTCTTTCTAATATGGTGATGTTATATGTTGCGATAACATATCATAGCTCCCAAAAGAATACTGATTGATCCATCCTTTCATCACCTTTCATCGTGAGTTGTGGTTATGACGTTAAACATTAATTCCTAAAAATAATCCATAAGCACACCGTCAATGTAGAGAAGTTTAAATGATAATTAAATGAATAAACCATAATATAATAAATACAAGAAAAAAGAAAATAAAGAAAATAAATATAAATATAAAAACTTAATTAAAATAAAATAAAAGAGAAAGAAACTAAAAATAAAAATAAAACATAATAAAATAAAAATGTCTACATAAGTATTCCTAATATTAATGTCCTCAGTAACGATGACAAAAACTTGATTGGTCATTTCTGCACCAATAGTAATTTAGTCGTAAGTGCATGACGTAGTTGTAGCTAGCACAAGTAAATATAGGTCAATCTCACAAAGATAGTAAGTACTGGTAATTACCTTTCTTTTATTATCTAACCTACGAATTGGATGTTGTTTGTTAATTAAAAATAAAACTCAAACTAATAGAACAAAAAAGGAAAAAAATAATGAAAAAGAACAAGGAAATTACTTAGAAAACTCAATATCAAAGATTAGTGTCTATTTGATAAATCCCCCTTAAAAATCATTAATTAATTAACCTTTTACTATACAACTATTTTATTGATTATTGGACCGTGAAAATTCATATCTTATATTATTAACTCTCAAGAGACTACTAATAACTAATCCATATGATGATTAACTGAAATCTTTCTAGTTAAAGTTGCTAGGATTGCATTTTCGATTTATGAATTCCACTATTAGGTTTGACCCTAATTCAGAGGATTTATATCGACCTATCTCTAGGTTTGCAATTTACTTATTTCAATTAAAATAGATCTATTCATACAAATGATTTTTCAATCTTAATAATATGAAATCAAATCATATACTTATATTTCAGATATATTTGAACATGTATAAAACTCATAATTGAATCACAATAAATATATCAAAGTAATTGCATTAAATAAAAGAATCAAGATATAATGGTATCCCAAGTAGGGTTTATCACACCTAAACATTAAACACGTTTAGTTACACATAATAGAAAACAAAATCAAAGATAAACAAGTAGACCAATGAATGGAAAACAAAGAAATCATAATTATAAATCTTCTTTTTTCTTCTATTGAATGTTCTTGCAAGTTTGAGGTTTGATGTTATAATCAATTAGATCTCTTAATGAATTCTTTGCGTTCTCCACATTCCTTAATCAAAATTGTCCCTTCTTTACGTTCCTCATGCCTAAAATCTGCTATAAAATTCAGTTTTCCTTTGTTTGCCTCTATTCAAGTGCTTTTATAGTGAAAAATAAGGTTATTGGGATGTACACGGTCAATTGCACAATCGTATAAGTGTCTGTGTAGCTCCGAGTTGTGCAATTGACTGTATAGCTATTAAAATCCATAAAATTGTGAATTTATATGTTCATAAAGAGTTATACAGTCGTATATGTCCAAAATACTTCAAATCTTTGTTTTATGCCACAATTTCTTCCAAATTTGTCTCAGTTTGGGCTATGAAGAAATTATAACTTATAAATGCACTTGGAGAGAATTAAGTACCAAAAATACAAAAAAAAAAACTATAAAATATTAAGCAAAATATATCAAATATGGGTGTATAATTATAGTCAAACATGCATCTATCATCACTGCAACAAGGGATAAGAGAAATTTCTATGATCAGAGCCTTTCTAAAGAGCAATTTTACAATCAACTCATGTAGCTCATTAAACTTCAGATAAGCATTCACAATATAGAGTTGAAGATGTGCAATATCTTCTATCCATTTGGAATTCCTAGATCTTTCTTTTAAGTATATTTTTGTAATCCTCTTTAATTACTAGTGCTTTTTTACCTTAGTAATTTGACTTGTTCACTTAGAATGTCCTTTATGGCTTAATTCAACTCTTCTTTTCTCCAAAAAGAGATTGACATCCTTCCTAATTAGTTTTTACTAATTCCACACCCACTTTACAACCCTTCCTCATTCCTTATCCTGACATAAGCAAATATATATATATATATATTGAATCCTAAACCATAAAGCCTAAGAAAACTAACACTAGAAGTAAAGATGCTTAATGGACTCTAGTGAGAGCTGCAAAGCAGAAAAATCTAGTCTAAACATTCATTTATCATATCCTTTATCTTGTATGCTTCTTGATAGCTAGTCAATATATAAAGGAATTTTAGGAACTTGAGACTTACACCACACCAACTCTAACCATAATACTTTTTTGGTAATGATACATGTAGATTTCCAAACAGGATTTATTTGTAAAATAGTTGGAATGATCCTTCAACAAAGCAATGGAATTTGAGGACAAGGAATCAAGCTTATAGTTGTGGAGGTTTGCCTCAATTATCACTATAACTTTGAACTTACAATTCCAATCATCACCATTGATAATTTCTTTCACCTTGTCTTTAATAGGTATCTTTAATCTTAGTGAGGTTAAATCTAAAATGATGTGCAATGGACCTAATTTGTACTAGTTATTAAACCAAAACCATGTACCTTTGTTGTCGCTAATCAAGTAATTAAAAACCATATTAAGATGATACCATATTCAAGCATCTGAGTTAGAAACCAAGATTGCTTCCTATTAGGAAATAAAACCTTGAAGCTATAATCATACAAGTAATATTTATGCTTCCATTTTACCCAAATTGCCTCTTTATCATTAAAAATATTTGAATTCTCTTTGAGAGCAATACCTGACTTATTACTTTAATTGAGATTAATCCTAAATCAAGTTTTTTCTTATGGCAGCACATATTTGTTCAACTAACCTTAGAGATTCCACAAGAAGTTCTTAAGCATCTTCTCAATATATTGAATAGTTCACTTAAGAAGAACTAGATGTGCTATTAGTTGTAACCTACTAACATAACAGAGAAAACAATTCCACCAACTTGATATTCTATTATTGATGGATTCTTTAAGTAGCATATAGTATCTAAACGAGGGCTTTTTATAACTCTTAGATATTTAATGGGAGTTTAATGAATTTCAAGTCTTGAAATCATAATAAGAGAGGTGACATTATGAGTACCAACTGAGATATAAAGGATATTTGTGTTTGAATTAATAGTTAGTGTAGACATCTTAAAGAAGGATGAAATGGAGCTTATCAATACACCAAAATAGTTAGGATAAAATCCATAAAATGAAATCAGTAAAAGCTAAATTGAATATCTTAAGGTTTTGGCATTTATAATGAAAAATAAAAGAACCATTCTCTCCTATATAGCAAGTTAGCCTAATGAAGATTTCAATTACAATTGTAACTAGGTAAAGAGAGAAAGGGATAAAAGATCCCCTTTTTTAATGGCTTTAGCCCCGTTGAATAGGAATGTAGATTGTCCATTATCAATTATATTATCAGAGGTGAAAGTGATGTAAGCTTGAATCCAATTTATGAAAAGTTTTAAAAACCTGAAGGTATGGAGATGGTTAATGATAAAAATCTAATCTAAGGAATCAATATATTTATTAAAATCAATCTTCAAAGAGCATTTTTAATGGAATTTTTTACGTTAAAGTCTTTGAGAAATTCCTACACAAGAATAATATTATCACCCATATATTATTACTACAAAAGTTAGTTCCATATTATCCCATATTCAATGTAAGTATGCCATTTTCGATAGTTTAGACACCTTAGGACTATTATCATATTTAACATTCAAGTACCTTACTTAAGTGACAAAATACCTTTTAAAGTAATTAAATACAGGTTTATGCTTAATAGGAAAGTGAAAAATAAGAAAGAAGAAACGGAATGGAAGTAATGAATTTTGTGATTTCACAGCAAAATTATATGGTGGAAACATGGAATTTACCAATTGGTAAAACAAGGATCCATGTGGGTTTATTATGATTATTATACATATAAATGAGATGGAATTATCAATCCAACGTTCCTCAAAATCTCCAAGATTCTAGCTCTCAATACAAGCAAGGTGATCTTTTACGCTCTATCTTATTGTAATGCGTCTCTTCGAAATTAGTGCATATAAGAAATACCGCATAGAGTAATGAGTCGGTAGGTATTCAGGACTTGGAATTAGAGACTTCACTTCTTTACAGGCACAAGATTTTATGGAAAGCCAAATTACGTTCTCCGAGACTTCAAATGCTACTTTTTGCGGGTTCTCTTATAGTAACTGGTGGGCTTTAATAGTAAAAAAAAAAAAAAAGAAGAGAAATCTGTAAAACGTTGCGATTTAAAGTACTTTATTTCTTAAATTAAATTTCAACTTTTCATGAAAACTAAGTTATAATATAAACAATTCTACAAACAAATGCATTTTAGGAAGTACTATTATCAAATACATCTCACTTTGTGCCAAAAAAAATGTTATTTCTTCGATAAAAGTTTGTTATATATGAACTATTTAATTAAGAAAACATTTATATATGAACTATTTAATTAAGAAAACATTTATTCTTTGTTAAATCTCTTCAATATAAACCAAAATAATCCTACTTCACATATATGTAAAAATATATTAAATGGGTCTTAGGATTACAAATAAGTAAAAGCAAATAAAAACGTATTTACATTTTCTCTTTTAATATTTTATTGATTTCAAGCGAACTTATACTTTTGACAAACTTAAGTCTCAATGTTCCACCCTACTATCCTAAAGTTATAACAAGCCCAACACAATTTTGCTAGTTTAAACATTACATTTGTTTAGTTTCACTTTTATTTTTATTTTTTCAAACCAATAAAAATATGCTTAGTTGAGTTTCCATTTTAATTTTTAAGTTATCCTATTTTATTGAATAGTATTATAAATATTATTTTATTCTAATAACTCAATTTTATTAATAATTTTATATGGAATAAATATTAATTAAAATTAATTTATTATAAAAATTATGATCATTATATTCAACAATTATTATATTCAACAATTAAGATTTTATTTATTTTAAAGAATTATTTTAACATCTAAATTTCCTATGGACCTAAGGCTTAACCTCTAGGATTTTATTGAGAAAATACTTATAGGAATTTAAGCTATGGATAGCTCAATCCTGCAATGATAGATGAGGTGAGTAGTTCGGGGTCCAACCTTTTAAAGTTTTTGAGAATCTGTCAAGACCAACTTACCTTAACAAATGTTTTGATGTTCAATCAGAACTTAAGCCAATCAGAACTTGCATTGGGCTACTTTTTGGTTCCTATTATGTTGGCAATCTTTAACTAGGTTTTTGATCAGTAATCATAGCTCCAATGTCATCATTTAGTATGGAGATATTGTTCCTATTTCTCTTAGCTAGTAAGCTCATGTATAAGAATTTTTTGTTGGAATCTCCCTCCTTCATCTAAGTTACCTTTGACTTCTACTTTACAATAAAAATTGTGAATTTTAAGGGATTCTAGTTAGACTTTTACTGTCTCTTTTTCTAAGGATAGTTTCACATTATCCTTTAGTCTTGAAGCGTCTAAGGTGGGGCTGGGAGAGTGTAGATGTCTCAATTTGGGAGGTAAAATTATATCTATTAAACCGGGAGGTAAACCTATGTTGTTCATATACAATTCCTTTTGTCTTATAAGAAATGTCTCATTAGCCCTTTGCTTATTCTTTATGGAGTCCAGCATGGTTTGTTCATGCAATTCTTAATCTCATGTTAGATCGTTTATCTTTTGGTAGATTTGGAAGGATTTATATCCCTAAGTAGGTTATCTTAGTCCTCTTGAAATAGCTTCATCAAACCCTGCTTTGGAAGCTAGATAATTAAAAAAACTCAAACAGAATAATTCTGAATTTACTTTTAGCCATGTTTATTGCCATAATTAGACTATGTTCAGAGCGTAGACATTCATAGAAGTAAACAACGCTATTTGGGAAATTTATTAATCAACCTTGGTTAATTAGGGCTCTATCAAGCTTCTTATGAATAAGTCAATCTCCTTCCTATTTATTACTTTAGGTAAGATGATAACCTCTAAAATTTAGGTCAATTACTTCAATTGTTGAGAGAAAAAAATGGAGATCATTATTGGGTTGATGCTTGCATATGCTTCCTTTAGATTCAAAGGCTAGAAGAGTACAATTTAAGTCACCCAGAATGATCTAAGAGGCCTTTACTAGTAGAGTAAAGTCTTTAAGCTTCTTCCATAAACTCTCTCGTTAGAATGAATAGTTGGAGGTATAAATAAAGCTTATCCACATGACTCCCAAACTATCACCTTCCACTTGTAAATGGATTCCTTGCATGTCACTTTACATACTTAATAACTTTATTAGGTTAGGCCAAAAAGCCACCACAATTCTACTTAAGTGGTTGTGAGAGTGATTAGAAATCACTTTCTAATTATTTAGAAACCATATTTTAGAACATGCCTCC
Organism: Erythroxylum tenue; assembly: GCA_027568955.1. NCBI lineage: Eukaryota > Viridiplantae > Streptophyta > Magnoliopsida > Malpighiales > Erythroxylaceae > Erythroxylum > Erythroxylum tenue. The sequence continues at coordinate 24,704,228 of JAOSBM010000005.1, read as the reverse complement.
GCTTGGTTTCTAGTATCCCAAAAATCATATGATTAATAGTATTAATGAAAAAAGCTATTAAAAGTTATTTTTTTAGGTTATTAATACCTAGACTATTCCAAGCAAAGATTGACATAATACTAAAGGTTAGTTTTCTTCTTTTTTGCTTTGCAATCAGACCTCCTTTTTTCCACTATTTTGAAATCCTCACCTCAGCTTGCATAGCTTCTAGTTTTATGATCAAAAGGATTGATAATGGTACCTATGTTTAAGATTCCTCAGGTGTATTTTGATGGCATTCCATAATCTACATTGAAGCTTCTAGGCTACTTGAGCTTCCCCATTAGCATTTAAGAATGGTTCCATATTTTCCAATAGAGATTTATCCTAGGTTGTAGTTTGCTTAAGAGGTTCCTAGACCAAGTTAGGAATTGATCTAGTCTAAATACACTCATCTAGAGGTTTTGTGTTGTCTTCTTCTATGTCCACTAGACCTCTTACCAGATCCTCATAATTGCCCCTCTTGAATAATTTACATGTTGGTCGCCATTGCTTCATAAGCATAGTTGGAGTATGCCTCCATTAATAGGAAATATGAATAGTGTCCTCTTTGAGTTTATCCTCATCTCCAATTTGCAATAAAGGGATCTCCTCTAGGAGTTATTTAGCAACATTTACGTTGACATATCCTAGCGTAACTAACTTTTTTTCCATCAAGGTCGCCTTATCCATACACATTGGTTT
>JAOSBM010000005.1:24685694-24697735 GCA_027568955.1 Erythroxylum tenue | reverse complement strand
TAAAACTATCTATTTCCATCAAGGTCACCATAGTTTCATTAGCAAACCAATGTGTATGGATAAGGCGACCTTGATGAAAAAAAAAGTAATTCAAATGAGCTTAGGAAATATATAATTTGAATGAGTTGAGAATTTACATACGAAGATAGAGAAATTAGAAGCAAAGAGAATTTATGTTAATTGTTGCATTAAAATAAAATATTATCTTCAATTTTTAATCTTTAGTAGGATAATATTTATCAACTAATCCAAACAATTTTAGTCTTAGAACTTTAATTTCCATATATGATTCATAAAATAAAACGAAAAGTTGGTTCATTATCACTTGACCTAATTCTTAAGGTTAGCTTATATTGTTAATATGATATTTAGCAAAATACATTTACTATAAAAGGACAATGAAATTCAAAATCATTAAAAAATTACTTCTAAGACAAATTCATATCCATTATTCATGCATAAAAGGATACTCATAACTATGTATATTACTAATTATAGACATTTATTGAATACTAAAAACAACAAATAAGGCTTAATAATAATTTTTAAAATTATTAATAAAAAAATTTCATGAGTTAATCATGTTTTATAAAGACAGTTTAAAGACATGTTTTTTTTTTACTTTTTTCATAAGAGTTAAATTTTTTGTAGTTCAACTAACATATGACCTACATCCATTAGTAAGAAGATTGATTTCTTATATTACTAGGAGAAGACAATATAAAGACAACAATATAGCAATAACCTTCTTTTGTCATATATAACCCTTATCAAGGTATTTATAGTTGGCATGGAAACAAGTCGAGTCAGGCCGAATCCGCCTAGATAATACAGCTAGAAAATTTTTGTTCGACCCTGACCCCAATCGGAAGCCAGATTAAGCCTAAGGCATATGGCCTAAGCCTAAGTTTGATCGGTCTAGGTGGCCTGAAGCTTAACTAGTCTAATTTTTTATTTTTAAATTAAAAATAAAAAACAACATTGCTTTACTCAAAATAATGTCGTTTTCTTATAATACCTAAAGCCCAAAACTTTTTTTTAAAAAAAACCCAAGTCAGCATGAAGCTTGGTCAAATCTAATCGAGCTCGAGCCGAACTACCATGTCTAATTTATATATTAAAGTTATATATAAAAAGTCTAAGGACAATGTAATTATATTTCTATAGATGCTTAAGGTTAGTGGTCAGTAAAATTCTTTTCTCATTCATCCTAAAATTTTATTTTATGTATCCTACATTTGATCCACACTTGAAATCGACATTGATTTGCTTATGTCTTAAAAATCTCTCTAACTAGTAAAAGACTGATGCTAGTATCATATCCTTGTTCAACGTCGGTTAGCTTCTATAATTGCATTATTCACCAAAATTTAAGGCATATATCACAATTATCCACTTTGACTTAAATTCTCCAACATCTAACCAAGAATTAATCCCTATCATAAAGCCCTAAAAGACTTCAAGCTATATATGTATTCACTAAGTCTAAGCTATGGTTGAACTTTTCTATATGCAACATCTTTTTCAACATTTTAGTTGTATCCTAAGGAGTGTGAACCTTTATTTTAATTTAAAATTTGATCATATGCAATCAATTTTCCAATTTTCTGAAACCTCACATCCTCCACCATAGCACACGTTCTTCTATCTTTCTTCTAAATTTTTACAATTCTCTAAAAGATAGTTACATTTTCATCATTAATGATAAGAGTATATACAACCGAGTCTTCTTAACCATATCTTTTTAGTTGCTTGATGGCTCATCTCACTCTATCTTTTGTTATACCATTGCTTTCTTTCTGACGTTGTTCTATCTCTTTCAAAGCTCAAGAGCATACTATTGTAACACTTGTATCATACATTTTGATTTGCATTGAACTATTGCCTTTAACTATATGTCCTCCATCATCACCCAATTAAACAGTACCATTATATTCTTTAAAAGAATAGAACTAGTCCTTATTGAAAGTCATATGTTAAGATGTGCCAATGTCTATCATCCACCGATTATAAAATAAGAATTACTCACAACCAAAAAATAATTGTCACTTTTATCCTCTTCGTCAAAACTTTCATAGACTACAAAAATATCTATTTCATTTTATTTTTTCCCTTCTCGCACTTAGGCATTTCTTTATAATTAAAGCATTGAACAAATCTAGCCTTTAATTTATATTGTGACTTACTCGTATTTCCAATATCATCCCTTATCCTTATCATTACTAATAACCAAACACAATTCTAATTCATATTACATTTTTAAAAAAATCTAATTCATTTTCATATGTGTTAGAGATCTTTTTCTTCAGTTCTTTAGACTGTACAATATCCTTCACATCATTAATAGAAATAGTATCTCTACCATACTGCTGAGTTTGGCTCCTTTGTTGTCCCATATTGGTTGGGGACAACAATTGAGGCAAGACTCTTACCTATATAAGGAAGTTGCTACCTCCTTGTTTAGTGCACCAATACAAAGTCAAAGATTTGTATGACAAATTTGACTCTAATTAAATTCCTCATTTGAGGTGAGAGTTGGAGAGTTTGTTGTGAGTATTTTTTTGTGGGTGTACTAGTGTATTTGGGAATTAGGTGAGAGAAAAAATTGTGTGATTGTAAAATTTTTTCACATAGTGGATTTTCTTCTCAGTGCCCGTGATTTTTCTCCGGTTTGGGAGTTTCCACGTAAATTCTCTTGTGTTGTTATTTTCTGATATTTTTGTCTATCAAATATTTGTGGGTGTGAGTTTGAGAGGTCTAAATTCTCAACAAGTAGTATCAGAGCCAAGGTGCGTTTTTCTTGAAAATTCTGAGTATGCTCTGTGGTCGCAGTTTTGACTGATCTTCCACATCAGAAAATATTTTCTTGAAAAAAGTTCATTTGGTGCAATGGAGTTTTGGTGTGGTAGTGTGGTAGTACATGTCTATGAAAGTTTTGGCTAAGGAAAGACTTGGTATTTAAGTGTGTTCGTTGTGACCTACCTTTCTTTCCTGGAAATTTTTCTGGTGTACTATTCATTTCTACGGTAAAATTCATCAAAGCAAAAGAGCACAAGAAAAATGTCAGGAAATAGGACTTTGAATCCTCTTAGATTTGAGGTGGAGAAATTCGACGAGAGAATCAATTTTGGCTAGTGGCAAGTGCAAGTCAGGGACATTTTGATTAAGTCGAGGTTGCACAAGGCATTGAAAGGCAGACAAATCCTTGATGTCGGTACAGGGAAATCTAGTATGAGCGATGAAGATTGGGAGGATCTGGATTTGAGAGCAGCAAGTGGGATACGATTGTGTTTGGCTAAGAATGTCCTTGCAAATATGCATGGAATATCTACAACAAAAGAGCTCTGGGAAGAGCTTGAGGAGTTGTATCAAACAAAGGGCATCTCAAATCGGGTGTACCTAAAGGAGTAGTTTCATACACTACAGATGAGGGAAGGTACTACAATTTCAGATCATTTAAGCGTTCTCAATGGGATCGTCTCTGAACTAGAGGCAATTGGAGTTCGTATAGATGATGATGATCAAGCTTTGAGGCTCATCTGGTCTCTTCCACCTTCATATGAGCACATGAAACCGATTTTGATTCATGTGAAGGAGAAGATTGTTTTTTCTGAAGTTACCGAAAAACTCTTTTCAGAAGAGAGAAGACTGAGTGGTGGAAGAAATGTTCCTCCTGAAAACTCAGCTTTGGTGGTAGCTGGATATCGGAAGAAGAACTCCATGAAGAAAAATGTAGTATATTGGACGTGTGGACAATCTGGGCACTTGAAGAAAAATTGTCCGAGAGATGGAGCGGGTTCGGCAATAGACTCTGGGTCAGTTAATAGAGAGACTGACAATGTCGCTAACATTGTTTCCATGAATGATGATCTTGCTCTCTAAAAGGAGACATGTACATCCTCATGGCACGCCGCTAATCCCAAAGTTACCATGATAGAGGATGTGTTACAGTTAGCGGGTCCACAAGTTTGCACACGGGCATTGGTTTGACATTAGTGCAAGGTGTGTGGTGGAATTTATGTTGATGGCTGATGAACTTCCAGGAAAGCCAAACATGGGAGTTGCACCATAATTTTTCAGCAAGGTTATTTTCGACATGTGCCGAAGTAAAAGGCTTGGAATTGGTTTATTCTGAGTGGGTATGCTTTTATGGTGGAGCATGATGCTGTGAAGCATGATAATTCTCTACATTGAGAGTTATGTTATTTTCAGTAGATTTTCATTGAGGTGGAGTGTGGTTATGGGATCAACCAAAGTCGCCAAGGTGGAGATTGTTGAGTTTGACTCCTTTGTTGTTCCATATTGGTTAGGGATAACAATTGAGGCAAGACTCTTATCTATATAAGGAGGTTGCTACTTCCTTGTTTAGTGCACCAATACAAAGTCAAAGATTTGTATGACAAATTTGACTCTAGTTAAATTTCTCCTTTGAGGTGAGAGTTGAAGAGTTTGTTGTGGGTATTTCTTTGTGGGTGTGTTAGTGTATTTGGGAATTAAGTGAGAGGAAAAATTGTGTGATTGTAAGAATTTTTCACATAGTAGATTTTCTTCTCAGTGCTCGTGATTTTTCTCCGATTTGGAAATTTCCACGTAAATTATCTTATGTTGTTATTTTCTGATATTTTTGTCTATCAAATATTCGTGGGTGTGAGTTTGGGAGGTCTAAATTCCCGACACGTACATCATAGTATCAATACAAATTTTATATGAATTGGGTAAAGAACACAAGAATTATGGTTTGATTTTCATCCTCTATAAATCAAAGATGATTTGATTAAAATTATCTATGTGATCCTTTATGTGTGTACTTTATATCATTCTCAAGGTATACAAATGTTGCTTTTGATATAAACGAGTTATTAAGAATAATACTTACTTTTGAGACGCTTTTATATCAATACAATAGTTGTTTTATAAACCATCTCTCTTGGGACTTTATCTCCCAAACTCAAAGGTACAGTATTGTGTGCCTTTGACAAAATCTCTTTCTTCTCCGATGCTCTCTAGTTTTTTGTTAGTTTTTCTTCTCCTTCCAATGATGTTGTGTATCCTTTGTAAATAAGAAATGGTCTCATCTTTACCTTCTGTAGAGTGAAACCAAGGACGGAGGTAGATGGGGCCCAGTGTACACCTCCAAGATTATTAAATAATTATATATATATACATGTGTGTGTGTGTGTGTGTGTATATATATATATATATATATATATATATATATATCAGTACGGGGTTATTTAGAGGTTAGTGGTGCACTGAGCCCCCTAAAATTTAAAAAATTAAATATTTAGACCCCCTATCTTAAATTTCTGGCTCCGTCACTAAGTGAAACTATTCAATTCCATTGAAATTCTTAATATCGAACTTGTGAAAAGATATCTTGATAATTACCAAACAAAAAAGATATCTTGAGAGTAAAATCTTAGCTTTTATACCAATTTTTGCGCTAGTAAAATAATATAAGAAATAGATAAATAAATGAAAAATACATAATTTATGTGTTTTGATCAATATATGGCCTACGTCCAAGTGTAAGGAGATAGATTTTTTATATTAATGTGATATGACAATATAAAGAGAATAGTATGACAACAATATTCTTTAATCTTATACAATATTTACTAAGGTATTTATAGACTAGAGTTATATTTAAGGAATTTAAAGGTAGTGTAACTCTATTTTACAAATATATAAGGTTAGTGAAATTTCATTTCCAGGTAAGTTTAAGGTTAGTGAAATTCTATTTTGTCTTTTTCTTCAAAAGTTGTATCTTCTCGCCTATGATACCGACTTATTATTGACACTAACTTCAATTTATTTCTAACTAAAAATTTTGTTGATCAGTATGAAAGAAACCCCAGGGTTATATTTGAGGTTAATTATTTTATAATTTTATTGTTTATCAAAATTTAAGATATTTTTATTTAAAAATTCAGAAAAGAAAATTACAAATCGAATAGCTGAAAAAATGCATTTGTTAAAAAGAAAAAGAAAAGGATGAATGGGCTAAGCATGAATAACGCCTCACGGAAAGAAGAAAATTAGAAAAAAGACGGGCCGTACAACGATGATGTTGTTTCTTTTAAGTGAAGGTGAAGCAAAGGAGAAAGGGTAAAAGGTGTAAGAGAAGGGTCACTTTCAACTTTCAAGAGGTATGGTGGGCGGGCGTGGCAGTGGAGGTGGCACATAGAGGATCTAATGTATATATTCAGAGATTTAATTTTAAACCCGTTGTATTAGAACTTGTAGTAAAAACATTAGTCGCAGTAAAGAGAGATTGAAAGGAATGAACTTTTGTTTTGCCCTGCTGTTGTTGTCTTGTGCGTGTGATCTGTAGGATAATAATACAAAGAACAGCAGAAGACGTAGTGATGAGATCACAGAGATCACAGAGACCAAACACTGGCATCATCATAAAAAATAATACAACATCCGCTTCCCTATGCTATAACTATGTTCTATATCCATAGCAGAAGCACATCAAACAACCTGTGGGAAGGTGTTGCAGGAATCAGCTCTCTTTGATAAGATCTCTGGATTTTCTATCATTTAAATTTTCTTCCAAGTAATTACCAAAAAACGAGAGAGATGGGTTAGTTAGCTAGGCATACATAGAGCTGCTTTAGGCTTGCTTTTCAGTTTTAGGCGGTGGTGGTGTCGCGGTGTCATGGAAGTGGAAATATTGCATGGCAGAGGCTTTCTGGAGAGGCAGCAGTATCAGGTTTCAGAATGGTTGCAGCACTTGCACAAGCAACAAGAAGCGATTAGGAAGCCGCATCAAAGGGAGAATAGCAAAGGAACAACCACCACCCACCACAACTAAAGAAAAGTGTCCTCCATTAAAAGCTGGAACAGAAAAAGCACAAGGTCCTGAGTCTGGATCCTCAAAGAGAGAATCTTCAACTTCATCTTCATCATCATCAACATCAGCATCAACATCAGCACCAATACAAACTGCATCACCAACAACAACATCTAAATATAGTCCTAAATTCAAGACATGTAGAAGTTGTAACGGAAGGAGAACAACAACTAGAACAAGCTCACCAGCTCTTGCCAAAAGACCATCACTATTATCATCAACTACCTTTTCTTGTCCCTCACCAATATCTACCAGACATAGAACCCCTACAGCCCCAACAACAAGACCAAAACTTTTACTCCTTTCATGGGTTAGATACACAACAACAGAGAAAAAGATCTCACTTCCCAGCTCCGTCATCATCCTCAAATTTCCCAGAGCAGAGCATCAAATATGCAAGAAAAATGGGAGAGAACCACCAGCAAGCAGCAGCAACATCATCCAGACTTGGGATAAGGAGCGGAGTAGGAGAGATCGTCGAGGTCCAAGGAGGCCACATTGTTCGCTCCACTGGAAGAAAAGACCGTCACAGCAAGGTCTGCACAGCCAAAGGCCCCAGAGACCGACGAGTCCGTCTCTCAGCTCACACCGCCATTCAGTTCTACGATGTCCAGGACCGCCTAGGCTACGACCGCCCCAGCAAGGCCGTCGATTGGCTCATCAAGAAAGCCAAGGCCGCGATAGACGAGCTCGCCCATCTACCTGCATGGGACCCAACAACCGCCGGAACCACCACCACCACTACCAACACCTGCTCCACTAAAACTAGAACCGCTAAAGAACAGCAAGGCCGCACAAACAATGATAGACACAGAGAGGATCAGTTGTCCATGGAGAACGTTGCTGCTGCTGTTTCTGCCACCGTCAGTAACGACATGAAACAAATTGTGGCAAATGATGTCCAAAACTTGCCGCAACAACTCATGTCGGAAAACCACAACTCTTCTACTTTTCTCACGCCATCATTAGACTGCGACTCCATTGCTGATACTATCAAGTCCTTCTTCCCAATGGGTGCGTCGGTAGAGACGACATCCTCGTCTTCTATACAGTTCCAGAGATGCCCGCCAGATTTTCTGTCGAGGACAAGCAGCCAAGCACAAGATCTGCGGCTCTCACTTCATTCATTTCAAGAGCCGATTCTTTTGCCCCACCATGCTCAGAGTGAGCAGCAAATCTTGTTCTCTGGAACTGTGGCTCTCGGTGATATGGGATTCGACGGTTCGCCGGGTGGGTGGTTGGAGCACCACCACCCTGCTGAAATAAGTCGATTCCAAAGAATGGTGGCTTGGAACGCTGGTGATGCTAATAATGCTGGTGGTGGGGCAGGAGGTGGTGGCGGCGGTGGAGGATTCATATTTAACACACCTTCACCGTTGTCACCGCTGCCACCTACCCTGTTGCAGCCGTTGTTTGGCCAAAGCCAGTTGTTTTCTCAGAGGGGACCCCTTCAGTCCAGTAACACGCCTTCAGTTCGTGCTTGGATAGATCCTGTGATCACGGTCGCTCATCATCATCCTCATGAAATGTCACAAATTCATCATCAAGACCAATCTGCGATCTCAGGGAATGCATTCGGATTTTCCGGTTTCCACATTCCAGCACGAATTCAAGGCGAAGATGAGGAGCACGATGGCATTCACAATAGACCGTCCTCTGCTTCCTCTGATTCTCGCCATTGATTGTACCAAATACCCCAAATCTCATCTCTTACATGTGCTCTCCCTAAGGTCTGCTTCTCAAGTTAATTCCTTTTTCTTTATTTCACGTTTACTGTTCTCTTTGGAATGTTTCTTTTGCAGCCCAAATTGATATTTTGTCAAATGCTTATCTTGGGACTACAGAGATGAGTAAAGGGCTAGTTTGGAGGCGATGTCTTGTTCACTTTTGGATACAATTCAATGGCTAATACCCCGGGAGGAGAGACGTCTGAGTGGATATTTTCAGGCTTTCCATCCCGGGTTTGTTTAACTTCTGTAAGATGTTTTGCATTATCATCTTCAAGCTTTATTTGTTTTTCAGACAATGTACTTTTGGGCTTGTGGAGCTCAACTTTGTTGGCTTGTCTATGCTTTTATGTTGCTAGACTTCGCATTGTAGTTGATGTTTATTGTTTTGGAAGCCATTTCTAAAATTGCTGATAGAAGATGCTTGGCGTTTGCTTTAATGGACGGTTTCATCTTTTTTCGCAATCAGATGACTCCTGATAGGTGTAATCTGGCATGCCATAAGGAGGTCTTATGAAAGAAGCCAACCCCAGATCAGCAGATTTACCTATAACAATTTCATGCATAGTTGATTAGAGCTGGTTTTGACCTTTTTCCTTTTGGCAATTCATCAAAAGGAAAGGTAGGAGTAGAGCATAAAAAAAATGGTCTTCGATTTGTTTGGAGAGGTCTTTGCTTTGTTTGGAGAGAATCAGTTCCTTTCGTGTAGAGGGGAAAGGTTTCGTTCTTTGATATGATAATCTATGTTTGTTGCTTTTACTGCATTTGTTGCCTCAACAACTTCCTTAAATCTGCAAAAGAATTGAAGGAAAACTAATCTTTGACATCTCTATCCTTGCTTGGAATTCTGGGAGCATCAACGACTAGAATAGTCACTTTCATCAAACAGTAGAAGCTGCTGTTCACATGGTACAATAGTTGTTGAAAACAATTGGTATAATTTCTACTATTTTGGTGGAGAATTTAGTTCCAGCTGCAATCTGTGGTATTGTTCTCTCTAGTTATACCACCTAACTAGATTTGATTGTGAGAGATAGAGATAGAGATTAGAGAGCTGAGTTGCAAAAAGGAGGAATGCTGGAGGCAAAATTCCGAAGCTGTATATTGTCAAGGTATGTAGAGTGAGGGATAACAAAGTTACCTAGAGTGAAAGAATTCATGTTATCTTGTAGAGCTATATACCATAGAGGTAAGTATCGGTTTGAGGTTGTTAGATGTTGAAGACGGTGGAGGCAAGGATTAGTAATGCCTCTAATATGAAACGAATAAGCTAAGATGAATGAATATAGCAGGTGGAGGTGGAGCTATTTGACGTTAAGTGGTCTACAGGAGGACCACGAACTAGGAATTGGGAAGATGAGCATAATAACAACATAGCCTGAATTATGATGGATGCCAGCAAAAATGGTAGATTTAGCCATCTGTCTTTGGTCCCCTACCCTGTAAAAATCTCAGTCGACAAAAATCGCTTCTTTCTAGCTGGAAATTTTCTATAAGAAAAATAATAATAAAAGCAATCGTCTTGGCTTCAATTCAGATAGTGACACATGTATTCTGCATGATAACTGTTGCTTCTCCATCCTCGTCCCTGTCTTGGGTACTCTGAAAGTAACTCTACTTAGCTCAGTATACCTTTTCTTTTACGAGAACGGATAAAGCTGTCTCTCGTAGAATTCCCGTAGATAAATTTAGTATAGCTAGTCATTTCAAGTCCTTTAAGTTTCTCTCGAGAACAATGTGGCAATGAGCGGATTCTTAAACTACTACTTGATCGGGGCTAGGAATGTCTAATCTTGCTGGGATGCAATCTGTTATGTAGTTGCATAAAAATGAGTTAACAACCTAATTTATTTGTAACGGACAATTGAGTCCAACTCCTGTTTAATCAATCTTCTTTAACCAACTTCACGTACAAGCATTAACATTAGCAATCGCATGTTAATATTCAGAAAAAAGGTGAAACCCTTCCATTGGTTTGGCTAAATCGTCCTGTATGCTTGGTAGAGTTCGCTTAATTGAAAAATGCCGAAGTAGGGACCTGAGTTAAGGTTTATGTTCTGAACTTGAATATGTTACAAATACGGTGTAGACTAGGAGGAATGAAGTAACGCAATTCATCAAAGAAGCTGCACGTAAACTGTTAGAACATGTGACTTTGAAACAGTTAAAAATATTATCAGAATAGTTTATTTAAGTTCAGATTTTATTTTATACTGATTTAGATTAGATATTATTTATTTTTAAATTTTAGTTAGAAAAAGACTGTATAAATAGACAAGCTTCTATTCAATAAAAATTTAGAGAGTCCTCTCCACATTAAAAAAAAAAACCAACAACTAGTATCAAAGCTCTCTTGATCTTAAGGGATCTCCAAACCTACAAACCTATAACTCATAACTCATTCTATGCTTTCTTACACCACAAATCAAAAACCACACGACAATGGATTCAAAATCATCTTTCATTGTCATTACTCTACCAGTGTTTGATGGAAGAAATTATCTAGGTTGGGCTGTTCGAATGGAGACCTTCTTTGAAACAAATGACTTGTGGGAAGCTATAGATGAAGACTACGACGTTCCGGATTTGCCAACAAATCCCACAATGACTCAAATCAAGATGCACAAAAAAAAAATTCAGGAGGAGAAAAAAACAAGAGTTTCAATAAGTGTGGACAACTAGGACATATTGAAAGGATATGTAAAGCGCAACATAATGTTAGAGAAACCAAGCAAGCTGTAAACGATCAACTTGAGGAGGAGGAGTTATTTGCAGCATCATGTTTAGCCTAACAACGAAATTATGGGAGCACAAACAAAAAAAAAGAAAAAAAGATGCTTGGAGTTTGCATTATCAAAGTCAAGGAGGAGTGTTGAACATGTGACTTTGAAACAGTTAAAAATATTATCAGAATATTTTATTTAAGTACAGATTTTATTTTATGCTGATTTAGATTAGATATTATCTATTTTAAAATTTTAGTTAGAAAAAGATTGTATAAATAGACAAGTTTCTATTCAATAAAAATTGAGAGAGTCCTCTCCACATTAAAAAAAATCAAAAATTGGTATCAAAGCTCTCTTGATCTTAAGGGGCCTCTAAACCTACAAACCTATAACCCATAACTCATTCTACGCTTTCTCATACCACAAATCAAAAACCACACGACAATGGATTCAGAATCATCTTTCACTGCCATTACTCTACCAGTGTTTGATGGAAGAAATTATCTAGGTTGGGCTGTTGGATTGGAGGCCTTCCTTGAAGCAAATGACTTGTGGGAAGCTGTAGATGAAGACTACGACGTTCCGATTTGCCGACAAATCCTACAATGACTCAAATCAAGATGCACAAAGAAAAGAAAAAAAATTTAGGAGAAGACAAAAACAAGAGTTTCAACAAGTGTGGACAACTAGAACATATTGAAAGGATATGTAAAGCGCAACAAAATGTGA
>JAOSBM010000005.1:24660891-24672695 GCA_027568955.1 Erythroxylum tenue | reverse complement strand
TTCACAACCAGGAACTCAACGTCCCTCTCTATCTGACATGGCTTTTGTCCGAATTTTACTTTCAGAAAGACTCGAGCAAACAGGTAGGTTGATGCTCCAGTTACCCCTTTGATGGGTCCCTCTATTGACAGGAGTCGATCCTCTGGTATCTCCATTTGCTTGAATGCATCATAATATAATAGGCCGGCCGAGCTACCTGTATCGATCATCACCTATTTTACCTCACTGCCATCCATGTTCAGATTGACTACTAGCGCGTCGTCATGAGGACACTAACACCAGCCAGATCGAATTCGTCGAACGAGATTACCTCATCGGTCTGTGGCTTTTTCATTACTGATTGGCCCTCAGCGATCTGTCTGACATACCTCTTCCTTCCTTTGACGATGGACCCTCCTGCTGCACTACCCCCGAAAATTATGTTGATGACCCTAACCGGTCGGTCGTCCTGTTATCCGGTGTTTCTATCACCTCTTTCTCTGGACTGTTCTCTCATGTCACGTCGGTCGTCCGTATTCCTGCTCCTATCGTTTTTTCTTTGAGGCTTTCGCCAGTTGTCTGACCGATCGGTTCTACCCTCATTATCTCGATCGGTCAGGTTGATTCGATCGTCCACGATTTTTTCTAGGGTTTTAGCAGAATGTCGATCGACCGTCGTGCCTGTCTGCCAAGCGGGGATCTGTTGTTGGCTCGCCCGAGATCCCAAGGGTTGGCGAATCCATAGATCAGCCGCTTCTGCTATCTGCCTTCGGGTGAGGGAGGTTTGTTGCTGTACGGGAGGATTTGAGTCTAGAGGATGCTAGAGGTTTGGATGTGAGTTAGTCTCGGCGTTATCCTCCAGGGTTACGCTTTGTTCTTCTCGATCTTGGTTTTGAGGCTGTGGCTGATCGTTCGAGTGCGAAGATTGCGTATGAGACTTGTGATGTGCTGGCGGGAGAGCGGTAAGTAATTGCGAACCCATCCGTTGTAGCGCAAGTGCCGTGACGGCGGCTATATCAGGATTGGCTGCTACCGCTTGACGATCTATGTATTTCTGGACGTAGTGCCTTGACGTCGGGCCCCACGGTTGGCGCCAAGTTCTGTTGAGGCTGGATGCTGTTGCTTGGATCCATCGTCTCGGCAAGCTCGAGCTCGTGAATACCTGCAAAACAACAAAGGCACGACGGGGGTTGGTTGCCGGCAGGCCCCTCCGACGCTCAAGTTAGGTTTTTGGTGAAGGTATTGAGCAGCTAAAAGTAGAGAAAAGCAGTGTATGAGTCTCGTACCTGTATTATGGCGAAATAATACCTTATATAAGGGATGGTTGCTAGGTTTAAGTTTTTACGTAGGTCTTCACGTATATATGGGAGGTTGTCTCCTTCAACTGGGCTGTTGACGATTGGACCTGGGCCTAGGCCTGGCACTGCCGACCTAACTATTATTATTATTATTATTATTATTATTATTATTATTATTTGATATTAAATTTAAATTTTTATTATTAGTATTTATTAACTTTTTAACTAACACAAATCATTCGTAATAAAATTATCAATGAATTACATATTTATAATTATATTAAGGATTAGGGACATTTTCGTTTTTGGTACAATTTTTTCGTTTTATTCACTGTAACCAAACACATTTTGTCTATGAGACAGAGACAGAAATTTCTATTCTATCCACTACAACCAAACATCTCACTACCTCTAATTTTAATTCTATTTTATCTCCAAATTTTTGTTTCTCGCTTCTCCAATATTGAAGACAGTAACCATACCTATGGCAACTTCTAATTGCGTATCTCTTTCTGCTGGCATTTTGTGTTGACCTAAAAAAATTGCATTTCTCTATAAAAGAGGGAAGGCTGACAACAAACATTTACGGGAGACAGCTTTATTAAGTAGATATTTATGGAAGACGGCTTTTTACAGAGTTGTCTCTTATCCCATTAGCAAAAAGGAAATAATGAACTTGTTTTTTATTCCCTCCATTAATACTTTTCAATTCCTCTATTTTTTGCTATTTTGTTCCTCGCGATGTTCCTCGCGACGACGGAGGAGGGACTTGATATTTCTAAATCTACACGCCCCAAGCTTACGGTCATCACTTTTCTGTTCTGTTTGAAACTCGCCTATCACCTAATTTTCTCATCTCTGGCTGTTGCCTTATTTTTCTCACAGTCGCTGCCGGCTCTTTCTTCATACTTATGCCTTTTCCATATTCTTTGCTTTCTCTAAAATAGATTTATATCGTGCCATCTTATGTTTTTATTAATTAATGTGTTATCTACGGTGGAGATGCGTGGTGCGATTGCGGGTGGTAGTCGGTGACTTGCGGCGCAGCGGTGGTCAGCGAGACTGGGCTGGGCACAATGACACACCGACTGGAGACAGAGAGGTCGGCTGGAGAGTGAAGACAGGGAGAAGACTGTTGGGTGAGGGCTATTTTTAAATTTTTTCTCAAACAAGTCCTTCGATTTTTTAAAGTTTACCAAGCAGGTCGATATTTGTCCAGTATTCCAAATACTGACCGGTATAAGAAGAAATCGCTAGTACCGGCCGGTACGTATAATCGGTACCAAACAACTAAATTTTGTATCATTTATTGGCCGGTACGATATGAAATTCAAAATGTCATATTTGTATCATATTCAAAATTCTGCTCCGTACCGATTTGCTGTAGCTACATTCAAAGAACAAATAGTTTCTGCGTTCATTCAAAATGTCATGATTAGTTAGCACGGATTGTTGTCAAGAAAAGTAATTTTTTTTTAAAATTTAAATTATTACGATTAGTTCATTTTTTTTAGGTAATTAAGAAAGTAAAAATTTTTCTAATTTAAGAAAAGTAGTGACACTTTTTTTGGAATATAAATTACAACACTTTCTTGGTATTTAAAGTACTTTCTTTAAAAATTTAATCTAAAAAATACACTAGATAATTTAGCCCTTCCTTCTCTCTCAACTCTGAGATTTTAAAATATATAAATTTCAAATAAATTTTGATTTAATAATTAAAAATAAAAATAAATATTAGTTTATAAATAATAATTTTTAAATTATTTATTTTTAAAAATAAAATATTTTATTAATATTTTAAAATAAAATATTAAAATAAATTTAAATAAAAATATTTTTAAGTTTTATTTAATTTATAATTTTTATTAATAATAAAATATTTATTATTATTTTAAAAACAAAAATTAAAAATTTACAATAATTATAAAAATTCACAATAATTATCAAGGAATATCTTCAGGTTTATATATTTCCTTATTTAATAATTTCAATTTTTATTTTATTTGTAGGGATATAATTAAAACACAACTTAAAATTAAGTTATATTCTGTAAAATACTGTTACATATCAAACACGATAATAAAAATCCACCTAGCTTTCTTATTAGAATTTTTGTAAGTATCCAAATATATGAATTTTTTTACTTTCCTATAAATTTATTTTTCAAAGAATTTTATTTCAAATTTACTTTACTTTCCGCCCAACCAAACAGAACCTTTAAGTCACTAACAAAGCTGTAGGGTGACCAATAGAGGAAGACGGAAATATTATGGATCTAAACCACGAAACTAACACTGCAATGGAGTGTAAATGAAGAAATGGAGGGCACTGTGGAGCTTTATGCTTCTTGCTGGAGAGCGGGAAACTAACTACAGAGGGCCAAAAAACAATGATGTTCGCCCAAATTTAAAGGATTACGATGGTGTTAATTTTAGGGATTTAAAAATTTATTATTTAAAAAATTAAAAATGAATTTTATACGTGAAAAATCCATTACATGACAAAAAATGTTTGACATATTACATGCCTTGTCACGTCTGTACCGTACCGTTAATATAGACACTACGTGGATATAAAGGTAAATGATTATATCTCAAACTTGTATGAGAAATCACATTAATAAAAAACTATAAAGATAGAAGATAATAGAGGATAATTGCAGTGAAGTGAACAAGAAATATGAAACTCGTAATTAATTAGGGGTACGCTGTAGTCCCTATGGTTCAGTTTCAAGGCATCATAGCACGTTCGTCTTTTTGAATAAGAAAATAAGCACCTTTAGCCTGCACAACTAATGAAAATATGATATAAAATAAGCTGTGGCGTTTCATTACTTTGGTATTGTAGTTTCTTTTTATATTCTATTGTTTTAAAAAACACAAATCCGGGAGATGGAAATAGCCAATGCACAAGTTTCGGCAACCAACAGATATCAGAGGGCAGTTCAACAGATATCGATGCTCAACTATGTAGTAAGTAAAAAGAAAATGAGACGTGTTTCCAATAAGCTGTTTCCACCCATAATACATCACACGAATCACGGCGACATTTATTACACAGATGTTACTATGCATCAGAAGCATTTGCTTCCTGAGAATCTCGGAGTGAATGAGGTCATGGAGTAACGACCACCTTTAGAGGCACTTGATCCATCTTTCTTGGCTAAAAAAAGATGCATCAATCTCAATATTGGAGCTAAACTCAAAATTTTGCCGCTTTCATCATTAATACACAACATTTATGTATCATTAAAATTTTAACAGGAAAAATAAGGGTAAACCATCTGGACCAAAAACAAATGAAAAGGGAAAGGAAAATGATGTGTATCTTCATTTTCCATTTTCTTGTATTCAATTTATGCAACAAAAAACAAGAAAATCATGAGGAATACAATCAATACAAAGAATATCTTGATCATCAGCCATCGGTTGGATGAAATACTGTTAAGATACCTGACCAGTTGGCTCTGTGCTCCTTCAACATTCGACAGTGTCTCATCCATATTCTCGTCAATCCTGTAAAACACAAAAAATCTCATTGATTGGGCTGAAACCAATTATTAATCCAATCGCAGCAGTCAAATGTAAAACAATTTAATTCAATCCTAATCTAGTAAGATCTATTAAATTCAGGTGATACGAGTCAGAATTGAGGAAATTTGCCTCTCCTCAAGCACAATTACCAAAACACATGCCGCATTACCAAATTAGTCACATCGCAAACAAGTCACAGTTAATGTGAATGCCTTCAAGACAGGTCCATGTCAATAACAGAAAAATATTTTTAGTAAAGGAGTCTGTTCATGCAGACGGACAGTAGTACCAGTAGACAGCTTTTATAACTTCATGCTTTGCTTTGTTGAGATAATCCATAATGCAGGGCTAACCTGATTGCCAGCTCTCCTTGCTGTGAAACCATAGTTGCTAAATGTGTAAAAATGTCGCTCAACTCATGGATTGTTGACTCCACATTATGTAAGGCCTCAGCTCTGCTCTGCATGTAACTGTCTTGCAGTGGAACCAACTGCTCCTGTTGTTGACGCTGTTGCTGCTGTTGTGATACAAGTGGCTGAGACTCCACATCAGACTGTTTGCTGGTAAGGATATGAAAATACTTTAAACAAAATCTTTAGGGGATATTACATACAGAAAACAACATATACTGTTACATGCCTGGGAAAGGATGAAGTTGAACCATTGGCCCATGGAGGAGGGGGAGCAGGTGATGCGTTAGCACTAGATCTGGAAGCTAGTGGACGCTGACGAACAAAAGGATTTGTAGAATCTTTTGAAGCAGTTGAAGAAAACAACTGCCTCCGGTTTTCGTGAACCTTTAGATTCTGCCCAAATCACAAATAACAAAATTTCAATGCCTCAAGAAAGTAGAAGTATTCATACAAGCCAGTTCAGCTAATCTTTTGTTAAATACAATGTCAGACTCTAGGATTTCCGACCATATTAATGTACCTCCGTCCGCATTGTTAGGACTTCCTTGAACTCCTTTGTGGCACTCATCAAGCGGTTCTTTAAGTTATCTACAACAGTTGTTGAATGCGTTGTGGTGTCACTTGAAATGTTCCCACTTTCGTTTTGAGAATTGCAAAGCAGTTGAAGGTCCACCACAGCTGCATTAAGCGCTGTAATATCTTGCTTTATAACTGCTGTTAGCTCTTGGATCTCCATAGTTGGATCATCAAATACAGATGTTCTCTTTGCCACTGTTGTATAAGTATAATAAACAATTACAGTTAGACAAATTTTGCATTTCCCAAAAATAAATCCCCCAATACAACACCAAAACCTTCAAGATGATTCTTGTAACATTAAAATATATACCAGGTGCTTTTATTTAAACCCAAACCACAAATCAAATGTGCACTATCTTGTTCCTGGTAAACTATTAATTATTAACAGAAAAATTTAATTAACAGCACACCTCTTCCAGGTCTATTGCACAAACATTGTTCAAACATCAAACCTGAGTAACTATTAAACAATGATGTTACACTTGACTACTTGAGGCATTCTATTCTGAGGCATGATGTTATTTCAACAGCAATAATTACACCATGTAGGAAATCTGAAATAAATTTCTTGGAAGTTTAGATTTTTAATAGATAACATCATCCAGAATTTACATCAGAAAGATAGAAGAAAATTTTCATATAGAAAAGGTTAAAAGAATGGACTATCTGAGCAATGAAATAATACAGCCCTCATATAAAATCAGTATCAAAGTACAATGCACTTCAAAAACTTTTGAATTGCATTTTTCTTATTGCATTTTGGATTGGAAATCTAAACAAATTCACTAAAAAATCACTTGAGCCCCAAGATGTGTTATATATGAGCTAATTACATCATTAGCACCTCAGAGTAATTAGTCAGTTATAATCAAGTTACCCTAAAATATCAATGACTCTTTAATGAAAATGAAAACAACTGGGCCAACTTAACTAGCTGTCACTTGAACTTTAAATCATTTTTTTTTTCTGATAAATAACTTTAAATCATTGAGTAAATGAAATCATAGTAGCTACCCTGCAATCCAAATGGGAGGATCTAACATATAGTAAGTCAGAGTCCAATTCCATGAATCAATCCTACAGATTCCCTTCAAGCATAGCTTTCAAGGAAGCTAAAGAAGAGAGTAGTGAGAATCAACCATTCTTAAATACAGTGCTACAATCTCTCCCTTCAAATCAGAGCTAGCAGTGACCCAAAAACTATTTCAAGATCACTAGCATTGCAGTAGCCATTTCATAAAATGTAGCACACAAATCATGTAACCAAATTACTTAGTTACTACCTCAAAAACTTTTTTAATCTAACACCAACATCGAATAAATTGTGATCCAACTTCCAACAAAATAAGCGAGAATTTAAATTAAAAAACACCCAGTAAAAAAAGAAAAAAAAAACTAACATTTGGCAAGCTTGGAGAGCTTGGTAGATGTTTGGTGAATCCCATAACCGATCTTGGAAGCCCTCTTATTGAACTCAGATTGAATTGCAACGGCTGAGCGCGTGGCATCAGACTTGGAGCTGCTACTACTACTAGCTGATGGTGCATTATAAGGGGCCGAAGACGAAAATGACTTCTTTAGCCTCTCTGCTACGCTCAGAAACTCTTGCGTTCTATCCCTGTACGACGTCTTACTCGAAATCACCGACATCGCCCTTTCAATTTCTACAAAAACAAAATCCAGTTTCGAGTGATTAGGTTAGAGAGAGATTTGCATAGAAATAAATGAGAGAGAGCTCGAAACCCTAAATTATGGAAGATAAGAATGCGAAATTGTCGTCATTGAATCGTACAGCTAATTCGACTATAATTCCGAGAGAGAGAATCAATAAGTGAGAGAAATATTACCTTGTTAGCATGAAAAGGCACTCAGATCTGAAGTTGTAGAAATGGGGGATGTATTGAATTTATATTATAATGACTGAGAAAAGAAAAGGCAAAGACAGATCCTATCATATCATGACCAACGAAAATTGGCAAAAGAAGAAGAAATGCAAATCTAAGGAAATTAGAAGAACAGAAAATTAAGAACCTGATCTGATCGGGTTTTCAGAGGGAGACTGAAAGAGAAACGAGGGGATATAGAGAGAGAAGGCGGAAAGAAACGGAAGTGCTAAGTCCCTTGCCCAAAAATTTTATGATTATTTTAATATAAAAATACCTAATTCAAATTTTTAATAAATTTAAGAAATCCAATCCAAAATTAGGGGTATTTGTTTTCGTTCTTTTTCCCGTTTCTTGTGGTTTTTATAAAAAATGAAACTTTCTTTTAAAACACGTTATTGTTACATTCTGCTATTTTTAAAAATAAAAAAATCATAATTGTTTCTTGGAAACAGAAAAAATACGTTTCCTTAAATATTTCACAACAAGTTTTCGTGTATTCTAAAACAGTTTTCACAAAAACAACTTTTTTCTCTGCCCTGACTTCATCTTCTGCATCTTTAGCGCCATGCCACATTTTTTCTGACGATTACTCCAGATTTGTGTTTGCTTCTTTTGCTTGTTACTATATTATATCTTTATTATTATGTTTCTACGATTTCTCCACGTATTTGTTATTTGTGCATGCTTTTGTATTTGCTTGTTATTCGTTTATTTGTTTTAGCAATTGCTCCACGTATCTGGTGTGTTACTTGAGTTTTTGGCCTTTGGAAGATCTTCGTCTTTACAGAATACAGCACGAAGGAATGAAAGGATTTATTTTTAATTATGCTGTAGTACCCATGATTGTTACTGTAGCATTACTTGTTATTCATTATTTATGCGATTTCTCTTGTTGCTTTGCTTGTGTGTGTTTTTGTACCTGTGGAGGAATTGTAGCTATCCACTAATGAGTATTGCTGATATGGCAACTCATGGTAGCAGTACAAACAATCGCTATGGTGACCATACACGACCTGAGTTAAAGCATTCTCTCCTTCTTTTATTCGTTTATTTGTACAGAGCATGAAGTCTATGACACTAGAGAGAAACTAGTAGCGCATATCTCGTGTAAAGCATGGAGCATGGGTTATCGTCATTTTGCCCTCTATGGTTTTTCAAAAGCAAAAGTAAACACCTTTACACCCTATTTACTCAAACCTAGCTTGCTCTAAAGAATATCACGTGTCATTTGCTTCCTCGAACCTGGCTTGTTATAGAGAATATCCCGTGTTAGAGCGTCTCTTCTCTTGATCTACTTTGGTTACAACTAGATAGTGAGTATTGAGGGTCAAGTTAGGGATTGGGTTAAGAGCTGATCATTTCTCTTTAGACATTTATTTTATAACTAAAGATAGACAACGAAAAATTCCTTATCTGTAACACCTCATATTAGGGGCTAGGATATTAAAAAAATTCAATACATTTTATGCTTTGCATATGTAAATATTTGCTTATTTGTGCATAAGTATTTTGGACACATACAAAATTGTACATGCATTTATTGGCATTTTCGGGTATAATTGATTTATTAATGCGATTAAAAATGCAAATTGTGGATTATTTGTATTAAAAATTTATTTAGAGAGTGTTATTATTATTTCAAAATTTTTGGTGAATTTTAGAAATTTTTGATATATTTTGGATATTTTGAAATTTTTGGTGAATTATTTTTAGCTAAAAATTTATTTGGAGAATTTTAGGAAAGTTATTGAAAATTTGAGGTATTTAAATGTATATTTAGATTAGGAAAATTTTCAAGTGGCAAGAGAAATCGATTTATGAAATTGCAAAGATTAAGCCTATGAGTCAATGACATTTGGCATGAGTAATTAATTGACATATGGCTTGGCAAGAATGTAACAAATGGCATGATTAATAAGTTGACAAGTGGTCAAATAGAAGTGTTGCAATTGGCAGCATAAATGGAGGCAAATGGGAGTCATGCATTGGAGATATATGTAGCAATACATAATGAAGACACCTAGCAACTTAGGTGTCAAGCCTTTACAAGACTTTGATAGTCTTCATTTGGCTCTTCTCTCCATCGATTGTTGCTCTCCCTTGCGCTTTGTTTTTGTAAACTCCTTGCCATATGCTGCATGAAGAAGCTCTCTCATACTAATTTCCAGGCTGATGTGCTTTGGATGTTAAAAACACATTACATCTATCTTTGTTTTGGAAGTGTATTAGTTGCTTGGAAGGTGCTATAATAGTTGGATTCTTGGAGTTGAATTTGAAGTTTAGTAAGAGGAACACATAGAACGACCACTTTCAGATATTGCCGGGACTTTAAGGCAATAAGCAAACGGGAGCAATTGTAAGTAATTTAGATGATAAATTTTGTGAGTAACCTAAGATGGTCTCACCTTGATTTGTCTTGTTTATTACTGTATTGAAAATGATATTGATGAATGTGTAGTGAATTGTGTACTGGTTTTGGACATGAAGGTTCGAGATATTGATTGATGAATGTGATATTGAAGTGCTATTTACCTTACTTTGTTCTGCTTGTTAAATTTGATTTATGCTGATTGTGTTTTGAATTTCGGACAATGATTGTCCGAGGCGTTTGATGTATGATTATATCATTGGAAGTGCTACTTATATGTGAATATGATTGACCACTTGCTTTGCACATAAAATGTTTGAAATGACTCTGTTTTGCTTTAAAACTGTTGAGTCCTAGTTGTGGGTAAATAGGCATGCCTAGAAGGGTCTGCAGCTGCTTCTGTGGTACTTCGGTATCTTCTGTTAATGACACTTCAGTGTCTTCTGCTAATGGCACTTCGGTGTCTTCTGCTAATGGCACTTCGGTGTCTTCTATTAATGACACTTCGGTGTCGAGACTTCGGTCTCTTCTGTATAAGTCCTGTTACCCGCTTCTGTAAATGGATTTAGCAGTCTGATGATTTTGTACTCTGATATCAGTTTGACTTTGGCATAAGCTAAATTGTATTATGTTTCTGAAGGGTTTATACCCTTTTGTGTTGAACAATTCTATTATTCATAAAACCTTGTTTTTGTTCTGAATTTCTGTATCTGTTGTTGACTTATAGTTTAGTTATTACTCACCAAGCTATATGCTTAACACGGTGGATTTGCCCCGTGTAGGTTCTGAAAGAGGGACGTAGGAATTGGGACAAGACAACCGCAATGGCCAATGGAGTTTGAGTGTTGTTTTGAAAATATTGTAATTTTTTTTGGTTTGACTTTTGGTATCTGATCTGTATATGTGGATTTGTTTGTAAGTTTGTAACAACGATACTTCAGTTTAATTTAGATTTTTCAGCGAGTTTGTGCTATGTACTATGTAATTTAATGTATGTTTACTTGAATTGTTTATTGGAAGTGTTCATATGCTTTGATTGGTTGTATTGTTTTGTGTAACATTCATATATCCTTTCAGGGGGTATGTGGGTATTACAATTTTTGGTATCAGAGCGTGGTTTAGGCGATTCTGGTTTAACCAGCGCTTAACTATTGCTTCTGTTGAGTGTAAAATTTGTGTTTTGGCCTAATGTGGTGTCCCATGTTTTGTCTATAGAATTTACGATGAAAGAATCTCGCGACTCTGTTGACGAAGTTGCTAAGAGCAATCAGCCAGAACAAACTCGTCCAGAAATACCAGGACCCTTGGGGGTCAATCGAGGTGAAGCTGAGGTGTCACCTCCTCCTCTAGCTCAGGGAGAGTCTTTGATTAAGTTGTCCCAGGATATGATGACGTTGCTGCATCGGATGACAACACCTAAGGCTCCGATTGATCAGCTGAGGGAGTATGGAGCCGAGGAATTTACAGGGACATCTCTGGACGAATCTGAAAGGGCTGAGTTCTGGATTGAGAAGGTGAAGAGGGTACTGGATGAGATCAGTTGTCTAGCTGAGCAGATGGTGCACTGTATTGTCTCCCTTCTGCAGGGAGCAGCTTATGAATGGTGAAAGTTCGTTATGAGGAGTCCTCAGCTGCCAGTACCTCTGACTTGGGATTTCTTTGCCCAAAAATTTAAAGCTAAGTATGTGACAGAGGCTTACAGAAAGGATAAATGGAAGCAATTTTTGAACTTGAAGTAGAGAAAC
>JAOSBM010000005.1:24614364-24629822 GCA_027568955.1 Erythroxylum tenue | reverse complement strand
AATAATAATAATAATAACATAATTCAAAATTGTAAACAAAATATTGCAACAATTATAAAATAATCAATGAATTACATCTATTATTCTTATTATACTATAGGGGCATTTTCGTTATTAACATTATTTTCTGTTCTATCCCCGGCAACTAAATACATTTTTGTACTAAGAAGGAAGACAAAAATCTCTGTTCTGTCCACCGCTACCAAATATTTCACTGTCTTCAATTCTTGTTCTGTTCCGTCCTGTCTTGTCCCGTCCCTGCCTGCTGAAGACGCTAACCAAATGCAGCATTAGGTGGTCCATAATTGTATTCTCGTGACATGCTCGTGGTATCCCAAACGACGACGTTGGCGGCACTGAGATCGGGTAAATATAACACGTCGTACAAGAGAAGACTTCAGCTCACGACACATCTTCTTGTTTCGATGGAGCAGCAGGGTTCTGTAAAGCGGCTGAAGAAGACAAGCTTCAAGCAGCAGTTGCCACTCAACCCTAACTGGGCTAGACTCCGAGAAGTCTCTCTCTTTCTACCTATGTAGACATTGTATTATTTCACACACACATATATATATATATACATATATGTCCCCACCTTATCTCCTTCTGAAGTTCGTCTTTTAACTTTTGTGGACATTTGCAGGAACTTAAAATCTCTCTCTTTAACCGGCCTTCTAGATCCTCCGATGACTTAAAGGGCCAAACCCAGAATTCTATATTAGGTAATACCACCCTTGGTAACCTGCTAACTTCTCAAGCATCATCAGTATTAAGTTTTTCTTGCTTTATATTTTTGTTTCTATATATTCTCTCCTTTGTTAGGTGCTAATTTTCTTGTTTCTCTGAAATGTATTTTGATGTAAGAGTGAGCATTTAGTGTCATTTGTTCTCATGAGTGGAAATTGATATTTCAGTTTGCTTTTTTGTTTTATTTTTCTCATTGATGCCTTGATTTTCCTTGTTAGATTTTTTCCATATCACTAAGGAAGTCACCACTTAAGGAGTAATTCTTGCTCACTTTTTTTTTCTGCACATATGCAGAAATTAGTTGCTTTGTCTCTTACCCTATTCCAGGTTCTTTCTAGTTAGCACTGTGTGAATGTGGAAAATATGAAAGGACAAAAATATTTGTTCTAGATCGATAACCCATAATATTATTAGAATATGTTGAAAAAAGTTACCCTTAGTTTCTGAAATATTGTCTTTCTGTGTATGATTTCTGCAATGATATTAGATACCACAGATGGGTTACTTTCAAAAATTTATTGAGGCACCCAATTTCACTATATAACATTCTTTTTGGTTTGTGTGTTCCTATTTCAGGGAAGGGAAAAGAAAGACCTGAAGTCGAATCTGCTGATTCACAGCCAAATCCCCTCAATCCAACCATCGATGATTTCAGGTGCGTCTTGATGTTTCAAAGCATACATCATCTACAATTTAAAGTGCATATTTGGAATAGTGACTTGCCACAATCAATTCTCAGTTCATATATTCAAGAATAACAAAAACATGATGCCTAATTAATTATGATGCTTCATATTCTCCTATCATTCAAATGTGAAACATTAAGAGACGAACAATTAATTGGATTTCATATCTTTGTTTTTCTTTTAAGAGGCAATAGATTTGTCTAATGTTGTCATTCAATAGTGTTTTGTGTAAATGATGTATCATGAATTTGAATAAGCAAATGATTTCTTGTTATTAGATTTAAGTTGGTAGGTTGAAGTGTTGTTCTTCGCAACCATGTTTTTCTTTCATTCATTTTATTTGAAGCTTAATGTATTTCTTGTCGTACAGTTTGACAAATGTGATAGCCATGGATTGTGAAATGGTTGGTGTTGGTCAAGGGAACAAAAGTGCGCTTGGACGTGTGACACTGGTATATTTTATTTTACTTTCCTTGTCTCTTTTAGTACCTTTGTCAATTGATAAGACTGGATGTGACCTAAAAAGTTGAGCATAAGTTAAAAGTGGTGTAGGCATTATTTCGTTAGATTCCTTCATTTGTAACCATAGTCACCCTTGGACTTATTTGGTCTGGAACCATTCTCTTTTGTATAGTAGACATAGTGTTGATGCAAAATAGCTTAAAGCTTATAAAGGAAATAAAAGAGGGCAAATTAGGCCACTAATTAATTTGGTGGAATGAAGAGTCGGAGTTGAGGTGATAGCAAAGACAATAAGAGCTCAAATTTCGTTTATGTAAGTTTCCTTATTAGATAGGAAGTAGTAGTAAGTTAGATATGTTATCCTAGTTGTAGTTATATTATCTTAATTGTATAGGACTTAAATTTATTTAAGAATCTGTAATTTTTATTAGATCAAGGTTCATTTTTGTTTTAGATATTTTATTTAGGAATCCCTTTCCTTTCAGAATAAGGGTAAGAATTTTTCAGTCGTTCAATAATAAGATCTTGGAATCTTTTTCTATAAATTTGAGTTTTCTATTAGAAGATGCTATGTTTCTTTTAAGAGTGATTCTTATACCCTAGGAGTGATTCCTAGTTTCTTACCTTTTTTAATTGTTTACTTCACTGAATTCTAACACTTTTAACTTGAATTTTCAGTAACTAAAATCCTAAATTCTAGTCATATCAAACCTAAAATTTCAACTATAGGAAACCCTAAAATTCTGGCCTAAATTTCCATCAATCAAACTGAACAAATTGAGATATACCCAAATATCAAATTCCAGCATTCCAAGTTGAAATTCAGACTTAGAATCTAAATTCTAGCTGCCTAACAACAGTAAACAGCCCATATTTCCTAGTTTATGTGAGTTTCAGCTACTAGTTGATTTTTTTTCCCTATTTTTCCTGTATTAATTTGGTATTAGAGTTTTGGATCACAATAGCAACATGTAGTGGAAGGGTGTATGGAATAATACTTGGTGACCTAAAGCAAGATGAAGTACTTATGAAAATTATGAAAAAATTAGACCTTAATGACTCTTGATCACAAGGTGCTCAAAGAATTACTCCAGAAAACAACATTGGACAACAAACTACACTTGATGTTGAGGGTGGAGAAAGTGAAATCCAAATGAAGAGCCTGAAACTAATCAACAATGAGTGTGGTTTGGGAATCAACGATTACTAAGAGATTAAAGACAGAAACCAACCATCAAGACTTGGAGAGTTTTTGCGAGATTGTAGAGGCCTTGATAGAACTAAAACACTTAACACACTTGATGATATTTCTAAGGAAGTTTGTGTTGAAGCCCTTAATTTTGTAGGAGAGATGGATCTACACCTATTCTTGGACTAGACAATAGCAATAGAAGACTTTTTTGAGTAGTACAACATGTTAGAAGATCAAAAAGTCTAATTTGCAAAGACGAAGCTGGTGGGGTATGAAAAGAATTACGATTGTGCATATGGTAGCACCTAATACATCAAAATTTGCACCACAAAATAACTACAATGTTGCTAAACCTAAAGGCAAAGCTACAGTTGAGACTAGGACAATGGAAGGCATCAATGACAAGAAGTGTCTTTGATGCAATAGGAGGGGTCACTTTGATTATGAATGCACTAACAGAGGTTTGCACATGATGGAAGAAGAGGAAGAATCTGTTGAATATATGTGCGAACATGAAGCTAGAGAAGAGTTGGAAGGAGGCTCTAGTGATGAACAAGCCGGTCCTACAAATCTTAAAGTGATGAACAAGCTGGTCCTACAAATCTTAGCATGTTTACCACCCCTAAGGTGGAGGAACAAGAAAAATGGCTTTGTGTTGCTCTTTTCCTTACTCAAATAAGATGTATAGATAAACTGTGTAAATTTATCATTGATTGAGGAAGAAGTATGAATGTGATATCGAAGAAAATGGTGATGTGATTGAATTTACTTTCTTGGAAACATCCGCAACCTAACAAATTTACTTAGGTTGATAATAGCACTATATTGGTTGCTTGAAGGTTCTTAGTGTCTTTCAAAATAGGAATATATGGA
This sequence comes from Erythroxylum tenue, assembly GCA_027568955.1. NCBI lineage: Eukaryota > Viridiplantae > Streptophyta > Magnoliopsida > Malpighiales > Erythroxylaceae > Erythroxylum > Erythroxylum tenue. The sequence goes on along the minus strand of JAOSBM010000005.1, from coordinate 24,625,865 downwards.
AACTCTATTTGATGTGATGTTATTCCTATGAAAATATCTCACATTTTACATAGTCGACCTTGGCTTTATAATTGCAATGTACAGCATTTTGAAAAAGTTAACACGTATATGCTTATTTTTCATGGAAAGAAGATAATGTTGAAGCTTATGAAAGTGGACAAGGTAAAAAGGCAAAGAGAAAGTAACCAGGTAGCTGTAAATGCCTAGAAAAATCCATTTAATATCTTTATAAAGGGAGAGTTTAAAGTTGTCAACAAGGAGAAAGGAATTGCAAGTGTAATGGTAGTGAAGTAACAGAAACAACACTTGGAACACACCTTGCCTTACCAAAAGAAGAGGTTGAATTGCTGGTTGATTTTGCAGATCTTACGCCAGATGATTTACTAGGTGCATTACCTCCTTTACGAGATATTCAACATGTTATTAACTTGGTCTTTGGATCTACTTTACCAAATCTTCTAACCTATTTGCTTAAATCCTATTGAGAATGAAGAGTAGAATAGATAAGTAGAGGAGTTGCTAAAAAAAGTACTTATTCTAGAAAATCTCAATCCGTATGCACTTCCAACAACATTATTGACTCAAAAAAGAGAAGTTGTCGAATGTGCATTAATTTTTGGTGATAGACAAGATCACAGTAAGATATAGGTTTCTATTCCTTCTCTTTGATGACATGTTAGACATGTTGACTGGAGCTACTATCTTTAACAAGATAGACTTACGAAGTGAGCACCATCAAATCATAATCAGACCTGGGAATGAATGGTAAACAACTTTCAAGACTAAAAGGGGTTATATGAATGGTTGGTGATGTTATTTGGGCTTATAAATGCAAATAACATTTTTATGAGAGTGATGAATCAAGTGTTTCGATCATTTTTGAGCAGATTTTGGTGGTATATTTTGATGATATGTTTATATACAAGACCTAAGAGATCATTTATTACATTTATAACAAGTCTTGAGAGTTTTGAGGCAAGAGAAACTTTATATCCACTTAAAAGAAGTATTCTTTCATGCAATCAAGTGTTGTATTTTTAGGTTTTATTGTATCCTACCATGGAGTGGAGATGGATCTAGAGAATATTAAGTCTCCTATCTAGAGAATATTAAGTCTCCTATTCCAAAGGATGTTCATGAAACACAGAGTTTTCATGGCCTAGCAACATTTTATAGGCAATTTGTTCATAATTTCAGCACTACAATAATAATAGTGCATTAGATTTTTAAGTTATGGGGGAAGACTACAACCTTTTCTTTTTTTGAAAAATGGGAACACTACAACTTGTAATCTCTGTCCTGAGCAATTTATTTATCTATTGGTGCTCAAACATCGCCCTTTCCAAAGGGATAATGAAGGAAATAGAAAAGAAGCTAAGGGATTTCCTTTAGGGAGGATCTAGTAGCTACAAGAAGCCTCCTAAAGTGAAATGGTCGACAATTTGTCAACCTAAGCAGTTTGGGGGTCTAGGAATTTCTTCTGTCAAGCTCTAAGCAAAGCTTTAATGGCCAAAAGATTTATGGAAGCTATGCAAGGATAAAGAGAATTTATGGGTCAAATGGACGCATCTGTATCATATAAAAGAGGAGAGTATTTGGACTATTTCTATCAATCCTAAGATGTCTTGGACATCATAGGATTCTTCAAACAAGGGAGTAGATACATCCTTTAATCATACACAAAATTGGCAATGGATAAGAAACATTTTTCTGGTTTGATCAATGGCACACACTAGGTCCTTTATACAAACTACCTTCCTACAATTTCTTGAAGACACTGATCCCATAGAGGAAAAAAGTTAATGAGCTTATCAACGAGAACTCTTGGACTTGGCAATTTCACTCTTGCAGAGGAATTGGTGACATCCTTAATAGCATGCCTTCATATGCATTAAACTCCTCAGTGCTTGATACTATCCAATGGATAGCAGACAAATCAATGTGCTTTAGCCTTTAATCTTACAGCAGGAAACTATTGGAAGCTTGCTATACCATAATCAAGTCTTGGCATAGACTAGTTTAGGATCTTACTTGCACACTCATTCACTCTATAGTTAGCAATTATGTGCAAGCTGGCAACCAAAGGTTCCGTTAAATTCAATGTCTCCAACACCAGCGGTGAATTATGTATAAGAAGCAGTGAGATTCTTAATCGTCTCTATTTTGGCTACAACTTCACAAAATGGATCTTGAACAAATTGTTTACACACCTTGGAGTGGTTTGCACTAAAACTAATTGGAATGAGATAGTACATTGGGCCATTAAACTTAAACTCTAGAACAAAGGAGATATTAAGCTATTTAGAAGTTGTTTTGGAGCTATAATCTACTACATATGGAAAGAAAGGAACAATAGATTACTCGGTGCTTCTCCAACTGAATTGCAGATCATTTATCATAGAATCCTCCATGTTCGATACGCTATAATTGCAGCTAATGGTCAGAACAAACTATGCTTAGATATTAGAAGTAGATACTTTAGTGCTGCTCCTTTTCTTTCAAGTTCGAAGCTAGTTGGTATTTTCACTCTATTGTTAGTGCCATCATGTTGATGCCAATCTTTTGTTAAGGGTTTTTTGTTAGTGACATTATTGCTGCCTTGTCAATTGCATTGTATTTATACATTTTTCTATAAGTTCAAATCATTTACTTTCAAAAAAAAAAATTCAGCACTTTAATGACGTCCATTATAGATTATGTTAAGGAAAATTTACTAGGTCAAAGGCAATAACTAAAGCCTTTAAAGAAATCAATAAAAAGATGATTGAATCTCCTATTTTGCAACTTTCAAGTTTTTTTAAAGGTATTTGAAGTTTTTGGTGACACGTCTCATGTAGGAATTAGAGGCATACTCAGCCAAGAAGGACACTCAATTACTTATTTCAGTGAGAAGTTAAGTGAAAAGAAACAATGATACTTAACTTATGACAAAAAATTTGGTGTAGTGGTAAGTTCTCTTTACAATTAACATCATTATCTCTCATACAAGGAGTTTATATTCGAACCATGAATCTAGTGAACACTTCAAGTCCTAGAAGAACTTGAACAAAAAATATGCCCTATGGAGTGAATTTTTGGAACAATTTAACTTTATTTAACATCAGGAAGGAGTTGAGAATAAAGTAGTAAATGCATTGAGTAAAAAGAATCACTTAACACTTTAACGATGAAAGTTCTGAGGTTCAAAAAGCTAAAAAGAGAATATGTTTCAGATTATGTTTTGTAATAATTTATTCAAAAATTGTAGTTGGACACAGGGATAATCACTTCCCATTTGTGGCACACGATGACTTCTTTTTTAGAAGAAATTGACTTTGACTACCCAATACTTTGGTCAACTTCACAGTACGATGTGTCTGATGTTATATGACAATGTCAAGCATGTTAGTTGGTTAATTCTAGACTAAACACACCACTGCCTGTATCTTATGAACTATGGCAAGATGTAAGGATGGATTTTGTCTTGGGAATTATTAAATCTATAAAAAGTTATGATTCTATTTTTATGGTGGTGGATATGTTTTTGAAGATTCTATGACAAAATTTGGTTATAACAGTTCTATAAATAGTTTAACTAGTAAGAGTCCTTTTGAGATACTTTCGAGAAGTCAACCAAGGAAGCTTATTAATTTTCTTTTTTACCACAAACAACACAATTTAGTGTTGAAGTTGAAGGTTTTGCACAATACATGAGGGATATATTTGATGAGGTACGACAAAGATAACAACCAACAACTTGACTTATAAAGAATATGCTGATCAACGCCGTTGATTGGCTGAATTCAGTGAAGGGAAATGGTGATGGTAAGGCTTCATTAAGAGCATTTTTCAAAGGAAAAATATAAAAAACTTTATTCATGGAGTGTTGGACTTTATAAAATTCTCAGGAAGATGAGTGCTAGTACTTATGTTTAGACAAGTGACATGGAAATTAGTCCTATCTGGAATGTTGTAGACTTAACTATTTATTATGGATATGATGATACACAATCTCCTGTTGCAGCTGTGAGAATTTCAGTCATTCTTCATCTTAAAGAAGAGACAGAGGATGTTTTTGATGAATAAATTGTAGCTAGCAATTTCTTGTTAAATAGGAAGGAAGATTAATTTCTGATAGCACTTAGACTTTAGAATTTGAATTTCAGAAGATGAATCTAGACTTACATGATTAGTATTTGTCATATTCTACGTCGAGGATGATTTTAGACATGTGGGAGAGAATTTATGCCAAAGAATTTAGAGTTTATAAAAGAAATAAAAACAAGGCAAATTAGTCAACCACAATCTTTAATTTGGTGGTAAGAAGAGTGAGAGATTTGAGGTGACAACAAAGACAATAAGAAATGAATTTAGTTATGCTAGGTTTTCTTATTAGATGGAAAATAGTAGTAGGTTAGATATGTTATCTTAGTTGTTTAAGACTTCCAGCTTATTTAAGATTATAAAATTCTTATTAGATTAGGAGTCAATTTTGTTTTGAATATTTTATTTAGGAGTCCATTCTCTACTAGAGTAAAGATTTTAAGAATTTTTAGATAAATATATGTGCACTTAGTCCTTCAATAATGAGATCCTAATTTTTTTCTATAAACTTGCTTTTTCAATTATAAGGCGTGATGTTTCCTTTTAGGAGTGATTTTTAGACCTTAGGAATTATTATTAGTTTTCTACCTTCTATTATTTGTTGAACTCGCTAAATTTCAGTACTTTTAAGCTAAATTTTTGGTAACTAAAATCCTAAATTCTAGCCATATTAAACCTAGAATTTTAGCCTAAATTTTCATCAATAAAATCCTAAAACTCTAGCTATACCCAAATAAAAAAGGGATAATCAATCACAAATTGTTCAACCTTTTTCAAAATTTTTTAATTTAATGTTCAAGCTTTTAAAATTTTCAATTGAATGAGCAACCTTTTAAAACCTAAACAATTTAGTTTTAAACTTTAGTTTTTGCTAATGTCGCTAATAGATATTCACGTAGCATTTAGTAGACATGTCACATCATCAAAAATAATTTTTTGAACTGAATTGTTTAGGTTTTAAAAGGTTGGTTACTCAATTAAAAAATTTAAAGGCTTGGGCACTGAATTAAAAAAATCTTAAAAGGTTAAACACTTTTAAATATGTTATTTCAATTAAATTTTTTTTTTCTAACATCTCAAGCTGAAATCTAGATCTGAAATCTGAAATTTTAAGTAGCCTAACCACACTCAACAGCCCATATTATGTGAGTTTTAACTACTAGTTGGCATTTATTAAGAAAAGTCAATTACTCTGTTATCATTGTTGCTAAATATAAAAAAGGAAGACTTCATTATGTGACATTGGACAAGCAACCGAAACTAACATTACTATGTAAATAAAAGGTGACACGTAGGGTATTTCAATCCTGGCACTACATTGGAGCTTTTAGGTTTCGTTTTGTTAGCCTAGAATCAAGCTTGTATGCCATTCATTGGTGAAATAACATCTTTCCAGATGATGATAGGTGAATCAGTGGGGGAACGTTATATATGATGAGTTTGTCCGGCCGATTGAACGAATTGTTAACTTCCGTACACAAATTAGTGGGATTCGGCCACGAGACTTGAGGAAAGGTTAATTATGTCTGTTCTCTTTGTCTCTTTTACAAATTATGATGCTTTTCTTTTTTTTTGTCAATGTACTTGCCAGGGGTCATAGTATTGTTCCTTTACTCGACTGTCAAAATTTCTCGTTTTTGCTTCCTGAAAGTTTTATTCCAAGCATCAAAATAGAATTAGTGACTTGTTGTATAGAGTATCACCATCACTCTGCAAATTTGTTATTCTTTTTAACTATATTAGTAGAGTACATACAAATTGACTATAACTTCAGGTCAGGATATTTTTCTGCATTTTTTAATACTTTTGTTTAAGAAAGATTTTGGGGTTCTAGGTCTATTTGTTAGATTTTGCCTATTGAGACCAATACAATATTGATTGTTATGATATTTAATCACACAAACCAATAGCCAAAGACTGGAGATTCTTTCTGAGTGTTAATTGTTTTTTGTAGCAACGGATTTTTCAACCGCTCAGAAGAAAGTTGCAGAGCTGATTAAAGGAAGGATTCTTGTGGGTCATGCCTTGCGCAATGATCTTAAGGTTTAGCTACTTCACTTTTCAATGGAAGTTTAATCATGAATCAATACGTACTGAGTTTTTTTTTTTTTTTGGAAATAGGCGTTGTTATTGGGTCATCCGAAGAAGGACCTACGAGATACTTCAGAATATCAACCATTTTTGAAGTACTTAAAATTCTATGCTTGGAATATTTGGTTTATTTTCTTCTTGTCAGAGACATATGCCTAATCTTTAATATATTGAGCACTTGGTCTAACAGGGAGAAGCGCAGAAAGGCACTTCGGCATCTTGCAACTGAATTTCTTGGCGTGAAAATCCAGACTGGGGAGCACTGCCCTGTAAGTTCTTTGAATGGGTTACCTGGGCTCATGCTCTTTTGCTTCTGTGTAAATTTATATCTACTCGGGCTCGCTGGCCTTTGCATTTCATTTCTCTTGTCGGATTTTGTTTGCAGCCCCTCCTTGGAGGCGTAGGTTTACTGTTACCAAGTTTTCTTATGAGTGCGTCACAGCATTTTTCCCAGGTTACCAGGGGGGTGCAATTTGTCTAACCGGTTTATCCACCGCGTCTATGTTATATGCAGATCGAAGATGCCCGTGCTGCTATGCTGCTGTACCAGAAAAACAAAAGAGAATGGGAGAAAAGTATCAAAGATCAAATGAGACTCAGACGGCGACAGACAAAACGCAAACAAAAAAAGAAATCAAAAGAGGAAGATCATATCAGCGAGGGTGCAGCTGCAACATAGACTGTTGGTTCCTGTTGAAGTTTGTCACAGGTAAATTTAAGTTCTAACCGCCATTTGATTCAGTGAATGGATGTTCTGTGTCCATTGAAAGCACACAGTAGCTGGCGTACAGTGTTGGAGAATTATTTAAAGGAACGGTGATCTGCAGATTTATGCAAATACACCATTTTCATTTTTCATTTACCCTTTCCAAATTTATTATTCTTAGGGGAAATATAGCCACAAAAGTTATTAAATGATAACTAAGCTTGTGTATTATGTGTTAGAAATTTATAAGTGCTGCAATCTCAATTTGAAAACAAATATAAATATGAAAATGAGTTATAATTTATTTTCTTAAATTTTAAGGAGCAAGAATAATTTATTAAGATTGCCTTGAGGAGAGAAGAAAGTAATCAGATGAAGAATGAACCAAACAAAACTGTCAACGACGCCTTCATCGCTATTGAAGAAGTCAACCCTAATTAGGGAAGATGACGGGCAGGGAGAAGTAGAAGAGATGGGTATTTTCTTCTTTAATCTAGACCCTTTAACAATCAAGAAATGTTGTGTTGTAAATGTAGGAACTCAAAAATGTAGTTTTGTTAAGGGTGGTTTTAGTAGTCGTTGGTTGGGTTTGGCAAGGGAGATAACTCCGAGAGTTGTATTATTCCTTGACTCATTTTCAATATATATGCTCTATTTAATTTTTCCAAAAAAAAGAGAATAATTTATTAAAAATTATTTTGCAATTAAATTCATTAAGAGAGTTAAGATAATTAGAAATGATTTTCAAATTAAATTGAATATTTATTTGGAATATGATTTTGATTTATTTAAAAATCATGGCTTAATCTAATTTACATAAAGATGAAGTGAGATGTATATATAAGAAGTATATATAAAGATAGGATTTATAGTATATTATTTTAAAAAATAATAATAATTTATTATTTTAAAAATAATTTATCAAAAATAATTTTCAATAAAATTCATTATAGGAGCAAAAAAATTTATTATTTGAAAAGCAACGGTTTAATAATTGGAATTGAACAATTTAATAATTGGAATTGAACAATATTTCATACTTATAATTTGATTATATTTAAATGAAGAATTGAATGCTTGAAATATAGGATATTTTATAATTAATATATGTTTGATAAGGCCATCAAAAATAAAATTATTTATTAAAATATTAAATATACATTAAAAACGTGATAATTGTCTTTCATTATTTAAAAATAAAACCATAATTCTATTTATTATAAAGCTTATTGACCAAATTCAAGATTTCTTTAACCTGATTATATTTTATTTTAAATTAACAGGTCTTATTTAACTAACTTTGTATGAATTAGATGAGTAAACTTGTGATCATATGAATTTAGAGACAGGGTTAGGAAAAATATATAAGATATATTTTGAGAAAAAGTTATCGCCTAATAAATCTAGGAGTCAAATAAGAAGTAATTGATAAAGTTATTATCTACCTAATATAAATTTAGTTAGTTTGTTCAGCAAATTAAAGATTAACAAAATTTAAATGGGATCCTGCCCTACTAAATAGTTATTCTTTATTATTATTTCAAATAAAATAGTATAGTAATTGAAAAAAATGATTAAAGCCCTTATTTTATTTGGCTGTCATGACACCTAACTAATCACTTGCTTCCTTACATTTATTTTTTTCTTAACATAAATTACCTTTATTTAGTAGAATTGATACTAAAGTGATCATGAACCAAATTTCTTGGACATAGGTTAGGTTTGAGAAGAGTTCTTAGAGTTGGAAAGGAAAATTGTATATCCATTATGTAACTTTGCTATAATCCTTATTAAGTATTTGGTGACAAAGTTTTAGAAATATGTTAATGTCATATATATAACAAAATGTGATGACATTTCGAGTTGATTAATGTCTCACAGACTTTATTAACCAAATCTAAGATGGATGTTGACACTGAGATAACATAATGCAAATAGTTGCATGAAGTAGAACTGAAAGGTATAGTCCCTTGATGAAACTGTTTCACTCTATTTAGCCTCCTAAATTTGTAAACATGGACTATGATTGAAGGCATTGGCTATAGGAAGATAATAGTTATCATTAGAAGAAAAATGATTGCATGACTATTCTTTCCAATATAATATATGATAGAGTGTATATATTTCTAATTTATGCTTTTGAGTATTTAATAATAAATTTGGATGCAACAGTACTATAATGCTTAGGGCATGATAAAAAATTAGATTAATGAGTAAAAGTAATTGATTTAAGTTTATAAAAATAGTCTATATGTGTTGGGTTAAGGGAGACCTATGATTAACATGGTGGCAAGTATAAAAAATTAAATTACTGAGAATATTTTTTATGCCATATTGGTTAAATCATTGCAATGAGAATCATAAATGTATATTGGATTTACAAGCAAAATTAGGTGGGTAATATATTTATAGTTATTGTAAAAGATGAGCTGATTTTCTTACTTGTGTGTGTGTGCCAAATTGCTTGACTTGAATTGTTACTATTGTTGGAAAATGCTCTAAGATGTATTTTCATGTTATGCCTTGAAAGATGTTACAACATTTTGTATAATCAAAAGAGGAAATAGTATAAGAAGCATGAAAGTATGAACATGTGATAAAATAAATTGAGCTCAAAAGTTTGCTTGTGTTTGGGCAAGAGAGATACTATTTTGTTCGTCACGTGCATGTTGACTTAAAGCCTTCTCCCGACCGCCCGCTTATGACACATGAACTCCTAAGAAACGAACTCATTTAGTTTATGGTGTAAACTTCGGTTTCTCTATTTCGATCCATAGGACTCTCAAGTCATTATGTTTGTGCATTTCATATTTGATTTGTCAAGTATGATACACAATTGAGTGTTATGTTTTTATGGTTAAATATACATGATATGTTTTATGTGATAACATCCTTAACTATGAGTCTTTGAGCTAGAATTGTTGATGATTTAATTGCTAGATTAAAATGCGATATAGATGTATATATATATGCTTGATTGTGTGCTTGTTACCAATGGCTATAAATATATTAACCACTGAGCTTCGCAGCTTAACCTATTATTTTTCACTCCTCAAGTACAGAACAAGAAGATTATTGATCCTTGCAAGGCTTTCGCAAACTCCAAGATAGCTATCTTTTGTAACTAATTTAGTCCGACTTTATTGTTGAGTAGCTTTATAAGCATATCAAACATAAGCATCAATTTGTATTTTGTATTAAGCTATTGATGTGGCTATTGATATGTAATTAAAGCTATGCTCAAACTCCGTTTTTTTTAATAATGAGATTAAGAATTAAAGAAGTTCCCTTTGTATATATTCATATCTATCTTCTTCGTTGAGTTGTCAATTTGTTGTTGGAAATAGAATTGTATGTTGTTGGATGTTCGGGTCTGGGTTGCTGAATCGAAGGCTTCGTTGCGGCGAAGGAATGACTTTGGCCGCGGCGAACCTTTCCCGAGAGGTGTTTTTGCTTGATCTTGTAACTTCATGTAGAATCTCACTACCATAGGGAAAATACCCGAATATCCGAAGGACATTCAAGTACATACCCTATGATAATGGCGTGTTGGAGCAAAAGTAAATCCAACTTACACATGGCATCATCTAACATACTCAAAGGTCACTAAATTTTAAAACCATTGATTGCATTCATTCACAATTCTTACACTGTTGCATCATACAAATATTTACAAAACCTCTTACAGGTTCTAACAAAACTACAAAATAAATGCTACAGCACTTCTGGTGTTAACTGACAGACCTCTGAGCCATGTCTCTATCCAAAAGATTTCTTAAGTCCTGACTAAGGAACTAGGTCTCTTGTCTCGTACCTAAAAAGTCACGATGCAATTTTTTATGAGTTTTGCGAATTCAATGAGTAAACCATCATTGATGAGTTCACCGGATCATATACACATAATACACATTTCGCAGATACTCAATCAGATCATAAACACATTCCACACACAGCCTAGTATATCATAAGATCACACAGTTCACGTTGCTAAGCATATCAAATAAATCACATCAATTCAACACTCATTCCAGCTTTGCAAATCAATCAATGAATTTCAATCTTGTAATGTTATATGCATGAGACTCACATTCGGTCTTATTGTTGTGACCGAGTGCCTATCACAAACTTATACAAATACTGGCCCATAGGGTTTAGTCAGAATAGAATTACGGAGTATAGCTCTACGTGCAGAATCAGAAATCACGGAGCAAAGCCTACGTGGAAGCGCTTCAAATTGGCTACTCAAGTCACAACACCTTTATCTAAACATGCATTTTATGAAATGCATCAAATACATATATGTCAAATATCACATGTGATGCTCAAACAAATTTCATAATCATCGGACCTAAGTCCGGCATTCAACATTCGTTGAGGATTTACATAGCATTCAGAATTGCATATTAAATCAAAACACTTCCAATATATGCCCAACTATTAAACTTGTTAGGACCCAATTTCGGAACCGGACCCCAACCGGAAGAACGAAATACAAACGAAAGGTAACCGGAGACAAAATCGAAATACATATCAGATCGGAGGTTATAATGCGGAAGAATCGGAAGCAAACAAACGGATTTACTTAAAACAAAACGCTTACGAATAAAAACTTAACTCCGAC
>JAOSBM010000005.1:24586838-24601168 GCA_027568955.1 Erythroxylum tenue | reverse complement strand
AAAGAGCGTAACTAATTATGTACAGCTGGTTATGTAGGAGCACAAATATGACTACAATATTTTAATCATTCTCAACAGAAGAGAGGGCTGATTCTTTTCGAACCTAATAGGTGTTAAGGCAGGAAAAAACTCGGGTTACGTGGAAGTCACGGATAAGGAAATAAAATTGGCTTAAGAAAAAGGGAAAAAGAGTAAGTATGAAAAAAGAGTAATCTTCGTAGAATAAGTAATGGTTTTTAAACTATAAGAAAGTGAATACGAATGGAACTAATAACAAGAGAGCTGTGCTGCTTAAAAACTATTATCTGAAGTGGCATCATTTCAACAATATTTGAATTTCTGTTTGAAAGAAGAATTCGCCTTGCATGCTTACTAGTGCAACTCATCCAACCCTGTACTTAATCATCAGACTCAACATTGTTAATAATTGTTTCTGATGGTCTTCGCCTTGCACGCCTACTAATGCAACTCATCCAACCCTGTACTTAATCATCAGACTCAACATTGTTAATAATTGTTTCTGTTGGTCTTCGCCTTGCATGCTTACTAGTGCAACTCATCGTACCATTCAAGTAAGGTCCATAATAATGAACTTGCATTATTAGGATCACAGAGATGTTGATACAGTTGTAATGGAGAGACTGCAAAAGTACAAGCATAGAGGGCAGAGAGTGCCCGAAGATACCATAATGTGTTTTCCTCAATATTGTTAAATTGTTTCCGTTGGTCTATGTATTCGCATTGTTTCGGGTTGGTTTCTGCTGTGAGATGTCCCCCAGCCGCAGCTAGTTGTGCCAACCAAACTCGCATATCCTCCCAATATCCTGGAGCTTTTACAAAAGCTTTAGCTCACCCAAAGACCATTGATGCCCAGCATCTTTTATTTTATTTTTTTTTCTTTTTCTTGATATACATTGAAAAGAATAGTATAGAACTATCCATAGCTAAACAATTGGATCATTCGTTACATTGAAAATAATAGTATAGAACTATCCATAGCTAAACAATTGGATCATTCGTTCATGCTTTGTTTCTTATATATAAAAAAAATAGATAAGTGACATGTATGTACGAAATCAAATAAACGGTCAATATCATCCTAGTTGACAACAGCAAAGGACAGTTAATAAAGTTAGTCCCAACTCAACCATTCAACCACAGAAAAGGAGAAGAAAAACAATAAACAAGTTAGGCCCTAATCTGATTCTTAAGGCAGCTTTAATACATACTCCCTTTGTCTTCTTGCGGTGTAAATGCGTAGCCAAAAGCCCCTCCCCTTCCGCTTGAGGTACCTTTGACCCACCTATTATTTCGGTCATCATTTTCTTCTTTTGGGGTTTCCCTTTACTGCTCTCTCTGTGATTTTTGACAGTCTGGTTCTCCATTGAAAAGCACTGTTTATGTGGCCAGGGGAAGAGTACGGTGATCTCGGCTGTAGAAGTTGCTGGTTACTTTGATGAAGTCCACGCGCTCTTCTACGGCAATGAGTACTGGTTACTTTAAGCAAGAAGGAGGCCTTCAGATTTCAGCCTTCTGAAGACTTCAAGATTGTTATTTTGGGCATACATTTTTTGTTATATCTATTTATCTCCCACGAAAGAATAATTTTCTAAAAAGTAAACAAAAAATTGTCTAGGACAAACAGCATTGCTCGTTAATTTATGATCAGAAATAAATTAGTGGGTGGTTAAGCTTTGGTGTACGGCGCGTGGGAAAAGTATTTATGATGGGTTACGAGTTACATCGCTCGCTCGGACCATGGTCACGTGCACCCTTGGATTCTTCTCTGCTTTTATTTATTTTCATCTGGTCGCCTTCGATGCATGTGACCCCATACCAAAAAGCAAGCTCGTCCTTTTCCGACTTAATTGCGATAGTGCAACCTTTGTCTTTATCCTTCAACACGTTGGTCCTTGAAATCAAGAAAAGCAACAGAAAAAGCCAGGAAAGGGACTTTTGCAAGTTTCCCATTTGGTTTGCTTGGTCTTTTTATTTATAGTGTATTAAACCTGCCCTGCCACGTTCCCTGTGGAGGTATTGTAAGGTGGAAAGTCTTGGATTTCTGATAATGCAAAAGATGAGTAGATAGGCTTTGAAGGTTGACGTATCACTTGATGGGATTGAATAGATTGATGGCTCTTCCTTGACCAATCACACTTCTGGAAACAAACCCTTTTTATCACTTTGGATGTATGGTTTAGACTTTAGAGTGACTCAACTCAACAAATAATCCACCCTTTCGCAACTCAATTTAATCAGTATTGATAGATTTATGCATCTCAATTATCTATGCTAACAACCTTTAGAATTTTAGAGAATTTGTTCAACCAATGATATTAATTTTAACCTTTACAAAATTTCCATCACCAACTAGACAATATTAAGATTAAAATAGTTCTAACCCATATTAATCAAAGAATATTGGAGATCCATGACTCATCTCACCTATAAATAAGAGACTACTTCTCATTTTCATTTTTATATTAAAACTACAAATTCAAATAAAGTATTGATATAGTGTAACTTCAATGGACCTAAATTCACTGAATTTGAATATAGGATCAAGCATTCATGTGAAGCTTGTGAGTCTAATTCACAGTCTTCCCCTTAATAGACCTGCAAAATTAAAAGTAACCGTATTTTTCATTTATGACGCTCAACTTAAAAAGAGATGAATAGAGAGAGATAGCTTTTGTGTTTAGTAAAAAGATAAAAGGTTATCACCTACTTAAGAAACATAAATGTTCATTCTCCCACATCTTCTACCATATTCTCATGTTGTGGCAAAAATTTTGAAATTTCAAATTTAAGTCAGCTTCGTAATAGTTAATGAGTTCTTTTTGATTATTCATTGCATTTTTCAACTCTAGTCTCTTGATTATTTTTTTTTCATACCATTTTAATTAGCAAGTTTAATGAACAAAGTATAATATATCTTCCCGATTGTTTTATCCTATACACCTATCATCATGTCATTATGTTACTTTATTATTAATTTCACCTTTTTCTTTGCCTATCGTTTTACTTTATTTCGTTTATTATTTCACCTTTTTCCTTGCATATCGTTTTACTTTATTTATTTAGTATGTAGTTTTCTTTAGTCATTTGATAAATCATTTTACTTATTGTTTATTATGTTTTTTATTGTCAATTAGTAGTTTCACTTAACATTTGGCTTGTTATTTCACTTGGCATTTGGCCATATATGTTTCTCATGTTGCCAAAAGTAGAATATATTTTTTTCTATTATTTTTTGCCACATGCCTATCATCATGTCATCTTGTTAGTTTATTGTTCACCTCTTGTCTTGCTTGTCGTTTTTTTAAATTTATGTGGTCTTTGATTTTAACTGGTCATTTGGTATATCATTTTACTCATTGTTGGTATGTTTCTTTATTTATCATTTAGCATGATATTTTGCTCAGAATTAGGCCCTAGGTGTTTCTCTTATTGTTAGGCATGAGGTGTTTCGTTGATCATTAGTTCTAAGGTATTTCATTTAGCATTAGGCGTTAGGTGTTTTGCTTAGGCCTTATGTGTTTTGCTTGGCATTAGGCCTACAGTGTTTCACTTTTTATAAGGCCTTAGGCATTTTGAGGTGGTTCACTTATTTTGATATAATAACATAGTTGTGATTTTTTCCATTATAATTGTGATTCTTTTGAAATAATGTGCCTCCAACTTAGTACATAATTTTTTGAATACATTTCATATAGAATACGTATTGCTTCATTTCATGTCGGTTAAATAAATGCAATCACCATCTTTTAAATAAAAATTAACAGAAGGCTTATGGTGTTAACTAGTGTATATCTTTAGAAGCTCAAATACGTCTAATCATTCAAGTATATATCCCAATTTTGATAATGACACTTACTTTCTTTGCTTTATTCATGTGTTTATAACACGTAAGGCTATATATGTTTGCAATAATGCATATATTTTTATAGTTGCTCCAAGGATAATTTTGTTTCCTCTAAGTCTATATATTTTCCTACCCTGACCTAAACCTCTTTAGAGGAATAAATTACATCCATCTGAAGAGATATCTATAGTGGTTAGTGTCTCTTTAGTCCCTTCTCAAAAGCAACAACTTTTTATGAATTTGAATAAGGCTACCAACTCTTATGGCACGTTCCTATTAATTTTATAAAGTTGAATTCTAAAATCTCAATCTTAATTTTGTAAAGTTGAGATTTTTATGAATTATCTTATCAAGATATTAACTCTTCAATTCTCACTCACTTATAATTTATGTATTTACTGAAGATATCAACTAATAAGTGCTAATTATTTATATTTTAACATAATTTTGAAAGTAATTGACTTATGTTCAAATAATTTTTATATGATTTGGTAAATTTGAATTATAGTTTGTTTATAAGCCTTATTTTAGATCTCTAATAAAGAAGAAATAAATTCGAGTAAGTTAGAGCCAAATTGGAGAGGTTTTGAGATGATCTCATGCTTATGGCCTTTAATTATGTATTCTTAACATAATCCTTGGATTTACAACATAGGAGCTATTAAGCTAATATGGACGCAACATTAACTCATGTTAAGACCCATATTGATGGCAATTTTTCACATTAATTAAGATTTTCTACAGTTATGAAGAATAGGGGACTGACAGGTTTGGGTTGGGACTCACTGAATTTTTTAAGATTTTTGAGAATATAAGTTGAGGAACTAAAAAGGGAGAGATTGAAAGATTGAAGAAGAGGAGAATCAAGTCTTCATTTGAGGAGACAGTAGGGTGCAAAGTACGAGTAAGGAGTCCAATGGCAAGATTAAAAAAAAAAGCACTTATTGCGAGGCAACCTAATGATTTATATGTTCTTATTTCAATTCATATTAGTAGCTTTGGGAATCTTTATCGTTAATTTTTACTATGTTTTTACATGATTTGATTATTATTGTGCATATTTTAAGTTTAAAGCAATTTAAAGTCATAGATTCAAGTTTGCTTCGATGTTTTTTTATGGCTAGATCAAGATATACACCTCTAGTTCATACTTTTCAAAATGTAGCTACAAAGCTTTTTATTATCAAAGGAGTACTTGTTATCTTAATTTCTTTCTTTATCCTTATTTGAAAATTTTTCGTTGTTCTTATATGTCATGTAAATTGGAATAGTTGTGCAATTCAAGTGTGGGATTTGGTAAGGAAAAATTCCTTATTCTTATCAGTGTTGTTATAATTAGCTTAATAGGAAATAAATTTGAAAAAAAATAACTTTGAAAGAATAATTATTGAGCTAACTCATTAAATTTGTTTATTATTGAGATTTAATTTGTTTAAGAAAATAGTTATGAGCATTGAAGATAAAGTTAATTTTAATTTGCTTTATTAATTTTAAAAATGGATACTTGATTTGAACTTTAATATTTTTTTTGTATAATCTCGACATATGATTGAGTTATAAGTGCATTCTTTTTAAACATTTTCAAAAAAAGAAAAGAAAAATGTGTGAAAAAGTTAAACGAATAAATTCACTGTGTTGATTTCAAATCAAATAAAAAGGTTGAATTTAAAGAGTGATGCTAATAGTCATTTGAAATATTGACCTAATTGAGTGATCAAGAGTATTTATAGCAAGTTATTTACTTAGCATCAAAAAGTTAGGTGACTTTATAAATAAGCCTATAAATACTCTTGTGTGTTATTTTGAAGTTGATGTTTTTTTTTTCAATAAGGGTTATAGAAAAGTTTAAAAATTGAAGCATCTTTCTTATATATGGTCACTTTATGCATTAGGTCAAATTTTGTGATTTGAGTTAAAGTTTGAAGGATTATATAGTGAATTGAATTGATTTATGACCTGAAGCAAGTACCTAAATGCTTCATAATTTAATAAACTTTGCAATTGAATGCATAATGGAAAGACTTGGTTTATCCATTTGATTTGTTAAATTCTTTCCCAAAGTTGCCAACTATTTTAAGTTATAATTAGTAATGAAATTGATTTGTTTGATGAAAAATAAATGCTTAAGTATGGGAGAGTTTCATAGGCGTTAATTAACTTATGTTTTTAGATGTATTTGCCTTGTGTTTGAATCAAAATAAATTTAAGCATAGATTCTTTTTCTGTTTGTTAACATACTAAATCATACAAAATGCACTAAAAAAACATAATAAAACTCCATAGTATCTAAATACAGGGTGAATTTTATTTCTTATGTATGACACTTATACATTATTGTCACTAGTTATAAAATTTAGTTATATGCATGATTTTAGTAAGAATTCACAACAGACCGTATATCATATAACAAGTTACCTATTTATACATTAATCATAAACTTCATATTTTGTTAAAAGAAGGTGTTGGTGTCGGTGTTCCAAAACATGGTTCATTCATATGTTTTTAGTTACTTATAACATTTATAAAGTTATCAACTTTATTATCCCAATAACGCTCTGACGTTATTACGTTATTATGCTCTATAACGTTACCTTTTGCTTTAATGTCTCTTAATTTCTATCATCAACATAAGAAATTGTTTATGCTAATGCACATATCATATAGATAGACACTTTTGAAAAAATGTAACAGTTCTTAACTCAACCTTTTACAGTGCACTGTAGAAGGGAATTTTTCAACTTATGGTAGTGATTTTCATGACGCTTTGCAATTTTAGATAAGTTGTTCTTTTTTTATTTGGTGTTATTTCATTAGTTCGCTAAACGGAAGAAAGCAAAATAATTGTTAACTTCTCATTTTTCTTCGTACCTTTTCTTTATATAGAAGTTGATAACATAATGAAGTAAGGCACTATCTATTAATTAGAATAAGCCTTTTATGAAGTCACATAAGTTATGCATCTAAAAAGAATTAACATTAAAGACACTATTTTTTATGCACTATAAGAAATTATTTATATATATATTATTACATTTATATACTGTATAGATAAATAGAAATTAATCTCAAATAATTTACAAAGTACTCATTAAGTATATATATATTAGCATCTATCAGTTATACAAAATAATTTCTCAAAACAAAGGTAACTCAAAATAAAAATATTTATTAAAAAATAATTCCTCATTAAACCATTTGGGAACTAGTTTTGCATATGGATTAATATTTATTTTCTCCCTTTGAAATTTATGTTTTTCATTACTTTTAAATTAATTTAAGGATCACTATAATAATTAACTAATTAGTATATCATATACTTTAGTATTTAATTTAAGGAAGTTTAACAAATTACAGTATTTATTTGGTTTAAATATTGCATGATATATTATTTCAAATAAAACCAGAAGAATAATATTTATTAATAAACACTTTATGATAAATCAAAATAAAATTAGTGTCTACAGTAATTAATAAATATATTTTATTTAGTGAATTTGCTATTATTAATAACAAAATATATTCAAGTTGATACAGAAAGTCAAATAAATTATTTTCTTCTGCTTTTTATTAAGAAAATAGCAAGAGATTAAAAAATTGTATTTTTATTGTATGGATCAATAAAAAAAGATATTTTCAATTAAAATTTGAGAAATTTAATTTAAACTTTAATATTGTAAAAATATTTTATTTAAATTGATATTTTTAAAAATATTTTTATTGGATCTCAGATATTCATTCATCGCCAGAATCTCCATTGAACAGCTGGGTAGAAATTTCGTCTCTTGCCTTTCTGCTTCTTTCTGTTTAACAAGACCAAAGAACCTTTTGTCTGTGAAATGGTGGAACCCTACGTTTTTTAATACATTGAACGGGCAGAAATGTCATTCCAAAAAATTACCAAACTCAGCTCGATTTATGCTAAAGACAACTAGTGCTACTACATACTACGTAACCCCCTCATATCATATAATGTCCTTCCGTTTATTAAATATTGTTCGATCAATAACACACTCCTTCGCTTCTCCTTTGCCAGCGCTCAGCACTGTTAACTCTGCCTCCAACATTCACATAGCCCAACAACGCCCGCCATTATTACACCACCCCCCTTAGTCCTTCCACGCCCCTAAAATATCTCTATTTCTGCCTGTCAAATCTGCATTATTTGCACATGACCGAAGTACCCAACGAGTGAATACAACGCCGCAAGAAAACAAAACACATGGACGCCGCAGATAGACCCCATCGGCCATCGCAGCAACAGCAACAATAGCGCTACCAAGAGTACTGAGCTCTTCATTTACTTTACTTCACTCCTCTCCTCTTCGTCTTCCATGAAGATCTCTTCCAAGTCCATTCTCAGCCCGGGTCGTGCCAGAGAGCCGACGTCACAAATCTCACTCTCCAACTCTCTTAGTAGAAGGCTGCGTAGCAACGGTAGCATGAAAGGTGGTCAAGCGTCTCCTATGTTCTCCACTTCCAATGCCAAGAAACGCGGCTGTGGTTTCGAAAACCCCGAACCATCTTCTCCCAAAGTCACCTGTATTGGTCAAGTGAGAGTCAAGACCAAGAAACAAGGCAAGAAATTGAGAAAAAGATCGACCAGAAGAGGAGAACCCAGTTTTAGAAGAATAGAGCAAAACAACAACAACGACGACGACCACAATGTTGAAGCAAGTGAGAATCCAGATAATAGCCAAAATCATGTAAGCCATCAGTTTTTGAACCACCAACAGCCTCGTGAATGCTTGCCACTTAGAAACCGGAAATGGGTACATTTTCCTTTGACAATATGTGAAGCATTAAGGGCATTCGGGGCTGAATTTAATTGCTTTCTTCCTTGCCGGTCTTCATGTATGGCAAGCGAGAAAGAGAAGGACGAGAAGGCAGTGACGGATTCAGGGAACGATAGGTCATGCGGAGCAGTGTTTACAAGGTGGCTGGTGGCGGTTCAAGAAGCAGATGGGAAGGGAAGAGAGATAGAGCTGGTGGTTGGAGAAGAGGATGAAAGAGAAGAGAGTAGTAGATACAGGAAGAGGAGTTATAGGAGGCATGTGTTTGAGGAGATTGAGTTTAAAGATGAAAGCTTTGAGGGAGGAAGTGGGAGCGGTCAGGAAGAGGAAGCAAGGGTTAGTATTTGTATTCCACCGAAGAATGCTCTGTTACTGATGAGGTGCAGATCTGACCCTGTGAGAATGGCTGCTCTTGCTAACAAGTTTTGGGAAGCCCCTGCTCCCAAAGTGGAAGAGGTTGTTACTGAGGTGGATGAAGAGGTGGTTGAAGATGGTGGGAATGACAAAAACCAACAAAAGGAAAGGAAAGTTGAGCAAGGACTGCAACATAATAAAGAACAAGTCCTGGTATGTGAAGAGTTGCGTTCTTGTGAAACAACTGAAGACGAGCATCAAATTCAGGAAGCTGAAAAAAGCTTGGCGCTTTTGGAGAGTGAAGATGGTGATGAAGAGAAAAGACCAGATATTGAAGTCCAAGCAGTAGCTTCAGCAATAAACCTAGAACAAGAGGTGAGTGAGCCAGTGGTAGCAGAAGAAAATTTATACGATGATTCGTTACTTGAAAAAATATTAGATACAGGATACTTGCAGAATGATGAAAATGAAGAAAAGATGCTCCAATTTCAACAAGATTGGGAAGACCAGAACCCAACAAAAGAAGAAGCACAAGAAATTGAAATTCCAGTGTCAGTAGAGCTTAAACAAGAGGTTGTCCAAAAGATGCAAGGCCAAGAACCCCGACAACCTCAAACCTTAGTTCATGAAGAGCTGGAACTTGCAGAGTGGTCAAGGGAAGAGAAAGAAGAGGCGATGATGACCCATGAAAGATCCGAACCCGAAGACAGGCAAACTTATGTCAAGTCAAGGGAGGGAGAGAGCGAGCGATTATTGCCAGATTGCTTGCTACTCATGATGTGTGAGCCCAAGCTGTCAATGGAGGTATCCAAGGAGACATGGGTGTGTAGTACCGACTTCATTAAACGGATGCCAGAGCACTGTAGGCCCTCGGTCAACAAAAACAACGGTGGAGATGATCCCATCAACAGAAGAGTTAGCCGTGACTCTATTCCTCCATTACCGGCTAACAATACCCTGCAACAGCCGCCGAGGTCTTCTTGTTCGTATCCATCCAAACCACCGCCACGAGTCGCCGGCACAGAGTCTATGGCGACGGTGATTGGGCAGAAGCTCTTAGGAGGCAAGGCTTATGAACCGTTTGTGCTGACACGTTGCAAGTCGGAGCCAATGAGATCGGCGGCTAAGCTTGCACCGGATGGTTGTTTCTGGAAAAACCGGAAGATTGAGCCGCATACGCCGGCTACTCTTGGAGTGGGAGCGGCCGGGGTTGTTTAAATTCAAGCTAAAGACAAGTGGTAAAAACAAAATGTAAAGTTTCGCTGGATGTTTTCCTGTCCCCTTTTTAAATTTTTTTTTATAGCAGTAGCATGTAAATCTTAATTTGCACTAAAAAAAAATTCACTTTTGGGCTAGTGTATATGTTTTAATCAGTAATTTCCTGTTTTTTCTTTTTTTTTCTGTATTATAAAGATATGTTGGAAAATTATAGATAAAAAATAGCATTACTGTAGTGCATGTTAGTATGGTCCCCCGAGAGTGACTGAATTGATCATGGAATTATTGTTGAGAAGACGATCTGATAAAGTTATCACAATAATGCATGCTGCTTCAATTATCATACATATCTTGTCTAAATTCACCCAGGTTTAGCATTTTAGGTAATATGAAAAGGTTATTACATTAATTAAAGGTCTAAAATGGAAGAAATTAGGAATTCCATTCAGCTTAACATCTGCCGGACAAGTAATGGCATTGGCATGTACTGACCAATTGAATTTCCAAGGCTCCAGTCCTGCTCAGGCAGTTTCTTTCTCCAGGCGGTGTACTGTTTGATGACATATGAACAGAGCTGTCGATTGCTTCCCAAGTGCACGTGGGTCTCTCTCTCGGCATATAACCTATAGTCGTTTTTTTTTTTGAAAATTTGGCTCAGCGCTTCTAGCGCATATTATTAAAATCTGCCATAAGAGTGTCAGACAGAAAATTCGGAGGGCATACCCCCATGAAAGACCAGACATAGAACCAGCCGCTTTTAAACAGCTTCCGCTTGGCCTTATTTTGTGTTTCTTTTGATGCGCTCTTGCCTTTACGACGTTACGCTCTTGCCTTTACGACGTTACTAAATTATAAGTAAACCAGGTACCATAATCTCTTCAAATTCTATTATATTTCTATCTAATGTCTTACCTACAAGGACTTTACCATTCTTATAATTATTATACCAAATTTGATATTAAATTTAGTTGAAATATAGTATCAATATCGGGTCAACACAAGGTACTAGTCAATTAGTCAACATACCCAATAGACAAGGCTCTCCGTTTTGCAAAAGTATGAGAAGATCCATCGATATATGCATAATTTTTCTTATATTTTTTACAAAGAAATTGTTTCAGTAATTCAAAACTGTTATATTTTTTACAAAGAAATTGTTTCAGTAATTCAAAACTGTGACCTTCTGGTCAATACAGGCCATTATTTCAGATAAATTTTTTAAAATTACAAGATAGTCTCTAAATTTTATGAAATTATAAAATAGTAATTTTTGACTTTAATCCAATCATATCTTAAGAAATCATAATAATATAAATTTGATATAATATATTTCTTTATTTTTATTAATATTATTACATTTAGAGAAAAATCAAATACAACTCTTAAAAAAAACCACAATGATCATCAAGCAAGAAAATAAAACTTTTTATGATATCTACACTACTAATAATATAAAAAAAATTAAAGAGATTTGAAGTAAATCTTCATTCTTCTTCTTCTAAATTATTATTATTTGTTATAATATCAATAACTTCTTCAAACAGAGAAGCAATTATTTTGTTTATAGAATATATAGAATCTACATGTTATCCAGACACTCATATAGAGAATTTTCTAAAAAATATAACAGACAATCATATAGAGAATTTTCTAGAAAATAAGAAGTCATTAATAATATGCAAAACAGAATTATACTTCCCAAATTAAAGGATCAAATCAGGGACGGAGCCAGACTCAACTCTAAGGAGGGCCGTTTTCAATCTGGCGAAGGAGGGCTGTGTGTACATAGTTAAAGAGAAGAGAAGAGAAGATAGGGATTTTTTTTAAAGGGGGTCACTTATATTTGTAATTTTAAAAATTTTAATTATATAAGTAATTTTTTTAAAAAAAATATTTGAAAGGGGGGGCCATGGCCCCCCTCTCCTATAACATGGCTACGTCCATGGATCAAATATGATTCCTTACCTATTTCTTTAATGTTTTGACCATAGCTTCACCGGGTATTGAGTTTTTGTACCAAAGATCTAGGAGAAGAATAAGGTTTTAAATGAAAATTGTGATTTATTTCTGCAAAAGTTTTATTTCATAAGAGAGGAGATTACAAAAGGTTAGATATATAGAGAATGCTTCATGCCTCGTTCTACTATCCTAAGGTTTTTATTTATACAAACGAACTTGAAGTATGGATTCTAACTTGACAAAAATTACATTATACCAATTTTTTAAAAAGTAGATTCTATCTTTATTGATAATGGATTTTATCAAAATGGTTGGAGACATTTCCACGCTATCTTCTTATCTTTCTGATTCAGAATTATCACTGTATGCAGATTAAGCTATATCTTTTCTTAAGTTAATATCCACGGTAATGGCAAAGTATTCAACCTTTCCCAAAGTAATGAAATTATAGGCATCATATCGTCCATCTTTATAAAAATCTGGATCGACAGGTTTATCTTTAATACCAAGATATCTTTAGGGGGTAATTGTAGAGTTATTTAGATAATAATCCTTAACCCCTTTTTGAATCCATTTGAAAAGTAATGATATCTTAGGAAACTTGGAATTAGTCAAATATATAGCATTTACTATTCCAAAATCATACCAATCTCTCATAGCTTAGGGATGAGCTCCTTGTAAAAAGTTAAATCTTAGATATATACTAAACAAAACAATATATCAATTATCGCTACTTGTAGAGTGTATAAATCTGTCATTACTTCATAGTATGCCAAAACAATAGGATGACTCTTTGGAAGACTATCAATCATGACATTTCTCTGTATCATCACTTCACTCGTAATATCAGACTTGAGAGAAATATTATCAAGAGTAACATTTTTTAGCTTAATTTGTTGATTACTAGATTCCTTTATCAGGGAAGAAGAACTTGTGCATGATAAATCTTTAACTATCTTAGCCTTGTTGACTAGGCTATAAATTTTTTTTAAAATAATTATAATGGTTTATCTGGCTTGCCATATATGGCAAAATAAAAGAAGTATGATCTCTATAAATTCTTTTGGTATCAAGTTGAAGTTTGTAATATTGAATAAATCTTTGATTTGTCCTTGGCAAGTGTCGATATCTTCAGCCATCTGTCCTAATAAGCCAAATATCTCTTTTCTAAGGTTGACCATCTTTAGCTAAAACATCTGTGAGAACATTGTTATTAGATTTGATAAACTTAATATCAAAGCTATATTTTGCTAATAAAGCCTGTCATTTTATATATCTTTTATATTCAGGTTCAGAGGATAAATTACTTTGAATAATAGCCTTGACTTGAGTATTATCAATTCTTAATAAAAATCTTTTAGGCAATAAAAAAAAGAAAAAAATTTGACAACTTTTGACTGCTGCTAATAATTCCTTTTGATTAATGAGATATCTTTGTTGAGTATCTGTAAAGGTCCCGAAGTATACCTGTAAATAAACTCATTCATCTTGATATTAGAATTATCATAATTTATCTTTTTTAATACTCCACTCCATATGCGATCAGAAACATAAGTTTTAAGAAATAAACCATCATCATCACATGGTAAAGAAATTTTTGACAATGTAGTGTACAAAATCTTAATTTTCTTTACTTGTTCAATTAAATAAGGTTAAAAATCAAATCTTTAATTTTTTCTTTAAAAGCATTTTCCAAGGTTTTCTTATCTCAGCTAGATTTTGAATAAAATCTGAAACATAATTTATTACTCGTAAAAATCTTTGGATTTGTTTTTTTAAATCTATTAACTTATCAAGAAATTGTGAGAAATTTTAAGTATATAAGGTTGAAGTTTAACTCCCCTGCCGTCTATCTCCATGCTAAGGAGTTCTATTTTAGGGGGTGCTTAGTTGATGGGTTTGGGAAGAGATTAATGGGTATGGAATGAAAAGTGAGTGGTTGGTTATTGATTATGATTATAGGGGTAATGGTTTGATATCTCACTTTGGAGAAATCCTCCATACCCCCCATTTAGTAGAGGAATCAAAATCATTCCTTAGTAGAGAGTCATTTTACTAATTAATTAAAATATAATTAATTAAAATAATAATATTAATTAATTAAGTATATTATAATTAATTAAAATATAATTAGTTAAAATATA
>JAOSBM010000005.1:24549803-24564457 GCA_027568955.1 Erythroxylum tenue | reverse complement strand
AGTATTTGTATTTGCATGGGAAACTATCACTTGCCGCTGGGCCGTTGATATCTGGACCTGGGCCTGGGCCTAGAATAACCGACCCAACCAAATGCAAATATGGTTCAAAGGATATGAGTAATGTGTATTAGATATAAACGAATGAACATTGGAGAACATGAAGTAATTGTGAGTGAGAATTGGATAATTATATGAACGTATGTGATTTATGAATAAATTAAGCTTACTTAAGGTATAAACCTAATTGTAAAATGGTACTATACAAGTTATAAAGTTTGAATGATCTGAAAGCGTATAAGTACAGTTAAGATCTTTGTATATTAATACATACTCAGAAGGTCAATTGAGTATATATTGAAACATGATATATATACATGTGAATGATTGAATAATCATATGATTGACAACTTAATGATGTGTGAAATATATGTGTATTGCATTAAGATAGATACACAATTTGATCGTCAACATCTAGACATTGCCGAATTATCAAGGCAATAGCTTATCTGGAGCATACTGTGAGTTAACCTAGATGTGTAAACTCAATTATATGTGTTTCTGTATGATCTGTATGTTGAATATGAAATGTGAGAACAATTGAATGTGAAATGTTGGAATGACTACGAAATGTGTGATCAACTGAATGTGAAATGTTGGAATGACTACGAAATGTGTAATCAACTGAATGTGAATTGTCATACTTAGGTCCAATGATGTATCAATTGAAATGCATGATCAGATAAAGGAGTTGTGACCGAAGTGACCAACTTGAAAACGAGCTTTAAGCTCAAGATTGTGCATAAAGAGCCACATGCTCAGTTATTAATGAGCCCAATATCCATAACGGATACAGGGCAGTAAATGAAATGAGCCCGATATCCACAACAGATACAAGACAGCAAATAGGCACTCGGTCACAACAAAGCAAAATAAAATAGAGTCATATGTGCATTTGCATATACATCCTTATATATATCATACGATTGAATTGAAATGAATTATTGAATTGTTTAAAATACAGTTGAAAAGTAAATGAGGATGTGTTGTGATATGAAATGTTAGTTTACCTGATATACTTATGAAAGTATGATAAGCTTGATGTACTTAATAAGGTATTAACATAACACTTATATAAAAGCACAAGTATTAACATCCTTATATAAAAACCAACATCCTTATATAAAAGCACAAGTATTAACATAACACTTATAATCTCACTAGTACTAGCAAAAACACTAACTCTCTTATTTTTCTCCCTCTTTTGTGCTCCGTTCTCTTGGAAATTTTTCTTATTACCTTTTTCACTCTTTTGCACACTTACTTCTTTTTTTTTTGTCATTCTTCTCTTTTTCTTCAATGCTCGTACATTTTCACTCATATTATACTCTTTTTCTTGAGCTATTTGTTTATTCAAACTACCGACGATTCTAGCCATAGTTGCCTTATGATCCTTTTACAACTTTCTACATATATACCTAGAATAATAGCTAAGTCTGAACCTCTTATGTATCATTAACTTCATCTTTTTCCATGATCAGATACGTCTCTCATTATCTCTATGCTGATTGATAACAAAATGATCTTAGGTTTAATCTTCTTCTCCTTATAGTAATTATGAAAACCAAACATATATTCTACCTTCCTCTTCCACTCTAAATATAATTGGCGATCATTTTTCACTTGAAAGATAAGGATTCGATCATTTTTCCCTTGAAAGATAAGGATTTTCATTTTAATACAACCCAAATTGCTATCTTTTTTTAAAACATTATCTTTATCCTTCCTAAAACTAGTTTTATCATCATCAAAATCTTTCTATTTATTGTCGTCAAATATGTATTTATCCAGAAGATCTAGGCCTAGGTGGGGACTCTAAACGATCCAACCTCATGTTTCAAAACTTGAATTCATAAACATCATGGGATCAATGTCATCATTATCTCTACCAGTACTCATGATGAATGACAAAATTGAAAATTAAAAAAAAAAGAGAGGAGAAGAAAAATTTAAAGGATAAATAACGCTTGATTTCAAGAGTCAAAGCTTTGCTACCAAATAAGTATAACACAAATCTTACGTTGTAACCACCTAAAATCTAAATTTAAAGGAATTAGAACTCTAAGATTGTTTTAAAATCAAGTAAGGAAACTTCTAATCATATTAATTTCTTGTTAAAGAACAAAGAGGAAATTATCATAAAAATGAAGAAAACTCTCACGCTGATTCATAATCATGTTCTAATTAATTACTGAATTACGTTAATAATATGCTTTTTGTAAGCATAAAGTACCCAATAAATAGATTCCTAAAAGAAAAGAACATTTGTATCATAATCTTATTATAAAATAACCTTGAAAAGATATAAAATGGAAGTTCAACACAATTAAATCCTATACATCTAACGTCTGTTCAAGAAGCACTCCAATGTTGGCTTTGTTCTGGAACAGGTGCCTTTCGTGGAAGAGTCTAGCTCCGAACACAAGTAGCACACCGGTGCCATTTTGATTATGTTTCTCAAATCTTCTAATCCTAGTACAAGACCGGTGTTAGTCACTAACCTGACACTAGTGGTGATTATATTCTGCTTCCTTATTCTCCAAAATTTATTTTCCAAACCCTGTTCTTCATGTGTTAAGCTTATTCCATCTTCAATAAAAATATAGACAAGTAATCAATTTTGGAAATGCATCTTGAATAACCTCCTCTTCGTGCATCTCCCCGATTAATCCTCCTAAATTTACCTTCATGCGTTTTCGTCTTATTATGAAGTTACCATTTACCTGGTTGGTTTCCAGTTCTAAACATTCTAACTTCCAGGATGATATAGTTTAAGTAAGAATCGAAAAGGTTTTATCAGATTATTCAGTCGGGGTTTGAAAGTGAGATTGTATCTCAAAGCAAGCCGTTTAAGAACCATTAATTACAGAGGTTACAATTACATGTAGGAGTAGGAAGAAACAAAACAATACGGAAAGAAAAGCCTCAATCCACTAATTAATTATAACTTCAAATGAATTAAAAACAGTAAATTAATCGCATATAACTTGTGAGCACACGAAGAGTTAGATGAGAGGTCTTCAAAAACTGCATATAACTCTGCAGTTTGCATCAAGCAGGCACCAGGATCCTCGAAGAGAAGCTTCAAGCTATGTATCACAATAGTCCTCATCATCCATATTGCATTTTCAAGACGAAAGCTACCCATTTTTGCCTTCAGGTCAATTGAAGCTAACATTACTTGGTTCCCAGATTGAACAGGTAGTTTACATAATCGTCCTATCCTCCATGACTCTACAGTTCATGAATACGAGGACTCCGATCTTAATAAATTTGTATCAAATCATTCAATTGGGTACACAAATAACATCCTCGCTGAAAGCTCTGCTAAAGAACCACTGAATACAGAGGTTACATAAACTAAGAAATGAACCAATACAAAAAGAAAACCTCGAGTAATCATGGAGAAACTGACTTCAAACGGGCAAAAAGGGCAGCACGAAAACCAATCTAGAGGTACAGACATATCCTTTTGGCTGCAAAATAAATTCAGCACCCTTATAAATAACAGTTTGGTGAGAGGTCATGACATGTGGAAATTTAGTGTCCCTATAGACAGCTAAAGTATTTATGACCACCTCAATCCTCATACATAATATTACGCAGAGCAGCAACCAGCTTTCTTAACGGCTGAGACATCATCCTTAACATTGACTGTCTGTCCTTTAGGCAAAGCAGCTGGATCATCCCCCACTTCAAGGGCTTTGCGGCTCACAACATGATATATTTGAGTTAGCACTTCTGTAAATGCATTCTCAACATTCAAGGACTCAAGGGCAGATGTCTCCATGAAGAATGTATTCTCCTTCTCTGCAAAAGCTGTAGCATCTTCGGTGGAAACTGCACGTAAATGTCGCAAATCTGCCTTGTTACCCACAAGCATTATCACAATGTTAGCATCAGTGTGATCCCTTAGCTCCTTCAACCATCTCTCAACATTCTCAAATGTAACATGTCTTGTAACATCATATACAAGCAATGCACCAACAGCTCCTCGGTAGTATGCGCTTGTGATTGCACGATATCTTTGAAGAAAGATATACAGTAAAAATAACCAACATAAGCAACCAAAAATAAAAAAAGCGGAAAAGACTAACTTTTCAGGATTAGTGTCCCTTCCAATGTAAAGATTAGGAAAACAACATTATAAGCAATAGAATAGAAACCAATCTGTCCATAGCACTTAGAATATTAACAGTTCCAATAATTACTCCCATGTTGCAAAAAGAGCAGGAAAGTAAGACAAGGAGAACATTAATATTTGGATAGCGGTGCAACCAAATAAACAATTGCATTGAGAACATGATAGTTATGCTATTCAATTAAGTGCATTCTTCAGATTCAAACAATTAGCTAGAATTATGCTCAAAGGCTATTCTGCATATAACAGGCCACCTTGATCATGCAGACAACCACGCTGAACATATGTTTACATATTATAGATCTAATAATCGGTCAACATATTAGATGGTTACCAGTAGTGCTCCCTTTTTAGTGAATTCCAGGATCTGAAAACATAAATTCTAATATGGGTTTTACGAAGCAAATGCAGATCTAGGAAACAAATTGATGGGAAAATATAATTAGTTTAGGTGTTATTTCCTTTACTAATCAATTTTCTTTAGTAGTTTGTTTTCCTTATTAGAAGTTAAACAGGAACAAGTATAATTCAGCCCTTACTAGGTTAGCATTAAACATATATTACACTAAAATAAAGAGTCCTCATTAGGCTACAATTAAGTTGGCAGACTTTTAAGTTAGCTGTTTCAGTTTCTGACAGACAAGGTATAGATTTTTGGATTCTAGGTTCCAGTTTGAAAGTGTGATGCTTTTCTAAAATAAGTAATTCTCAAAATTACAAATGTTATTGTAAGAATCGATATAATGCTAACAATTTTTTTTTTCAAATCCAAAAATAATTCCAAATTCTTGTTACAACCCACAAAATTTGGTCCTCAGAGCTATTCTTTTTCTATTAACTCGTTAGTATTACAATTACATCAACCCTAATGTTGCAGGCTATTTATTTAACATCTTCTACATTTATCCTACATCAATTTGATATCAAAGCTTTAGTTGCCAACAATAACAACAATTGAAGAATGGACATATAGGGATTATTGAATGACGAGAGCAAGTGACACAGGGGCATCTCAAATTAATTTTATGAACTCTTGAAAAGATAGACAACCTTGATGCTCATTTTCAAGGTGTTATAATCCTAGTGCATTATGTAATTGGCTAAGAAACCTTGATGCTCATTTCAAGGTGTTATCACTGAGAGGTCAATGATAATGAGGATGATACAAAAAATTCCTGAAGTGAAAGATATGTATCCAAAAGGAAATGACGGAGAAGGGATTAGTTCAGGTGTAGAATCTTAGTTAGTGGAGGTGTCCAGTGGGAACAATTCAGTTGTTATTTTCTTTAATTTTCATCTTTCATTATTAGAAGCTAAACTAGAATAAGTTTATTTCGAATCCATGTTAGGTACGGTTCTCCAACGATTGGAGTAACATGAAGAGTCTTTCTTAAGTAGGATTAAATTAGCAAAACTGTAGACATGTTAAACAATTAAAAAGACAGGAGCGATTTACAAGTTCTGAATTTCATTTATTTTGATCTAAAAGTGTTTCATAAACTTAATACTGACTCATAAACCCTAGAAGTGATTTGTAACATTACTTGGGTGATAACAGTAGTTTATTTGTACAGACTTAGAAGTGATTCCTAATTTTTGTTACAGACCCCAGGAATGATTCCTATACCTATTTCTGTATAACTCTTTAAAGCCAAAAATTAGAGTAACCCAGAGTCCTAGGGTATTTGCTTCCAACTGTCATTGCTATCTTCAGTAGCTGTCCTACATCGTAAATGTCAATTTGGAACAGAGAAAATAATCAACAGTAATAAGAACAAAGATGTCATGCCTGTACTTCTTCTTGTATCAATGGTTCCACAGGCATTCCGGATCAAATAAATACCGCCTTTTCATGCATCAATTGGCAAAATCTTAGGAAAAATGTCATCCATGTCGACAAAAGTGATGCATATGGCAGCTACAAATGGTTCGACTTTTCATATATAATTTCATTAACATCGTCGTCATCATCATCACACCCACTCCAAAGTCCCACGATAAAACAGGTATGGGAAAATTCATTAACATCCTATCATCAATTTAGAGAGCAGTGGGAACAACTTAAGATTTATCTAGTAACGTAGAAAATGGCATTAGCACTCAGTAAGCTCCTCAGATCTCAGACCCTTTAATTTATTATCATAAGGGTTCTCCGTTAACTAAGAGAACCATAAGCTAGCATTCGCACACGTCATAAAACAAAGTCCCCCTAGAAAGGGAAACAGGAAACCCCAGAATGTCAACATGTTTGCACTCATTTCTTAGGAAACCAAAACGGATCAAGACGATATTGAAATCATATGAAAATGCAAACCTTTCTTGGCCGGCAGTATCCCAAATCTGGGCCTTTACAACTTTGTTTTCCACGTGGATACTACGGGTTGCGAATTCAACGCCGATGGTGGACTTGGATTCAAGGCTGAATTCATTGCGAGTAAAGCGAGCCAAAAGATTTGATTTGCCAACACCAGAGTCTCCGATGAGTACTACTTTAAATAGATAGTCGTAGTCTTCGTCAGCTCTGTACGCCGCCATCTAGGTGACCAAAAGCACCGCTTAGTCTGAATCTCCTGGTCGTCTGCTAGTACAAGTCGTAGTAGTCCGTTTCCCTCTCCGTTCTTCCTTCCTTTCCTTCCCTCACTAGTCGGGGCAGGGTCGGGTCATGTACTTGAGCGCCGGAAAGATCAAATATTATTATAGTTATTGGATCAATAAAAGATGTCTGTTTGACTGTTTCCTTTCCTTTTGGTTTTTTTTTTTTAGGAAAAGATCAATATTATTATAATTTTTGGTTTTTTTTTTGGGTATTAAATGTATGTTCTACTATTGCACATGAGATCTCTTTTACATCTTCTGCCAAATCTTACCCCGTAATGCAAAGGTGTCGTGCTTAAAGTAAACTTTCTTTCCACCATTAGTCAAAAGTTAATTTATAATTAATTACACCTCAAACTTTACGTTTCATTTAAATCAATCCAAATTGGTCCTAAGCAATATTAAACATTTAGATAACAATAACACCATAACATTAATATTTTTTTCGAGTGATAAAAAGTTTTAGAAAAGGACACAGATATAGAATATACGTCTTATGTGTGTGTATATATATATATATATATATATTTCACTATTGTTTTGCTATGCTTTTATGCCTAAATTAAGTTAGCTTATGCATGTTTTTAGGTAATTACAAAGACATTGTTATAGGATGAGCTTTACTAAGAATTGAAGGAAATTATAAGTGAAAATTTGAAGAAAATATTAATTTTAGCTAAATACAATCGTGGTTAAAGTAATGTTCCTCTCAAACAATCTGAAGATGAAGACGTAGTAGTATGTTGTCATGTGCAACTAAAATTAATACCTTATTCTCTATACCTATGCAGTAGATCATAGAGAGTTTATATCCTTGTTATCTATATTTATATATATGTGTGTGTGTGTTTAAGAAATAATGCAAATTAAGATAAGGAGAAATCAATAAAAAACAAATCTTGGACTAGTCTACTTCTAACTTAGGAATTGTCTACTGATCAATCAATTTATAATTTGAAGATTTATTATTGCAATCAATTCTTATTTCTATGTAATTGTAGTTAACTAAAAGAATACAGATTGTAATTAACCTTAGCCATTGAATAATCCATAGAAATAGATGTAAGATCATTTATGGATCGATTCATTTTGCGTACCTGTATCCATGATTGTTTGTAATTAGATGTTGATTTGCGTGAACAAATTTTATTTCCTCTCGTCTTCTTCCGTTAGAGAATTCTTCGATAGTTCAGAATCATTATCATTCAATAAGTTTATTCAACTTATATAGCATCACCAACCGACATATCCTTTGGTAATTAGAAGAGAGAGGAAAAGGGTCTTTGACCCATTTGAGACCCAATAATTTAATACCCAATAACCATTATCTTGAGTGTTTTTCATGGTACTCAAACTATAAGTTACATGGGACATAAAATAGTCTAACAATCTCCCACTTGGCCCATACTACGACTTGGTGATCCAACAACTTTAAGTGCACACAATACATGGAGTCGTTCAAGTCATTCTTAATTGAATTAAGCTGATGGAATCATGGCGGTCACAGGTTATATAACCCGATTCCTTCCATGTATCACAGAATCAACTAAACTCAACAAACTTTAAGTGGGTAATTCGGTAATTATTATCTCACAAATAATAATTATTATATACAACATGATATGGACAAACATTAAGTGAGCAAAAACATATGACTGTAATTGAATTCACAAGTGTCATAACAATTCGAGCAAGACAATGATATGTATATATACATGTTTGAATACTATGTTAACAAGGACTTATCTATAAGACCCATTCGTTCAACATGACCGATAAATATTTTGGGCGGTAAGTGTTTCGTTAACGGATCCGCTATCATGAGATCAGTACCAATATGCGCAATTGACACCTTATGTTTTTGCACTTCTTCTTTCACAGACGAATACTTCAAATCTATGTGTTTCGCACCCTTAGAATATTTGTCATTCTTAGAGAAGAATACGACTGTAAAATTATCACAATAAATTCTTAACGGTCTGGCAATGTTGTTAATAAGACCAAGACCTAAGAGAAAGTTACGCAACCACAATCCATGAATCGTGGCCTCAAAGCACGCCACAAATTCAGCCTCCATAGTGAAAGTAGCAATGATGGACTGCTTTTCACTTTTTCACGAAACTGCTCCTCCAGCTAATAGGAACATGTAACCGAATGTAGATTTCCATGAGTCTACACAACCGGCATAGTCTGAATCTGAGTAACCTATCACTTCTAGATGAGTTGATTTTCTATATGTGAGCATATAGTCCTTGGTGCCTTGTAAGTATCTAAGGACTTTCTTTGCAGCTTTCCAGTGGTCCAGTCCAGGATTACTTTGATATTGTCCTAGCATTCTAACAGCAAAGCTGATATCTAGCCTAGTTTATGTTTGAGCATACATTAAGCTCCCAATTACTGACGCATAAGGAATAGACTCCATGTCCTTACATTCCAAATCGTTTTGTGGACATTGCATTAGACTAAATTTGTCTTCTTTCTTAATTGGAACTATCCTTGCGGAG
Source organism: Erythroxylum tenue (assembly GCA_027568955.1). Classification (NCBI taxonomy): domain Eukaryota; kingdom Viridiplantae; phylum Streptophyta; class Magnoliopsida; order Malpighiales; family Erythroxylaceae; genus Erythroxylum; species Erythroxylum tenue. The sequence continues at coordinate 24,555,160 of JAOSBM010000005.1, read as the reverse complement.
CATTTTTCCATTTGAAATCTTTCTAATACTTTCTCGATATATCCTTTCTGAGACAATCCTAACAATCCTTGTGATCTATCCCAGAATATTTCTATTCCTATCACATAGGATGCCTCACTCGTATCTTTCATTTCGAAATTATTAGAAAGAAAATTCTTTACATCATGTAACAAAACAACATTAGTTGCAGCAAAAAGGATATCGTCAACATATAGGACTAATATAATGACGAAAAAGGTTATGGCTCACAGGTCGGTCAGCTGGGATTTTTGGATGACCTAGTTAAGACTGATGTATTATCTTTGTTGTAGTAGCATATCATACTAGGTTGTTGGGTTATTGTACAGACAATAAAAACTGACAGTTATGTACATTTCTGATCTGGATAAAATGAAATGAAAAGAGTTTAGTTTTAAAACAGATTGTGATTTTATATTGATGTTTATTATTATGATACCATGTGGAATATAGTGGTGTTTGTTTGTAGTTCTTCCTTGTCGTAGGATATGCACTAATTAACAGATTGTCTAAATCAGGTCTACTCTTTGAAAATTCATAACTCACAACTATTACATCCAAAATTTGCATACTATACCTCATTTTAAAGCTAATTCATTCCTCTACAACTTTCTATAAGACCACTTGAGCTAATTAGAATCACAACAGTCTAGAATTTAGCTTCAATGTACAATCATCACAACACCTACACTTAACACATTTTCCAGCACCAAGCATATTAACATCCAAAAGTCAATAGGTCATAACTCTCAACCTAGTCATCAAAACATTTCATACTTAGTGGCAATAGAAAGATAACAAGGAAATCTTCAAGTTTCATGAAGACCAAATTAGCAAATTCAATCCAACTCAACCTAGAAAAATTCATCAAAGTTTCAGGTCACAAGGTTCGGAGTACTGTTCATACAGCTTCTACAACTCACTTTCAAGGCCAAATTCAAACCATTTCAAGGCACAATTTAGCATCACTTCCTTCATATAAAATGTAACCAACTATCTCAGGTTTAATTCAAGCCAATAATAACCTCAATTGCTCAACCATATAAAAAGTTATGGCAAAAACATTGAAATATGTACAAAACAAATTTTCCAGATTTATAACCTCACTCTCATTTTACATCTCCCATACCATTTCTCAACTAATTCTCACTCATTTCACTTCATATTTCCACCATAACCAACTCATAACCTATCCTTGAACATAAATCCACAAAATTCCAGCACACATACACAATCATTATCTTTTAAGAAATCATCATCTAACATCACTAAAATCCATCCAAAACACACTTCATTTACCTATTACAACATTCAAAATCATTCACCCTCAATCAACCCTAAATCAAACAAGATAAGAATCTACCCATTTACACCAAACACAAGGTCAAGCAATTTGTACAAGTCATCACAATAATGTAATTAACTACAAAACCATCATATAAAACATATGACTTACCTAATCAAGCTTTCAATCTTCTAAACTTCAAAAATCTCACAATCCTCTCTCTAACTCTCTCCACCACACATGATCATCATCACTTCAAGGAGAGCTAGGTTAGGTTGTTTTAGAACCAAGATGAAGAGATAGCAAGCAAGTAGAATATGAGAGCTTTTGTATAGTGGAAATTGGTAACAAAGAAAAAGAATCAACAAAGAAGGAGGAGGAGAAGGTTTCGGATGATGGAGGAAAGTCTCAATTTAAACACTAATAACCTTATAAAAGAAGGAGTGTCGTGAGTGCTGGCCAAGGGTGAGGGTTTTAATTAAATGGGAGTTAATACATGGTTAAAAAGGTGCCATGTATCCCAATTTAAGCATTAGTTTGGTTCCTTCATGTAACTAGTCCATACAAAGTCAATTTCTAGTCTAATTATCCCCAAATTTCCAATGGCTCAATTTCATAAATCCTAGAATCATGTATCAAATTTGCCAGTACCATTGGACATTCATTTTTAGTATCGGAAACCAATCAGTCCGCCGTTTGGCGATTTTTTCGGTCCGAAAATTTTTCTCAAAAATTGCCAGAAAAATTCCTAAAATTCTCTAAAAATGTAAAACACATAACAATCCACTCTACATAAATTTTCAAGCATAAAATCATATTTTTTTTACAAGAAATCACATTTAAGCACATATACCGGGAAATGTCATGAATTGATGTACAGTCATTTTCATGTGCAAATTTCACTATTCACATGTAAGAATATGCATGAATATTCCAAAACAATCTTAAACACTCTCACCCCCTTTCCAAATTACTATTCTACCCTTCCCATCGGGGGTGGGATGTTACAACTTCCCCCTCCTAATAAAAATTTCGTCCTCGAAATTCTTACCTGATTGATCAAATAGATGAGGATACTGTCTCCTCATATGCTCCTCCGTCTCCCAAGTTGCTTCCTCAGTTGAGTGGTTCCTCCATAGGACTTTTACTAATGGGATAATCTTATTCCTCAACTGCTTAACCTGTGATCCCACAATCTTGACCGGCTCCTCAACATAGCTCAGATTACTAGCAACTTCAATCTCCTAAGTCGGTATCACATGTGTCGAGTCTGATCGGTATCTCCGGAGCATACTCACATGGAAGACATTATGCAACTGAGACATCTCGCTCGGTAAAGTCAACTTATAAGCCAAAGGTCCAATCCTCTCAATGATCTCATAAGGACCAATGTACCTAGGGTTCAACTTGTCCTTTTTACCGAATTTCAGCACACCTCGCCACGGTGACACTCGTAGGAACACTCTGTCTCCCACATCATATTCCATATCTCTCCGATGCTGATCCACATAGCTTTTCTGTCTATCCTGAGCCGCTTTAATTCGGCTCCGAATCAGCTTTACCTTATCCACTGTATCCTGAATCAGTTCTGGACCCTCAACCATTCTCACACCCTCTTCATCCCAATACAAAGGCGATCGACACTGTCTTCCATATAAGGCCTCATATGATGCCATCTCGATGCTACTGTAATAATGATTATTATACGCAAACAAGGTCAAATACTGATCCCATGCTCCTCTAAACTCCAATACACAAGCTCGAAGCATATCCTCAACTGTCTTAATTGTCCTCTCACTCTGCCCATCTGTCTGAGGATGAAATGTTGTGCTGAAATTCAACTTAGTACCCATAGCAGACTGCAAACTCTTCCAAAATCTCGAAGTAAATCTGGAGTTCCGGTCTGATACTATAGACACTGGAACTCCATGCAGTCTCACTACCTCAGTCACATACTTCTAGGCCAACTGATCAAGAGAATTATTCTCCCTCACTGGCAAGAAATGAGTCGATTTAGTTAACTGGTCCACTATGACCCAGATAGCATCATGTTGCCTCGGAGTCTTAGGCAATCCCATGATAAAGTACATGGTAATTCATTCCCATTTCTACTCGGGAATAGGCAACGAATAGAGCTTCCCCACTGGAGCCTGGTGGTCAGCCTTAACTTGCTGGCACGTCATACATCTGGATACATACTCCGCTACCTGCTTTTTCATGCCAGGCCACCAAAAATGCTGCTTTAAAGTGTTATACATCTTGGTGGTATCAGGATGCATAGCATAGGTGGCCATACGAGCTTCCTTCAGAATCTCTCTCCTCAAACCATCCACATCGGGCACACATAATGTCTGTCCCAACCATAATGTCTCATCTCTCAATTCAAACTCAGAACTCAAATCAGCCTTCACTTTCTCAATCAGTTTCACCATAGCAGGATCCTTGTCTTGAACTCTCCTGATCCTATCATGTAGCATCGGTCTAAGCTTCAAAGTTGCTATTAAAGCACCATCCTACTCCAGATTCAACTGCACATTCAAAGCTCTCAACTGAACCAAATTAAGCAACCTCAATACCTGAATCTGAGCTGCACTGATGTGAGACTTCCTGCTAAAAGCATTTGCCACCACATTAGCCTTCCCGGGGTGGTACTCAATAGTACAATCATAATCTTTAAGCAGCTCAATCCATCTCCTCAGCCTCAAATTCAACTCTCTCTGACTCAGCAAATACCTCAAACTCTTATGATCAGTGAAAATCTGAAAGGTCTCACCATATAAATAATGTCTCCAAATTTTCAGGACAAAGACAACTGCAGCTAACTCCAAGTCATGCACTGGATAATTCACCTCGTGAGACCTCATCTTTCTCGAGGCATAAGCAATCACTCTACCATGCTGCATCATAACACATCCCAATCCCTGATGCGATGCATCACTATACACCTCATAACCTCCAGTCTCTAATGGAATAGCTAACGTCAGTGCAGTAGTCAACCGATGTTTCAGCTCCTCAAAGCTCTTCTGACACTCCTCAGTCCATCTGAAGGCTACATTCTTCCTCAGAAGTTTTGTCAGAGGGGCTGAGATCAGTGAAAATCCCTCGACAAACCTTCGGTAATAATCGGCTAATCCTAGAAAGCTCCGAATCTCCGACACATTCCTTGGAGCTTCCCACTTCATCACCGCCTCAATCTTCTTCGAATCAACCTGTATACCATCACCAGTCACAATATGCCCCAAAAATATCACCTGATCCAGCCAAAATTTACACTTACTGAATTTGACATACAGCTGTCTCTCCCTCATAGTTTGCAAAATAATTCTCAAATGCTCAGCATGCTCCTGTCTACTCCTCGAATACACCAAAATGTCATCAATAAACACAATCACGAACTGATCCAGGTAGGGCTAAAAGACCTTATTCATCAAGTCCATAAAAGCTATCGGGGCATTAGTCAACCCAAATGGCATCACTAGGAACTCGAAATGCCCATACCTGCTCCTGAATGCACTCTTAGGCACATCAGCCTCTGCTATCTTCAGCTGATAATACCCTGACCTCAAGTCTAACTTAGTAAACATCTGAGCTCCCTGTAACTGATCAAATAAGTCGTTGATCCTAGGTAGTGGATATTTATTCTTCACTGTCACCCGATTCAGCTTCCTGTAATCGATGCACAGTCTCAAAGTCCCATCTTTCTTCTTCACAAATAATACCGGAGCTCCCCAAGGTGAGACATTGGGCCTGATAAATCCCTTCTCTAATAACTCCTGCAACTAAGCCTTCAGCTCCCTCAGTTCCACAGGTGCTATCCTATATGGAGGTATAGATATAGGAGCAGTACCTGGAACTAAATCACTAGTAAACTCTGTTTCCCGATCCGGCGGTAAACTCGGTAACTCATCAGGAAACACATATGAGAATTCCCTAACTACGGGAATATCCTGACATCTCTGCTCAACTCTCACATCAATAACATGAGCCAGATAGGCCTCACATCCCCCCTGCATCAACCTCAGGGCACTCAAGAAAGAGATCATCCGGGCTGGCA
>JAOSBM010000005.1:24515378-24535573 GCA_027568955.1 Erythroxylum tenue | reverse complement strand
AGGCGCCGGGAGTCGGACGGCGGAAGGGAGAGGGAGGAACTGAAGAAGACGATGAGAGAGGAAGAGGAGTCGGCAGTGGAGGTGGGGGGGGGTGGCGGTAGATAAAATTAGGTTTAAGTTTTTTTTATTTACAAAATAGTCCTCAAAAGTTTATTTTTCACGGAACGGCCCCGGAACAATCCGGTATTCGCGGTACCGACCGGAATTCATATCCGGTATTGTTAGGGCCGTTCCGGTACCGGTTTCCGGCCGGTACGGAACGTTCCGGCTGGTACCGGCCGGAACGGTACGAAACTCAGATCATTGGATAAGACGCCAAAAAAGACAAATATGACTTCTAAATTTTTTCTGGAATCAAATTTCGAGAAAAATCATTTAGGCATGCATCAAAAATCAAATTAACACATTTTTATCATATAAAAATATTTTTAAGGTTCTGGAATCGAAATATAAACATACAAAAGCATCAAACAAAACAGATCCTACAATTTCTGAAAAATTGTCTAGATCTGAAAATTGTTTAATAAAATTATTAAAACATTTTTAATAATTCTACAAATATTAAAGATGCATAAACACATCCCAAATATGTTCACATAATTTTTATAGAATCAAATTCTACGAAAATCATGTATAACCTCATCAGTTTGGCCAATAGCATCACATGCCTAGCAAAAAGACAGATTTCATGCATGTTCTTGTAAATTCGAAATTAAATATTTTAATCACATTAAAAAAGTTTTCAATCTCACTGAATCATTTACATACATCTTATGAACAGATTGGTGAAAGAAAATCGTGAAAAACATTTTTCTATAATTAATTTTGAACAAAATATTACAGGACCCTAAGTTGTCACAATCATGAAAACAATTTTCACATGTCATATATTCTACATCTAACAAGGCACAAGATGGCTCTGATACCACTGTTAGGTTCCGAACATAAAGTTCATACATAATATATATCAAATATATGCAGTGGAAAATAAAATAGAACCTAAAAAAAGATCTACTCATGCATATTGATCTAGAAAACAAAAACATGAAATGTAAGATGTTTACATACCTTTCCGACGATCTCCTTCATTCTTTAATCTTCTCTGTATTGGGTTGTCGTAAACCACAATGATCAACATAGACCATCTCTAATGAAAGTCCACATGAAGATAGAAGGATAAAACCTCACTAGGAGATAGCTAGAATTCTTTCTTTGTGCTAGCAAAGACAAGAACTCTTGTGAGAGTTAGAGAGAAAAAGAGTGTGTGTGTAAGAAAGAATATTTCTTTCACTTGTGTCTTACACAAGATGCACTAAAATCATCTCTATTTTCTGCACCATTTGGCCTTCCATAACCCCCATCACTAATAAAAAGTTATGGGAAATTAACGGTCATGAATAACATGCATTAATGGAAGTTATGGGAAGTTAATGACCATAAATAACATGCATTAATGGAAATTTGGGAAGTTAATGGCCAAATTGGTAGCTAATAACAATTTGACTATGAATCCTTCCATATGCAATGTTGCCATGCAATTCATCCTTTTACCATCTATACCCCACTTAGTTCAGAGTATAGTCAAAATGTCAACTCTCACTAGACTGACTATGTCACATCTAGTCCAAGTGATATTAGATCTTGTCTTGAGTATCTCATTACTCTATGTATCATTAAAGACTCTCTTCATGACACATACTTCTCTGACCAGAGACTCCTGAGTAATGACCCCGACAAGAGGTCGTGGGTCTCATCTCCTTCTATTAGGAGTAGTGAATTTTTTATTGGCTACTCAATTACCTTTGAATACCTCAAGTTGTACCCAATCACCATCCTATGAGTAACCCCTGAAAGGCATCGATGAATGGAGTGAAAACACAGGACCAGTATCCGAGATATCCTTGAGCATCTCAAGTCAAAGGATACTTGCACCATTGCTATGATGAGACTACATTGACATTGGAATAGAATATCCATATGATTGTCTCATAGTAGGTCAATCCAATGTACTTACTACCCTTAGTAAGCATCCACATGTTAACTATAAACAACTCATGTCTATAGCTTATGATATCTACTGCTTGATCAAATCAAGGAGTATAACATGTACCAGTCTATCCTGATTAATGATATCTCATCTCATTAATCCTATGACTAGGAAAAGTTTAGATACTTACATAATTACACATGATAAGAATCTCATTATCATGATCTCGTCATGATTTCCTCCATGCTATGTTTTGTATCAAGGACTTCATCAAATCAATTTAAGATCAGCATCAAATTCATAAATGTATGAACATCGAAATAATGAAAAATGCCTTTATTAATCATAAAATGATTTGTACAATAAGTGTTAAAGGTGATTGCCTTTACAACACTTCTCTAACAAATCAAAGATGAGAGCATATAGAACTTAAATCTTAAATCTTAAATCATATGCCTCATTTATATTGAATTCCATTTTGAAAATGAGAGACAATTTTATATCTGACTTTATCTATTTGATTGGAAATGGAAAATCAGCTTGAATTTAACAAGATAATTGGTTGTCAATAGAAACTCTGGACAATCTAAAAAAAATACCTAAGGCATTATAACTCTAACTTCTCTCTAACGCATTTTTTCTCTGACTTCTCTTTAACACATTTACCAAACTACCCTTTTCCCTTTCCTTTTTTGGAAACTAAACTTCCCACACCTAGCTCATTTATTCTTATGGTTCTTTGTTTAGAAGGCCTATTTCAGGCCCTCTGAGTGGTATTGGATGAGGGAGAAGCGTCGCTCTCAAAGGAGGACTTCCCAACTCTCTCCAAAGGGATGTTCCTAGTCAAGCATGGTGAAAAGCTAAGAGGTAATAAGGTTACTATTAATACTGACTCTGATGTCCCTCAGCCTGCTGGAGCTTAGAGAAATAAAATACAAAATCAACACGTCAAATGTACACTTGAACACTATCAAAATGTGGTAAAGGATGGTGTAATGTCCCTTCCGAATGAACTTTGAATACTGGTGCTAAAGCTTGGTATTTTGCCTTGGTCGGTTTTTTCTGGTCTAAGAGACCAGCTTTTCCCATTGTGTTTACATAGGCTAAGGCCAAATGGCATAAAAAAAAAGTATTGGTCAAGCTGATGCTTAGAGAGGATGGTGCATTCTTATTCAAGTTCATGGATGATACAAACCTGGCTGAAATAGTTAAGCCGGGACCTTGACACATTAGGGATCAGTCATTTGTCTAGCAATGGAAGCCTGGAATGGAGCTAGATAGGGGAAGGATAGATGTGTTACCAATGTGGGTCAATTTCTATAATCTTCCAATGGAATTTATATTAAGGGGCTAAGTTTTTTAGTTAGCTCATTAGGGAAACCTATATGTACAGATACTCAAACAACCACTATGAAAAGAATATGCTATGCTAAGATATACATTGAAATATAGAAAAGTACTCCTTTCCCTGACAGTCTTCCTATTTTGAGGCTAGGTTATACTCTGGAAAAAGCTTAAATACCAATAACCTCTCTAAAGAAACCTAGTAATTCCACTGAAAAATGGGTTCCCACTGGTAAAGTTTTTAAAATTGGATGGTATGATGAATTATTGGAAGTTGATTTAGGTGTCTCTTCTACAGCTCAAGATATCAATACAAGTAGAGAAGCTAGACAAGTTGTGGATGTTGATACTGGTGAACATCCTAGCTCTTTTATACAAGATGAAGTGATAATATAGAAGATAGTTGTAAATGTTAAGGTTGGTATTAAGGCTACTCCTAACTTCTTATTGCCATAAGCAACTACTATCCTTAAATGAATAGATAGCCAAGAAAAGGGAGAAACCTCTAATAATAATATCATAGATGGGAATAAGGAGATTGTTTTGGAATATGAAGCAATTAAAAAATCATATGTCAGTTTTATCAGCTTCTAACTCTGAAGCAGAAGAACTTAAAATGCAATCCAATAATTCTAGAAGGAGATCAGCTAGGAGAAAAGGGAAGCAGAAAAATAAAGGGGATTGCCCCTCACATGTCAATCCTAGTTTGGAACACTAGATGGATGAATGACCCTCTAAAAAAGAATGTGGTGAAAGAGGTGGTGAATGACAAGAAACCCGCTTTAAGAGGTCTTTTTGAAACTAAAATAAAATACCCTCTTACACTTTTTGGCTCAAAATTTTTGGGTGCAAATTGGGAGCTTTATTCCAATTATAGCTCACATTATAATGGAAGAATCATATGCCTTTATAATATTGATCTGATTGGAGTGCAAGTGATTGAAGAATCTGATCAACTGTTGCATCTACAATGTCGGCTGCAAAACTCAAATACTATGTTTGATATATCTCTAGTTTATACTTCCAACTTTGGATTTTAAAGAGACATTGTGGTTGAACCTGCAAAACATTCAACTCAAAATCCAAAATCCTTGGCTTGTATTTAGGGACTTTAATTGCTCTCTTAATTCCACTAAAATTGAGGGTGGGAGGAGATTTGACTTAGGGCTGACAAAAGAATTGTCCAACTTTTTTATGAAAGTGGATCTCAACTTCACTAGTAGACTTCTGACCTGTTCTAATAATCAACATGGTAACTTGCTCATAAGGAAAAAGTTAGATAGAACTCTTGTGAATTTTGTTTGGCTTAACTAGTTTCTAAACTCCTTTGTGCACTTTAGAGAAAATTTGATGTCCGAATATTCTTTTATATTGATACAGAGGTTGATTGAATGTAAAATAATAGGTGCCCTGCTCAGAAAAGTATTACATGTATGGAAGGCTTTCATGAAATAGTCAGTGGCTGTTGGAACTCGAAAGTGATTGGCTTTGAATCCTATCAGCTCATGCAGAAGCTAAGAAGGATGAAAGGTGTTGTTAAGAAATTTTTGCTAAGCAGAAATTTAAACCTTCAATCTCTTAGAAACTCACTTTTGCACAGAAATCCTGTAATGAATTTCCTCACAATTCTGATTTCAGATAGGTAGAGGTAAAGTTCCTTTAGGAATATCAAGATGCTCTCAATTTTCAAAATTATGTTTTAAGAAGAAAACTAGACTAAATTGGATAAAGGAGGGGGACTCAACTACAAAAAATTTTCATTCCTTCTTATTAGCTAGAAGCAATGTCAATAAGATCCCTAAGCTTCAAGACAACAATGGAAGGCAAAATGTTGATTTGAAAAGTATTATGGAGGTAGCTAGAAGCTATTTTATTGATCTTATGGGGACAACAGACTCTACTTTGCCAAGCTCCAATGTTTTAAGGCTATTTGACGGCAATATTGATCAAGACATCAAAGATTCTTTGATCTCTCCTACCACTAAACATGATGTTAAAAGAATACTCTTCAGTTTATACCCTTTAAAGTCTCTTGGACCTAATGGATTTAATGCCTCATTCTTCCAGCATACATGGAAAATCACTAGAAAGCTCTTCACAAGGTTGTTTTGGAGCTTTTTAATTCTTAAAAAATGCTTCAAGAAATCAATCACACCTTTATTTTTTTGTTTCCAAAAAAACAAAATCCATGTACAATGTGTGATTTCAGTCCCATCTCTTGTTGCAATACTATTTATAAGGTGATCTCAAAACTCCTTGCTAAAAGACTCGATTTGGCATTATCAGATATTGTTAATTCTATTGAAGGTGCTTTATTCTTGATAGAAACATTGGAGACAACATTTTGCTTTTATAAGAATTATTGAAGGACTATTATTCCGATAAAAAAACTTAATAGTTGCTTAATTAAGATGGATTTTTTTAAAGATTTTGATACTGTTAGTTGGGATTTCATACAATTATGTCTTAAAGCATTGCATCTCCTCCACAAATTTTTTCAATGGATTATGACTTGTATTCGTACTCCTTTTTTGAGTGTACTAGTGAATGGGATACCTTCCATTCCTTTCAAAATAGCCAAGGGGATTAGGCAAGGAGATCTCTTATCCCCTTACTTGTTCCCTCTTTCCATGGAATGTCTCTCCAGGCTATTAAACAGGCTAATATCGTGCAATGGTGGCTTTAAATTTCATCACAGATGTAAGGAACTAAACCTTACTCACCTGATGTATGATGATGATTTGCTTCTTTTGTGTGGAGTTGATCTTGATTCAATCAACAGAATGATGCATGTGCTAGCTTTATTTTCTGAGTGGCCAGGATTAAATCATAATGCAGAGAAAAGCAGCCTTTTTATTTTAAAAGATACAAGGAATCTGGCTAAAATAAGGAGAATCACTAGACTTAATAGCTACTCCACTCCTCTCCTTTTTGTTATCTAGGAGTTCCTACCATGGCCTGTAAGCCTAAGTTTCACGATTGTTTACCTATTATTAAAAAAAAATAAAATCCATAGTGATGGCATGACATAATAGATTCCTTTCCTATGCAGCTTAACTTACCCTCATCATCTTTGTTCTTAACAATTTGCATCTTCATTAGTCTGCACATGTTGCTTTGCCAAGGAAAGCAATAAAAAGAGATGGATAGATAATGAAATCATTCTTATGGTCAAGAATAGTGGGAAACCCTAAGAATGCTAGAGTTAAATAGAGTGAAGTAACTATCCCTAAAAAGTATGGAGGCCTTGGGATCATTTCAATCTCTACTATGCAAAATGTTTTAATGTGCAAAAGGTTATGGAGAATATACACCGATCACAAAGCATTATGGACCAAATGGATTCATGAATATTATTACTTGGAGAACATCAATTTCTGGCAGGCTGATTACTCTAAAGAAGGCTCCTATATTCTAAAGTAGATGATGAAATTATGCAATATCATTTATCCTTACATCAAACACAAAATTGGCAATGCTGACAAGACTTGGTTATGGTTTGATAACTGGTTGGAAATTAGCCCTCTTATTCATTTTCCTGAATTACAGAGTCTAAAGAATAGAATGCCACTATACCTAAAAGTATATTCTTTGATTGTGAATGGAGAATGACAAGGTAACTTTAAAGCATTTCACTTACTTGCAGATCTCTTTCCTTTATTAAATAATACAGAAAATAAGGATATCATCACTTGGGGACTGAACCTGAATGAAAAATTCTCCAACCACTCATGTTATCAACTATTTTCAGCTATTTATATAGTGGCTCCTTGGTTTAATCTCTTATGGAAAAACATTATCAACCCCAAGGCCACCTTCATCATATGGCTTGCAATCAAGTATAGGCTCAAAATTAAAAGTCAATGGCATGGCAGGGTGGATGATTCATGTTTATTATGTATCAGTGTAGTGGAGGATAAAGACCACATATTTTCTTTCTTTGCAGTTACTTAGAGGCCAGTTGGAGCAGAATCTTGCATATGTACTGAATTAGGTCACTAGTAACACAAAGAAAGGAAATGCCAATGTTACTCTCTTCAAAGAAGCTTTGACTATTACCATTTATAGCATTTGGAATGAAAGAAATAGTAGAAGATTCACTGACAAGAAGGAAAATATCATATTGTTGACAAAATTTTCAACATGATCTGAGCCAACATTTGTGCCAAAAATGCACAACACTCCCTTTCCATAGATATGAAGAGTAGATGGAAACTTTAATTCTTCTTAGCTTCTTTATTGCACAACATTTTAATCTATTTTTTTCTTGAATCATTTTGTTCCTCTGTAATATAAATGCAAGCATATAGCTTTGAACTCATTGTAATGTTATAATAGTTTCATTTATAGTAATATATCATTCATTTTTCAAAGAAAAAATTCTGGACAATCTAAGCACTGTCATAACCCTTAGACCTTTAATTCAGCAAGAGATGACTATTGTTGCTGCTTTATCCAACAAGGACATCTTCAGACAAACTTCTATTCCCAATTACATAAGCTCTGAGATTATCCAAACCTGCATCAATGATGAGGAAGATACCATCATATGGAAGCACCATAGTAATGGCATTTTCACAAATCACTCTTATTGGAAAGTACTTCAAGGCATCTTGTACAGAATTCCTTGGACTAAGGTTGTGTGGTCCAAACATCAATAGCCTCGAGCTTCACTACACCATGGCTAGCAATGAAGCACAAACTATCCACAGTTGATAAGTTGGCAAAGTTTCTAAATCTCACCAATTAGTGCATACTATGTAAAAAGGCAGAAGAGTTTAGTATATTATAGGTACTTGGAGAACAATGTTGCGCAAATGCTACATGTTTGACATTCCAAAAAAATGGAATAACATAATAGAATGGTAGCCCACCATCAATCATCCAAACATCACAGTGAAATGGAGCTTTTACTTAACACTTTCTTATATGGTCACATACACTTGGGATGAGAGAAACACACGAATTTTCTAAGATAGAAGCCTTAACAAGTAGCAATTTAGCAAGAATATGTTACAACATATAAGAATTCACATGAGCATCTTTAAGCACAATTCCCAAAATTTGGATTATCTTAACAATACATGGCATCTGTAATCTGTTTTTCCAAAAGAAAGGATAAAGTACATTTGTATTGATTTTCTTAGTCATTGGTTATATGTGATCTCCTCTTATAGAGACACTTAATTTGTTACATTAAATTCCCTTGTACACTTTGCTTGCCTTCAAAGGCTTAATTCATTACTCATTTCTCAACCAAATAAATAAATAAATAATCGGCTCACCACTAAAAAGTGAGGGAATGGATCTCAAATACTTAAAAGACAGTATAAATATATGTATAAAGCACCTGAATGCTTTTTGATGCAAGAACCAATGATAAAACATATATTTATAAAGTTTCAAGACCCAAACTAAATATTGGAACCAAAAACTAACCATTACAATAACTAGTTACAAGATATTGATCAACCAATAGGCATTAAATGAACATGGTTTACTAGTCATTCAGTATTGGTTGACAAATGAGTCATATTGTTGACTAATATGTCATCCAATATGATTAGTACATTAATTTTGACAACTTTAACCTATATTGATGGACCTCTATCTCATATAAGTTGACTAATTCCCCTAAAATCATAATTCTTACAACTTCATAGGCTTAAATTTCATTTTCTTAATGAATATATTTCTCATTTTAATGTTCAAGACGGATTTCTTTGAGTTTAAAACTTTAAATAAACACTCATGCAATTAGTAAAAATGATGATATTTTTATACATAGTGAGCCTCTAAGAAATTTCACGATGCTTCTATATAAAAAATAAAAACTCATTGGTAGTGCCTATATTTTTATCATATATACAAGAAATCATATATTGGAAAAATGCAATAACTAGAAATACAAGAAATCATATTTTCCACAATGACCAAAAGGAACTCTAATCAGCCCTTTAACTTGAAAACCTTTAGATCATTTTCTATAACTTTTGTGAATAAATAGCATCAAACGCGTTATAGATGTCGCGCAAGCAGAAAAATAACAACAAAAAGATTGATGCTCTGTACCTGTTATGAGACACTATACAGCTGACTTCCTGCAAAAGTGTTAAAAGATTTCTTGGCCAGAAAATTCAAGCTTTGAACGCCAATTATTATTCAGTAGGCTGTTTCATCATCACTATCGACTCTATAAGAGGACAAAGGCACAAATTCTCATATTTACAGTGAGAAGAAAACGCTTTGTTAGCATCCATAGTTACCAAGACGCCATCCCGGAATACATATTTTGTGTCTAACCCAAGCTGGGAATCGAGGAAGTCTTTTGCTTTGCCAGATAGACACCCATCTGCAGAGTGACAATCACATTCCATATTCACTACTAAACTATTTCCTGACCTCTTGCATTGACATCCATGCAACTGCAGAATTTCAGACATTTGACTGGGAGTTTCATGTACCAGAACTCCAGAAAAATCAGTGATATTTTCAGGAGCTTCAACTTTTCTGACTGCTGAAAGCAGATCCACAGACAATGATGCATGGATATCATGAAAATCCTCCGCAGTCCAATGACACCTGTTTAATTTCATTTCACGGATAAAGATTTTCTGAATAATATTGTGCAGAGTATACAGGCATATAGGGCAGCAGGCATAGATGCACATGAACCCAGCATCATGAGAAGGAACGGTGATTGTTTTTGTAGAGAAATTGCCATCATGAATACCAACTTCCTCTTCAGACTCATTGCTGGCATGATTAGTTCTGCTTTCCAACT
The DNA here is from genome assembly GCA_027568955.1 of Erythroxylum tenue. Taxonomy (NCBI): domain Eukaryota; kingdom Viridiplantae; phylum Streptophyta; class Magnoliopsida; order Malpighiales; family Erythroxylaceae; genus Erythroxylum; species Erythroxylum tenue. The sequence goes on along the minus strand of JAOSBM010000005.1, from coordinate 24,525,458 downwards.
TATTAACCTTGATGCAAGATCTCTCAGGGTTAAACTTAGAGGCACTCAGTTCAGAGTCACAAAGACCATTCTCAGAAGACACAAATGATTCTCTGAAACATACATTTGATTCCCTCAAGGACCCAGAAACTTCATTAGTATCCTTGAGATCCATTGTACTTGGCATATCATGCCACCCAGGTGCAGTCTCACTCTTCCCATTTTTTATATTAGTTCGTGATTGATCATCGACCATCCAACATTTAAGCTGCTTACGTAGGTTGGTCTGATCAAAAAGGTTAGACTGTTCTGCAAAATCATTTTCTGAATGTGCTGTTCGCTCAGAATTATGATTATAGGCATTGTCCCCTTTATAAGATTCAACAGCTTCAAGATTTTGAGGAACAATTCCTTCCAGCCCTTCAGATAAATAGGTTCCTCCATTATATGCATTTCTATCATGTTCCTTACTTTGAAATGAATTTTTACCCAAACATGTTCCATCAGTTGGATATTCCACACCACTTGGTTTATGATTTGTCATTTTCGTTTGAGCATCAAGCTCTAAACTGCAACCAAAAAATTCCTGTTAGACAATTCTGAAAATTAATAATTCTACAAGAATAGGAATTAACAGGCAATAGTACCTCTGCAGCGCATAAACCCAGCTATTAACCATATCTTCCAGGTAAGCAACTTGTGATAAAAGACGAACATATTGATATCTATCTTTCCCTGATTGAATTTTTTGGATGATTTCTCCAACTAGAAGCTCAAGAACTTTCCTTACCTCACAGGAGACATCTCTAAGAGATTTATAAATGCCTCTATATGCTGATAAACCAACAGCAATCAACCCCCTTACTAAGTCAGATCTGTCTTTTATTTTCATATTGCTAGAGCTTCCAGCAACAGCCATTTGATCTAATGAGTTAGAAGGTCGAATAATGCAAGAATTGAAAGGCCAGCCCTTCCAAGGTCCACTGATATCAGTGCAAGGACCTTCTTTCAGTTTGGATGTAACCCAACAAAGTTCTGCAAAATGAGGATATCGCAGAATTTGATACCCAAAATTACATATTGCCAACAACAAGCTTGATTTGCCCTTGGAATTTTTACTATTTAATGGTGAGGGAGCTTCTAACAGTGTCCTACATGGACTTTCAGTAATAGCATCTTGAATATCATTTGTACATTTGGTATCAAAACGATCTTGAAAAGGATCACCAATTTTGCACTCTTGTGGTGAACTGCTATGGGCATGGGCTCTTTGATGAACCAACTGAACAAATAATTGTACCATATCCCTTGATAACTCTGATGCGGAAAGATTGATCACACTATCATGGTCAAATTTTCTATTGACATTGACACAAAATCGGGAAATTGCATGCCCCATAGGAGTTGAATGATTAATATTTGGAGTTTCAGCCTCAAAGAACAGCCTTATCCTACACGGTAGATCTTGATATGGAGATTCTGAAGTAGCCTGTTAAAACAAGATATTAGTAAAACCTTAAGGAGCATATGCAATGCCATGTATGTTTTAGACAGGTAGGTAATAACAGATTATTCTAGCTAAATGACTCAAATCACTACATGGAAGGCTAACAACAAAAGATCATAAGGTGATGTCTCAGTCACTCACGTTACTCTTGAGCTTTGATAACTGCTACTGACTCAAATTAATCATTCATATCACTTTATATCAGTGGTTCAAAATAAAGACTTGGATTTTTAAATTACATGCCAGAAGAGATGAATTGGTCCAAAACAGGAACCTTTTTTTCCTTTTTCCAACAAATATACAAGTCAAAAAAAGTGAAATTACTGTACAATTAGGATTCAATTAAAAATTGTAAATGGAAATAAGCAATCAAATTTTTGTTTAAGATCAAACAACAGAGGAATCCTTTAAGCATTAAGTTACAGCCTTCAACTCATATACAAATATACCAAAAGGTTTCCTCTGGGAAAAAGTTTACTAGTATGGTATATAACTAAAGGAAAATGAAAAACTTTCTTTCAAAGGAGAGGCCACAAAGCGCAACCTACTACAAAACCATCGGGTAATCATAGCACATCAAGATTAACAGCTAAAAGAAAATTGTAATAGGCCAAACATATTTGTATCCCAAGTCAAGCATTCAATTCAAAATTACAGTGGCAAAGTAATAAATAATAATTTCCTATCATACCAGAATTATCAAGGATGTCGATACCGATATTGATTCAACCTGCTCCACAAAAGAGTTCCATACATGTGAAGATCTTCTCTGGGCACCTTGGTGCTCAATTGTTTCAGCTACCCTGTATTGAGGCACAGAGGATCTGTTTAACCCATCAACAACTTGACCACTTACATAACAGGTTTTTGCATCAAGAGGCGGAGGGTTGATTGGAGAAACTTCATCTTCCTCACTACCTCCACAACATGTCTCCAGAGCCCACAAATCAATTCTTGGCATGAATATCATGCACGACTGCAGACTTGCACATTTCACTACAAAAGCAACAGACATTAATGAAGATCTAACCTCTTTCTGACAAAAGATGTTATTTATAGTTCAAGTAAATGCCAGAGCAATGAATCAAAGATTCCTACATTGCAAAGAATCAATCAAAGCTATGGGACTACAAATTAGGTGCTACACTGTTCAAAAGGGTCACCTCATCTGTGTCCCAAAGCCAGCTTAAAGATTCCACATTGCAGAGAAAAGAATCATGTAAAACTCTTGGCTACACAAAACCATTTGAATTCTTAAGCCTCACTGTTCAGCATCAATTTTGTAACATTTTAAACTAGGTAAACAAAACAGACTCAAGTTGAGTACCATCACTTGGCTAGAAATTTCCAAGCAAATTGCCGTACAGAACTTTGTCATTTTTCTGTTTGTTGAAATGGGGCAAAAGTGTACTGGTATCTAAAAAGGTACATTGTTTTCAGAAATGTACTTAAGTATGTACCTCACTTTTTTCGGTTGATGAAAAGGTTGCTCAAAATATGAAAAATTTCATTTTTTTGTACCATATAAATGCATCACAAATCCTCATATGAATATTTAAGCATAATAGGAAGCTTGTAACTAGTAGGATGTTTACAACATCCAAGTAGAGCACAAACTTCCTGTAAGATGCTTTTCAAATTAGGCATGGCTTAAATTGAATTTAAACAGGTGTCCTAAACAAACAAAACAAAAACAAAATGAGGACTGCTAAATGTTAAACTTAATAAGCAGCATACCATCAACCTCGTATTTTTTAACACATTTCCATATGCCCCCATAAGATCTCAATGGAGGTCTCCAAAAGCACATGCACAACTTTTTATTACTCATATTAGGTGGAGTTGTATATGCTATCCATGTCCCAGATAGTCTATGAATTCATATTCCAACAGCAATTTAAAGTCCCTCTTTCTGACCTACATATTTTGAGGAAGACTAACGGACTAATAGGACTATCAGAATATTGTAGTTAAAATGAAAGATTCAGTGACTATTACAATTCTTAAACATCATCTAGAAAAATCTAATCTTGGGTGTTGAGACTATGACAACAGGAGGTCAAGGATATTACACAATGCATCGATGAAATCTCTGTTTTATTCTGAGAGTTACATAACAGGTTAAACTTCAATCTAAAAAAAAAAAGCTCATTTTGCAAAATATCAATTAACAGGAAAAACATAAGCCATTTTATCCAGAGAAAACACAAGAAACATGGAAGACAAGTCGGGCAGGATATATGCACTAACCAACTGTTATATAGAATTGAAAAATTAGTGAGGTAAAATATGGTAAGTGTTATAAGTGAACACACCAAAACACCAAGATGGAAAAGGGAACAAGAGAAAGAAAGCTATACTTAATATTTCTGTTATCCCTTGCTCCATGTCACCATGTCCTTCTTCACAAATTGTTGCTAAGTCAATCTTCTGAATTTCTACATTTCCAACGAAGGAGTGAAGAATACAAGAAGCCAGATGCTTCTGGCCAGATCTAGCATTCCCAGCAATCAATAGTCGGTATTCTGATTTCTTTCTAGGTGAAAAAGAAACACTACTGGACAAACTTCTATGAATGCCCCCAGCATGGGCTGCAAACTGTTGAGACTCAAACTCATCATCAACATTGTCCTCAGAAACAGCATCAATACCAGCACAAGTACCTTCTGCGATTAACATGCCCACACGTGAAAGCCTTCTCAATATTTCCTTTGCAACATTATCTTCTTTAAGGAAACAACCAATATAAGACCACCATCGATCACTAGCCAGATTCTTCTGCTCCAAAGAAGAAACAATCACGGTTTTGATGGTTATAGCAGCTTTAAATAGAGAAGGTGGCATCCAGAGGCTATCATCAACATATAGGGCAACAAGCAAGGTGGATAATGGCTCAAGGAAACAAGGAATTAGATGTGAGGGAAGTGGAAAGGATACCAATGCATGAGCAGCTATTCCTGCTTCTCTACATGAGCATGGGGGCGGAGCACAAGCTAAAGCCTCTAACCAATCCTTCTCCTCCACTGTAATAGCCGGAAGTGGGAGCCGTTTACCACCAGAAGCTTCCTCTCCAGCAGCAGATAGAACTTCTTGCAAAGGGAAATTCCTCTTCAAGGCTATAATGGCAGCTTGAGTGCAAAGAGCCTGGAGATCAGCACCAGCAAAGCCTACAGTTCTTCTTGCAATCCAATTTAGCAGAAGACCATTAACAGGTTTAGGCCACCTTTGTGTATGAAGTGAAAGGATGGCAGCCCTATCCTCACTTGATGGCAATGGAAAGTAGATTTCCCTGTCGAATCTCCCAGGCCTGCGTAATGCTGGATCAACAGCTTCAGGACGATTTGTTGCACCTATCACCACCACTGAACCTCTAGATTTTAAGCCATCCATTAGAGCAAGCAAGGTAGAGACAACAGAAATGTGAGTCTGATCTTGCTGCCTTGTTCGACAAGGTGCTAACCCATCTATTTCATCAAAAAAGATTATTGAAGGTTGACATCTCTCAGCAACCTGAAACAACAGCCTTAGCTGGCGCTCAGCATCACCAACATACTTTCCTAGGCAATCTGCACCTTTCCGTGCAAAATATGCTATCCGTTTATCACCACGAGCACATGAACCAATCAATGCACGGACAACAAGAGTTTTGCCTGTTCCTGGGTACCCATGCAGTAAAACACCCCTCGGTGGTGCAATGCCAAGATTGTTAAAGAACTCAGGGTATAACAGTGGTAAGATAACTACTTCCTTCATACATCTGATGACATCTTTAAGTCCTGCAACAGATTCCCATCCCTCACACAACTTACCATTCTCTGCGTCTGAACCTCCAATATAAACTGGTGCAATTCTCAACAAATCTCGATGAAGTCTCTTGCTCTCCCGTTTTAAAAACTCTTCATCCTCACCACAGTTTTCCAGCCATTTCTCTTCAGCCTCAACATCCTTTCTCCAAGCATCATTTGACAGCTTTCTCAGTTCCAACTGCTTTTTCTTAGCCTCTAGTTTCTTTACTCGCATCAAATATCTATTATCATGAGGCTGAAAATAATGTTTATGATCTGTACATGCTATGAGAAACTTCTGATGGTCAAAGATGCATCCATTAGCTCGTGCACAAGGCTGCATGCCATTGAGAAACATGAGTTTTAAGAAGAGGAAAGCCAAGCGCAGCCTCTGTATGGCTGTTTACTATAAAAACTGAAGACTCTATATAAAAGTTCCAAAAGGAAATCATAAAAAAGAAGAGAAGAACACTTCATGCAGTAAGTATAAAAACCAACCAAATGATAAGTTTTTGGACACCGATCAACACGACATCCAATGGTTGCCCCAGGCCTTCCACAGCGGCTGCACTTTAATGCTTTTCCTCTACAAAGTGCAGCCCTTACGTTTCTTAAGCAACCCAAACCAGCAAAGTAAACCTGCGTATATAAAACAAACTTCATCAAGGGCTAGTAGAACAAGATATCCAAATGCAAGAAAAATCTAGGGAAATAGATAAAATGGAAAAGATGGGGGACTCAGCAACATTAATAGCCAATAAAATATAAAAGATGAATCATGAGTGCTGATAAAAAATGCAGAGATGTAGACATCAGATAGTATAGGTTGCTCCTTAATTCCTCTAAATAATTTTTTTCCCATTTAAAAACAAGAGATGCTCTAATATTTAATGCTGATAATCTTATAAACTAACAGAAACAGTGAATATGGAAAGGAAAAAATCATCTAGATCCTCCATAGAAAGTTAGCCACCACAAACAAGAATAATGAGGTCACTGTAATCAAGATCTGCAAAGACAAGGTTCAAAAATAATATGCCAATAAGCTACGCAGAAACTTCCAAAAGCATGCAAATCTAGTTTCAAGGGAATTAAACTAACAGGGTCAAGCTCATAAAAGTAAGAAGGGAACAACTAGAGCTTTATTACATTTAGGCTTTTTAGAAAAAGCATTCCCAGATAATTCAACATAAAACAAAGGACAAAAACTAAGGGATGAACTCAGCGCCTTAATATTTATGAACATGAAACCGACCAAACAGAGGAATAAACTGATCCTGCTACAGTGTAACCACTCGCTCAAACATGGAATGGCAAGTGCATACTAGTCCATATAACTGCAAACTTATAAACTGATCCTGCTACAGTGTACCCACTCAAACATGGAATGGCAAGTGCATAATAGTCCATTCAACTGCAAACTCACAGGTTAATCCTGTTATTTCCTCACAGCATTTTGTTCTTATTGCTAACTTCAGAGTAAACTAATCCATATCATCAGTAAGGTTTTACTTGCGACTCAAAATCAAATCAGGAAATTTAAATTACTAAAAGAAGATGATTATTAACAGTTTCCAAAGGAGTCAAATAGCGAAAGGAGAACTCAATTCTACAAATATTTCTAGGTTTACTCATCTGATCAAAAGAGATCCCAGCTTGTGAAAGAGAGTGAAAGGGACAAGTTTCCCATATATTCTCTATGCCTGTGGACTAGAATCGGAATCCAGAAACTTATACCATATTTGAGTGGGAGAAACTAATTGAATAGTGTGTTAAAGATAAAACAGCATACTGCTGCAAAGTATATTCACCTACATGATAAAGATAGACTCAAAGATTATGTCATTAGAGTGTATCTTGGCAGAAGTTCATATCTACAACTCAGCGACACTTGGCAGTTCATAAACAAAGTGTTTGTTAATGCCTTTACATTAATGTTCTGCTTGAGGAAAACTTAAAACTCAAAAATGACACGCTTGATCATAATAAAGGTATAATGACATTGAGGGGGTATTTTACACAAAATTTAGCGCTTAGAATCAAATGTAGAATCAGGTAAAAGTATATGCGAAAGTTATCAAAGATCGAACACCAGATTTATGTGAAAGTTATCAAAGATCGAACACCAGATTTCCAATAGTCTCAAATATACTTAGCGCCACCTAATCTGAAGATAAAGAAAACCACTGAAAATTTAATTAGGAAATTCATGCTTTCATTTCCTTATTGTGCAGGTGTGTCTATGTCTTCAAACAGATGCTTACCTTTTCACTATTCAAACATTAAATGTGCAAGAAAATTTTGAAATAGGAAGAAAACCTGCACCTCCTCCCAAAAATTTAAAACAATAATGGTATCCTTAATATGCAGTAGAACTAATGGAACAGCTACGAAATAATGGGAAAATGTTCACCTCTGGACTCCACACCGCACAGTGTTGATGAACCCAGATTCCAGCAATGCCATATCGGTCATTTATAGGACCTAAGAGACGGCCAAGCCATCCAGGTTCATCACCGAACCCATCCCAAATGTCATATTCAGTCTCCTCTGAAGCCGATGAACCACTATAGGCCTCATTTTCACTATCACCAGCATCTTGCATTAACTTCTTTGGTGGTTTGCCATCATCTGCACAACCACACAAGCCACACCGTCTACCGTGTTTAATCCGTGGCCTACAAAGGGCAACAGTCGTGTTGCCATTCGATTTGTCTACCTTCTTAACTTCCCTGTTTTCCAAGGGCATTTCAGATACCACAGCTAAAGCACCTTCTACTTTATTACCACTTTCATCCACTACTGCTTTCAAATCTTCAACAACTTCAACACTATGACTCTCACACTTTTGATTCTTCACATTTGTTAAGTCCTCTTCCTTGTTATCGCTTCTCTCAACATCTTCTCCATTGCCATTAATTTCAAGTTTGTCATCTACCTCGTTAACACTATGCTCAAGATTTTCCACAAAGTGAATCTCTTTCTCCAATTCCATAGCATCCACTCTCACTTTCTCATGTCTCTCATATGCCCCTAACTGCAGGGGATCGGCAACTAAAAGTTCCCCATCATTTCCACCACTCACTTCACCATGTAAAACTGGCACGTTTTCCTGACCATCATTAGCCACCACCTTCGTCTCTACCTTCTCAATCTCATGTTTCCCAAAACAAATCTGCCCATCATCCTGCTTGCTGACCTTTTCAACATCATGTATCCCACTTCCCTGCTCTCCAGTGTCCGAATCACGTACCACCTTGCTCCTACCCAATCTCTTTGATCTCGCTAGCATCAACTTTCCATCCATCAACTCCCTCTTGTTAGAATCCAATTCAGCCGATATCATCTCTACACCATATAAGAGCTTCCTCTTCCCATTCACCTTACCTTTCTCTTCAGAGGCCGCATTCCTATCCCTTGACCTCAGCCGATGTCGCCAACTTTCAGAAACATCCGAATCTCCAATCCTCTCAGTCTTCACCTCCTCCTCAACTCTCGCTACACTAATTCTTTGACTTTCCTTAACACTGAAAGGCGAATTCTTACTGAACTTTCTCCTTCTTTTAACTGGCGGGGGGGAGACATCGAGCACAACAGGCGCGCGTCGCACCCTTGAGCTCCGACGGGGCTCAAAATCACCAATCTCGGCCGACCGGGAAGCGGACCTGCCTCTATTCCGATTAGAATCATTATGGTTTTGATTGTAAACACTTTCAGAAATGGCATCTAGTCTCTTATGTTTCTTTCGGAGCCTAGAGCCGGTAGGGGTAAAATCCCTTTGCTTCGGCGAATAAACCGAAGCCGATTTCAGTTGCATGACAATCACAATCTCAAACCACTAAGTTGTACAATCCTGAAAGTTAGAGCAAATGGGCCATCTTAGATCTTGTCCTTTCGCTCAATTGTTAGTTGAATTATGAAGGGATTAGAAGGAAAATACACTGAAAATGGTGAAAAGGATTCAGTGGCTCACCACGTTAACATTGATCCACCAAGTAGAAGAAACCCTATAAGTCCATGTTATAGAAATGTTTCACACTCTCTGTCTCACTCTATCCTTATCGCCTTCTTCTTCTGTTCTATTATGTTCCGTTCTGTCATCTCTGCTCAGCTCCTTCAAAGAAAGAGAGAGAGAGCATAGAGAAAAAGAGCTTTAGGGCATAGAAGACTTGCTGGGCCTGATATTTTTGGGTTTCATCGGCACGCGCGCAAGGGCTCGTGGAATCCCACGTAATGGCAACATCTTTCCTTTTGTGTTAATTAATTAATAAGTTTATCAAATTATAAATATGTATAATTAACTAGGATATTTTCACAATATTTCATTGCAACCCAATTGGAATTAAACCATTGTACATATGTAAGAAAGCTGCTAGTCAAAAATCAAAATAACCCTTTACCAGATCCTCAACTTACTCTTTAATTGATTCATTATTAAGCCATGGGCTTTATGCTGTTAAGCTGAACTACCATACAACATTTGTCATAGAGATCTTAGAGGTTTTGTTGCAATCAATCTTGAAAAAGAATTCAATTTTCTTCGACTAATAAATTGGAATTTGGAAGCCTTATGGATCTGAAAAGTAAACAAGTCACCATTTTTGTCTTTTCCTTGAAGTGATTTGATTTTGAAATTTGTGTAATTTCCACTGCTTTGGCAATCAATGCTATGAATACTGTACCGAGTTCGGTACCAGATTGAGCTCTGAAACGTAACTATATTGGTACCGGTCGGTACCGGGTACCGTTTCGGGATATTTTTAAAATTTATAAAATAGTCCCTAAACTTTTTAAAAATTGCAAAATAGT
>JAOSBM010000005.1:24459932-24474501 GCA_027568955.1 Erythroxylum tenue | reverse complement strand
TACAAAAAGAATAACCCAAAAATGAGCAAACTTTACATACCTTAGCTTGTTGGTCATCCCTCGGTACTTGCGCGGCTAAGGGTGTGAAATCTACAATTTGATGGTCAAACCTGGAAGTAACAACAAATGGAAACTCATTATCATAATAAGGATAATATGAAAATCATAATCAAAAGCATACTGATAGTGAGCCACGTCGTTAAAAGATCAACAAATCAAAAAAAGCTGTGAAACAAAAACAAACAGAAGACAAGGTAACCAAGAGCAACAAAACCAAAAACAAAAATATTACTAACAAAAACCGTTAAGAAAGTCCCCGGCAACGGCGCCAAAATTTGGTGAATGTTGTCGCCTGCAACCAAATTTTATTCTCTAGCCCTCTTTCTTCTTGCCTATCTGTGCGTCACTTTTTTTTTAATTTAATGTTGTTCCTCTTTCTCTCTGTTGCATCATTTTTTACCAATTAAAAGCCTCCTTTAATTGTTGACACCGCCGAACCCCGGCCTTGCTCCCCACTTTGTGTGATTTTCTTTTTTATTTCCCAGTCCCTCCTTTTTGTCCACGTCTGCCCTCTTTAAAACCCTCATCCCTCTTTTGTTTTTACGTAGCCCCCTATTGTGTGTTTTGCACAAAACGACACATGCTTCCCATTATAGCTTGTTGATGGGACAAATACACACGTTGATGCTTTGGATGTTGCTTGGACAGATGTCATTGCTTATGCTTCCTCTTTTTTTGTTGCATTTTGGTTGGACTACTCCCACTTTCCAACGTCGTTTTACTTTAGACTTCCAACCTGCCGTGTTTCAAGCTTCTGATTGTTGCATGAGGCCATGTCTAATTAAGGTCAACGTCTAGTTCAGCTCTTTTTATCCCAAAATTGTCGTGATTCTTTCTATTTAGTTCCAAAATACACCTTGACATAAAACAAGATTAATTCCCATTAAGTATAACTTCAAACCTCAAGAATTAAGAAAATTAACGTACAAAAAATAGAAAATAAAGACACTAACACAAATCAAAAGTACAGTATTAAAATTTATTGTTAATCTTGATCAATAACTTTTACTATGGATGGACATTATCACAAAATCTTTTGAAGCTACCACTCTTAAGTACAATCTATGAAGTAATGTAATAAAACAAACATATGTAAATCAAAATTTATCATGAATATAAGTACTTACAAAATTTACAGAAATTAAATGCATATAAATTTTAGCTTAAACCCTTTAGGATAGTTTAAACTGGTTACTCCTTAAATAGTCTTTAGTTCTAGAGTTAAAATTTTAGAACTTTATAGAAATTCACATATTGACCTTATACTAAAAATGTGGGAAAGATTAGCACTAAAATTTATTATTAATTAATAGAATTGAACATATTATTTATTTTTACGTTATATGACTTATTAAAATATGTAATTAGTTAGAAGAACTAAACAAAAAGAACTATTGGTACTAAAGAAACTATCAAGACCACCATATGGAATAAGTGGGAAACAATTGTCTAATAAAAGTCACAAAATCAAACATTAAAAGCTTTTTAAAGGAAGGATCTTAAAAGCTCAATGAACCCACTAATGTACCCAAAACTATTAGGAAGAAATTATCATCAGGGTTAATGCTCCTATATTTGAAGAGAACTTTAAGAATAAAAATGAGACTATTAACTATAAAGGGGATTCCACATCTGTTTCTAGAAAGAGATCAGGAAGGAACGCCAAGGGCTCAAATAACTCCTCTATCCATTTTTATTTCGATGCTAGCATAGAATGCGAAGGGATGGCTAAAGATTACCCCCTTCAGATTTATAACTCCTCATTAAAATTACCCCCTTCAGATTTATAACTTACATAGCCAAACTAGATGGTTTCTAAGAAGCAGTTTCTTTAGGGATGGCTAAAGATTTACAGGGGTTTAAGATATTAAAATGTTTTAAAAAGTACAATTGGTAGAAAAGGATATTAAATTAATGCATTGGAGACATATGGATAACAAAAACATAAATATGTTAGAAACCAAAGCCCTTTTGCAACAAATACAATTTGAATTGTATTGGGATCCAAAGAACTCGATCAAGCTTGCTCAGGAAAGAATTAATCTCTCCAATTAGTTAGTGCTTTTGATTCACACAACTCTTTACTAAAATAAACATATTAAATCCAATGGCTATAAAAGGAGCATAAAAATTCTACTTTCTTCTATAAAATATCTTATCTGGAAGCAATGCCAATAAAATAACTAATTTTGCTGTGGACAATGGAGAGAGGATTGGGATCAGTAAAATTTGAAACCATAAGTTCATAACTATTTTTAAATTTTTTTTAAAAGATCACTCTCTAATTCTTATTTATCTATAGAGGTACTCAGCTTCGTTCCTTCTGAAGGTATTATTGAAGAACAAGCACATTTCTTTATGAGAACATTCTCTCACCATGATATTAAAGAAGTTATTCTTAGCCTTAATCGCAACAAGCACTTAGCTTATATGAACGTAATTCTTATTTCTTTATGGAATCTTAGAGTCTAGCAAGGAATTAGGTGAACAAGGCCATATTGGAGTTCTTTAACAAATAGAGAAAGTTGACAGAGTTAAATAAAATTTATATCAGCTTAATCTCCAAAATCCTTATCCCTTCTTCATTAAAAGTCTACATGCCTATCTCTTAATGCAATACCTTATACAAGATTATTTCAAAGCTATTAGCTTCGAGGGATGAAGATTGTGCTAGGATCCATCATCAACTCATCACAAGGTGCCTATACCATGCAAAGGAATATATGAGATAATATTCTCCTAGATCATAAATTATTTAAGGGTTACCAAAATAATTTTGAAATCAAAAGTTATGCTTTGAAAATAGACTTTCATAAATCTTTTAACTCCATCAATTAAAGCTTTATTATCCACTCATTAGAAGCTTTAGGATTCCAATAGCAGTTCATCAATTTGATTGAGCAATTTATAACAACCATTTAATTTAGTATTCTGTTTAATAGGGAACAAACTTAGGTTGTTAAAGGTGGAAGAAAATTTAAATATGGTGACTCAATCTCTCCATATCTAGTCTTTATAGACATTAAGGTGTTCATCGAGCTAATAAACCATAATATCAACCATGATCCTAAATTTATATTTTATAGTAAATGTAGAGATTTAAAGATATTTAATCTCTTTTTTTTATGACTTGCTTATGTTTTATGGAGTTGATGCAAATTTAGTTAGTACTCTAATTAATTCCCTATACTTCTTCAACAAGTTATCAAGTCTCTTAATCAACAGGGATAAGAGCCATATGTTCATTTCTGCAGGGCTAACCAGTAAGGACACTAGTTCTCCACAGCCTTTGTTTTGGAAATAAAAAAAATCCTTTTCACATACTTAAGTGTGCCATTCATAATTAAAAGACCAACCTTTCAGGATTGTTAGGCTCTATTTAATGTTTGTTAAAAGAGAATTGGTCATTGGTGCAACATTAGTTTGTCTTTTGCTTGTATATTATAGCTCATCATCTCCATACTTAAAAGCATGCCTGTATATTGGTCTTTTCAAATGATGTTGCCAAAGAATTTCAAAAAAAAAAAAGAAACGATATTGAGGAACTTCATATAGTTAGGAGATGCTTACAAGAAACCTTATACCAATGTTAAATGCATTGATATAGGGCTACTAAAAGAGGACAGGAGTTATGGAATCACAACTATGCAAACTAACAAAGTTGATCTACTAGCTAAAGGGATTTAGAGGATTCTTACAAATAAGGAGACCTTATGAATGCAACAAACACATGAACAATATCTAGAAAACAAAATACTTCAAAAAATGAGGCTAAAATTTGATACTTTGTAGACCACGAAACAAATTCTTAAGCTTAGGGAAAAGCTTTGTTGAAAATTTAACAAAATTTGAAACAAAAAAGATAACTTCCTATAGTTTGATAATGGATTAAGCTAAGGCCCCCTTCATTTATTCCATAAAACCTTCTAACTAAGACATATGCTCTACCCTAAGATCAAAGTTAAAGTATTGATAAGGGGTAATGAATGAAAGGTCAAACTTAGAAGCTTCTCCATCTTCAAAGACAATCTACTAAGGTAGTATCTTAATGAAAATTAGGCATGACAAGATCACTTGGAAAAGACACTTCTTAGGTATCTTCACCAATAAATCATGTTATCATATTTTTAGGAGTATCCATTAAAGATAATTTTGTGACATGTTGGTGTTGTTAATCCCCAAGGCCTCATTTATTATGCACTTGCCATCAGAAATTTCTTAAACACTTTGGATAGAATTAAGTGCTCACAGAGCATTAATCTAATTTACATACTTTATAACATAGGGGTTGAGTTTAGAGACCATTTATTCTTTAGGTGCAACTACACAATACTCTATGGATAAAAATTCAAGCTTTATACAATCACTGTTATATATATAGTTATTAAGAAAGAATAATAGTATAGCCTTCACAACCATAACAACTAATCATGACCGATCACACCCTTTTCAAGATGACATTTGGATGCATTTTCTACGCAATATAGAGGGAAATAAATGAAAAGCTCTATAAGAACTCAAACTATGCCCTATAAAGTTTTTGGCATAATACATTGTTATAGATTATAGAAACTTTATGGCGAACCAAAGACACGTTAGATGAACAAAAAACCTAGTTACGAGATAAAACTTAGCATAAAATTAAACAGAGACAACAAAAAGGGGGATAAGGAGCTGAGCTGAAGCAAAACAAAACTATTAGAAGAAGTATAATTATACCAACTACAACTTATTAGCTAGAGCACTATGATAAGTATTGGGAAACTAGGTTGGGATCCAATCACTATCGTAGAGGAATAATTACAAAACTTCATAAACTTTGACTTCACAAAAACTAATATTTTTTAATTCTATAAAATGATAACATAAAGTATAATAAGTAGAATCTTAATTCATACCTTATTTTAAAGCTTGGTCCTTTTCTTGTCGTATCACTCAAAACTATTTTTGAAACCAATCCGTCCTAACCACCATTGCTGCACAAATGTCCAGCCTCTAACAGTATCCACATAATAAGTTGAGACAAATTTGTAACACTTACAGAGAGGGTTATGTAATAAGTGTTAGCTCCATAAAGCTTAAGCCTATTTATAATAAGCTTTGAACGTTTTAGCAATTTAATTTAAATTAAATTTGAAATTCAATTAAACTTTAATTAGAATTACAAATAACTCTAATTAAATAATTATGCTTAAATGAGATTCAATATCTCATACTAATCCTTATTTATTAAATCTCATATTTAATCATAAAATTTCTCAAACTTTACAATCAAGTCCAACTTGATTAAAATATCTTGGCTCTCTTTAACTCATTCTATATGTGAGACCCATTAGATTCCCAAATATGTTGGCAATGATTATAAATTATAATTATCAATTTTTTAAATACTGGACCGGATATTGAACCGGTTAAAGGAAAAGTTTAAGGTTTAAAGGTTCAACCAGTATTAAACTGTTATAAAACCGGTATATAAAAAATAAGAAGTAAAAATTATAAGAAACATTAATATCATAATATTTTATTAAAATAAAAATACCAATGTATATTACTATATAATTAATAAATAATAAGTCTAAGTCTAATATAAAAATTAAAATAATAATAAAAATCAAAATTGTAATTTTGAAGGAGGTTGTGTCTCGTAATCATCAAAAAGTTCCGAATTATCCAATGCTATCTAAAAAATCCTAATTTCTAATGATTTAATTTAATTAATCAAAATAATATAAGTTTGTTTGATTAATGAAATAAAACATTTATGTTGTCACATACTAAAAATAAAACATACTCATTATTATTTCGAAAAATAAAATATTAAACTTTATCCTAAATTATAATTTTTAATGATTTAATTTAATTTAATTAATATAATATAATTTTGTTTAATTAATAAAATAAAACATTTATATTGTCATAAACTATAAAAACATATTTGTTATTATTTTTGAAAATAAAATATTAAATTTTATTTTAAAATTTAATTTCTAATGATTTTATTAAAATAAAATTCATATTCGAAAGAAAATATTATAAATTCTCATAATTTATAACCCATTAATTAAAGGTACACGTGTATGGATAAAATTTAAAGGCTAACTTGATTTGGCAAATCTTCTTTACTATTCGTTCTTCCTAAAGACATATCTTCTTTCATCACTCTTTATTCTTTATTCTTTAATGTTTAATCTGTAATTCTTTATCACGCCAGCAAGAGCACACACAAGCCCTACTTTAGTCCTCTTGCACTTCACTTATTTACTTTCCTTCTAGTTTTTCCCTAATATATTCTCACTCTAATTTTTGTATTTCTGTTAATTGTAAGATCTTTCTTCTTTTAAGTATCATCTGCTGGATAGGTAACTGAACGGACACGGCAAAATGGAGCTGTATCCGCGTGACACCCACTGACACACGGTGGACACAGCTTGGACACGTTTAGAAACCGCTCGGACATTGCTTAATGGAATATATGCTCCATGTTTTTTTAGAGGGGCTTATCAAGTATCAAATATATATAAACTATATCAAAAAGTTGGAAGTCTTGAAATACATCAATCAATATATATCATATTATGAATTCTGAATTTTTTTTCTTAATTTTAAATTTTATAATATATATATATGTCGTGTCCGTGTCCACCAAATTTTAGAAGTTGGTGTGTCCTCGTGTCCGTGTCCGTGTCGTGTCCCGTGCCCGTGTCCGTGTCTGTGCTTCTTAGGTTGGCTTCGATCAACGTCTTTCTCCATTTTTGTAGCCTTAAACGCTCGAGTTGAGCCACACCCATGCCTTTTTAGGGAGGATAATTTCTTATGAGATGGGAATTTTTGGGTTTTCTTCCTCGAGTACTATTATTTAGGAATCTAGGTTGATGAAATGATTCGGTTTTAGCAGGTTCTTAGAGAAGAATAAAAATGGGTGTAGCCATTGACGAAAGTTTTTTAAGACAAAACAAACAAACCGCTAGTATTTTTAACCTAAGTCAAGAGACAAGTGAAGGAGAAAATGAAGTAAGGAGAAAACATAGCAAGGAGAAGTAGATAGATGAGAACAAAGTAAGGAGAAGCAGGCGGCTGAGATTTTTAGGAAATGATCGAAAAGTGAAGACTGAGAGTGATTTTTTTTGGCTTCAACAAACCCGCTTCGACTAGTTCTTAGATAAACCAGTTCATTTAGGAATAAACTGGTCGATTTTTATATATAAAGGTTATTAAATGAAACCAAACCAGACAACTAGTCGGTCAGATTATTTTTGGTCCAACCCGCTAGTCCGGTTCAGTTTTTTAAACATTAATAATTAGAATTCATAATTAGAATTAGAAAAATTAAACTCCTTTTAATTTATCTTTAATTTTCTGATTAAGTAATTTGTAATCATAGATTAAGATTAGTGTCTAGTAACACATCATGACCACCCAAATATATAGGAACATCAAACTAGTTTTGACTAACCTTTCCGTACTTGATTTTTCATATAATTTAATCCTTTCATCAGACAATGTTCCGGTTAGACATAGAACATGAAATTAATGTCTACTCTATTTTAAGTCTAATCATATTAGTTCTCCATCATTAGCTATTGATTTAATTAATGAAATTTGTAAACTATTTATAAAACATCATTCTACTTTGGCCAAGAATTTCTCGAATCAATACTAATCGAAAATAACGGAACATTCTCTATAATTATTTTAGGGTGATGAATCCTATCTTGATCACACAACTATCTCCATATAGTTCATGCTATATCTATTGACTATTGATTAAGCAACCCATGATTAAATAGGTCATAAGCAGTATCAAAATAGGATTTTTTTAACAAAAAAATCTCTATATAAGATAACTTTGGTGACCTTAAGTCAAAGGATCAATTATACAATCATCATAATGAGAATTCTTTAGACATATAAGTAATTTTCTAAATAGATTTCTCATATTGGGTTTGTTTAGTGAACTTGTTCTCTAACAAATACCCACATGTTTGTTTAAGTATCTCTATACTTTTGCCCATGAGATTGACCACTTCCTTCATAAGGAAAAATATAATGTGTGTTAGTCTTTTTACATTCTATTAATGTCTAGTCTTAATATAATAATGACTAGGAACAATTTAGGGATAATACATAAATGCAGTATGAATATCATAATTATAATGTCATTATAATTTCATTTGAAATGTATAATTATCCCATGGACTTTATCATACAAATCTAAACATATACAGGATAAATAATTGTCACTAAACTACAACAAAACCGATTGGTTGTATGGTATAAACCAACAATCTTTCACTTGCACTAAGCCAATCTTTTAAGTATCTCATACCATATCACCATATGGATTATACTACTGCTGAGACAATGGCTTAATGAGAGAATTCTACAAGATTCTATATAGTGAATACTCACTTAAATATTACAACTTTCATCTTAATTATGATCACAATTAAGATAAATTGCTTAAATACATACTTGGATCTTTGATGAGACCTTAACTCCATTTGCATGCCCAATGGCTTAAAGTTCTACATTACATTACTGTCTTGAACAATTCAAAGAACTATATTAAGTTCTCTAAAGAACTTATTGATCCAACTAATCATTTCCACTAAATAAAAAATGTATTATAGCTTAATTAGCAATGGTTGCTACATCAAAAATTTTCCAATCTTAAATGATATTGTTTTAAGTAAATAGACCTTAAGTAGGATTTACTTCTAAAGTAAATATCCTTATATCCTTGAACTCAAATATCAACTTATACATAGAGTAATCGATATCTTTAATAATTCACAAGTATTTGATATTTCAAATGCTAAACATCTTTAGTACATTATTTATATACTTGGAGTTAGAATAGGTTAACAAATTCCAATCTATCTCTATAGATCTAATTCCTAAAATTAAGTTGTTTTCTTTTCATAGCAAACTAGAGTTTTTCTTGGAAAATTATATTTTCAACAATTGAAAATTAGAATTATTATTCTCTACAAGCAATATGTCTCCTTATACTCACAATGAAGAGGACAACTATACTCATACTAACCTTTTTGTAGACATGATAAATTCACAATCATCTCTAAATCAAACTCTTTGATTTCATCACGAAAGTGAATCTTTCAATGTCTGGTACCTTTCAACTATATATTAAATCTATCAATAAAGGAACTAGTTCCAATTAGATGTATAGTTATGAGATTTGAACTTTTCAAATTTTATCTTACTCCCACCACTTATCTTGTAAACTAGCCTCTTATAAGTATACATTAAAATAAACTGATAAGTTCTTAATTAATTGTTTAATTATTTCATAACATTT
Source organism: Erythroxylum tenue (assembly GCA_027568955.1). Lineage (NCBI taxonomy): Eukaryota > Viridiplantae > Streptophyta > Magnoliopsida > Malpighiales > Erythroxylaceae > Erythroxylum > Erythroxylum tenue. The sequence continues at coordinate 24,465,122 of JAOSBM010000005.1, read as the reverse complement.
AGTGATTAATGACATTAATTGCTTAGGATACTCACTTTGACTCATATGTGGTTTTAGACACAATTCGGAAGCAAAGAAGTTGAAGTGAGTCGAACGTATGATATTTGGGATCTTTTTTGAAGACTAATACTCACTTGTCTTCATGGAGCATAAAGAAGAAAATTAAAAGACAAGAAAGATGGGAAAAAAATAAAGAAGTAGAAAACTTGCACAACCGTGCATATTTTTGCATAGGCACATGCAACGTGAATTTCATAGAAAATAAAGGAGTAGAAGGTGGTAGTGAAGCATGAAACTACATACAGTTGGTGGACAAAGGCACACCAAAACGGCATCACAGCAAGGAGGAGTAAGGACCCAAAACAACAGTAGCAACAAGCAGAAAATGGCAATGCAATGACACAATAGCTGGATAAAAAACGACAACGTAGCAACAAACGTTAGGTGTTTCATGCAATCAGCGTGTGTTTCATAAAACCACAACGATGTGCAGCAAAGGTGGAAAACAAGGAAAATAAAACGCAGTGCATAAGGCAGGAGCAGTAGAAACGCAGACGTACAGGCCAAGAAAATTAAAAATGCTGACATTGGGTAAAAGGGTTTTTAGCGTGGTGCGTTGGTTTTGAACAGACTTGTGGACCAACAATTAAACAAAAACGCAGAGTAGCAGCAGAAACATGAGAGGGGCTTGAACAGTAACATGGACAACAAATTAAATTGTCATATCATAGAATAGTAGAGTGAACAGTAGTGAAGAGAGAACAGAGGCTTGCGACAGAAGAGAGGAGTGGAGGCACTGCAGGTGCCTTCGGTTGGGGGCTTTTTTTTAGGGCTGAGCATTTTGTTTGGAGAGACTTATGGAAGGCTAAGTTTTTGACACCGGTTCGGAGGTGACATCGATGTCGATTACCCGGGTTAAGTATTTTCTTTGTTTTAGTTGTTTCTTTCTCTTATTAGGAATTGATTATATTATCTTGTGTTTATTGAATTGGGTATTGTGCAAAGATGATTTTTAATGCGTTCATTGAATCGTTTATTTACAAACCCATTGCTAGAATATCAATGTAATCCATAATTGTTATGTTGAAATTCATGTGTAGCGACTAATGATTTGTAATCATTAGGGATAACATAACCTAGGTTAAATGACGCATCATATGTAGTTGTTACCTTGATTAATCAGTTTTTCTAATTCATAATGCTGCTGTCTAATTAAATTTAGAGATCATATTCTAGGTTATTTAGTGGTTAGGTTTAATTACGATCATAACCTAAAGGAAAACTCGGATTAATCATTAACTCAAGATTAATAGTTGCTAGGAGAGGTTTAAGAATAACAAATCAAGGAAATATGTTTAATTAAAGTGTAGGCTGAGATTGAATTAAAGTACTGGGTCCCTACCAAATTCCCCATTTTTATCGTTTTTCACATGTTTTATTTAATTTGTTTTTATTAGTCTATTTCATTTTATTTTCTCATTCCAAAACCCCCTAAACCTAAACACCGATTCATTTCATTTCAACAACTTTACACATATTCTTTGTGAGATCGACCTAGACTCACCATTACTATAGTAGTAGCTAGTTATTTTATTTTAACTAGCGTTACAGCGCGCTATCACAAATAATTTGTTCAGTAGATGTGTTAGATTATATCCAACCTTGTGGATATCTCATAACCATTTATTTCCCATTTTAGTTCTAAACTTAATGGAGAATATATGCTTCAACTAAGCATTACATCCCTGAATCATTAACTTTGACTCTTTCAAAGACTTAGCATTTCATATCTAATATGAAATCTTGCTAATTGATTCAGTTGGAACTATTGAAAGTAAGTCATTGTACTAGACATCGTTATACAAGAAATAATATTACATCATACAATATCTCATATTGTATTTTCCTTCTTACATAAATCTATACTCTTATAGAATTTTGTTGTAAAGGTATTCACTAGATAATGTCATTCCTTATAGATAACTGAAAATTTAAAATTCACCACAACGATCTCATCGAAGTTCCTTAGCATTCTTAATTCTTAACTTCTACTTAGATTTAAATAATTTGAATTTTTAAAAATTTTAAATGATCATTTCATTTAACACATATGACTATATCACATAAATTCATTAGTAATATAATGAAATATAGGTATTATCCTTTTATGAATTGTTACTCTATCCAATATATCACATGTATAAATTTAACAATTTAATACCATCATCGTCCTTTAACTAAAGGTTGATTTGGTTACTCTTCAACTTGACAAGTTACACAAGTTTCATACAATTCATAATCAAAATGATACATATATCATTGTATGTAACTTGATGATTTTCGTTTTGTTGATTTAACTAATATGACAAAAAAGGATAGTCTCAGTTATCTAACTTTATATTCTTGCCACTTATGTTAAGCATAAGTCACTTTGATCTAACACATACAATTTGTATAAAACTGGATCAATTACTTTTACTCAACAATCTATTTATTATTATGCTTTGAACATTGTAATAATGTTAAATCTAAATTTACTATTAAATACTCATAAGCATGAATAAGAAATTCATATGATCTCTATCATATCTCATATAGACAAGAAAAGTCATGCAATTATTTTTCTTCTTATGATAACTATAAGCATACTATAACAAAGCCTTTAATTGAGGTCCCTGTTTGTGCTTTTAGTAGGCTAAATTAAATGAGACAATTCTAACAAGGTACTATACCTTTCAACTTTACTCTATGCAACCTCTTGCATCTTACTATCATCATGTTGACAAATCTTACAAGTTGTCATCAAAGTTTAAGAGACATTAGTCAAATCAAATTGTTAATACATTTTGTCATTTATATGATTTTGACATATCTCTAAAACTTTGTCACCGAATCCTCAATAGGATTATAACAAATTTGCATAATGAGCATACGATTTTCTTTTCTAACCTTGAGAACTCTTCTCAAACATAACCTATGTCCAAGAAATTAGGTTCACTAATTTAGTATCAACTATACTAAGCAAGCTAAATTCCACTTAGAACAAAATATAAAATGTAAGAAAAATAAGTAATTAATTATATGTCATGACTGCCAAATGACATTAGGACTGCAATCATGTATTTAGTTACTCCCACTATTTTATTTAAAATAATAACACTCACTATTATTCGAAAAGATTACTCTAATATTTCTAGTAGGCTAGGATCCCATTCGAATATAGTTGATTTTGAGTTTGCTCAACAAACCAACTAAACTTAAATTAGTTAGATAACAACTTTATCAATCACATCTCATGTGACTCCTAGATCTCTTAGGTGAGTTTACTTAACAAGTCTACAATAAATAAAACTCTAGTTTATTTTGGAAGACAACAATCACGTTCCCAACGTGTACTTAATATTTTAATGAGGGTTTTTAACTTCATTTGTCTCATCAAACACAAAATTGCATGTAAAACATCATACATATAAAACATATAATTTAATATGCATCCAATATATTATCAACTATATAAATAAAGTGTGCAACTTATGCACTCATAATTAAATTATATGCATAAAACATCAAGCTTTGTTTGATTCTAGTTATTGATCTTGATAATATAAAATAATATTTCCAACTCCTTGGCAAAATTAAATTAGATTAAACTCATTGATTCTTAAGTGAATTAAATTCCTATTCCAAATAGAAATTTAGTTTGATTTGAAAACAATTTTCAAATCCAATCGGAAACTATTTCCAATTATATTTACTCCTCTAAATAAAATTTAATTGAAAATAATTTTCAGTAAATTGTACTTTTTACTTATTATAATTTAGAAAGACTCCTTTTCAAAATTATATAAGTAACACATTCTAATCCAATTAGAAAACTATTTCTAATCTAATTAGAAACTACTATTTCTAATCTCATTATAAATTATTTTTTCTTCATTAGAAAACTATTTTCTAATATTAAAAAGAAACTACTTTCAAAATTAAATAAAACTTTTAAATTTCGTTAAGAAAGTCCTTTATATTATTTATTTAGAGCTTGATTTCTTAATTAATTAGAAATTTTTTCTTTAATAAATTAGAAAATTATTTTTAAAAAATTAAAGAAAGCACAATTTTCTTAATTAATAAATGAAAACACTTTTCAAAATTTAATCAAGAAAAATACTTTTCTAAAAAACAAGGAACTTATTATTCATAAATAAAGAAACAATTTATAAATAAATAGAATAGCAATTTTCTAAACAAATAAAATTATAAATTTGAATTTATCTCAATCAAATTGAAATAAATAAATTTAACTAAGAAGCATCTTTCTTAATAACTTAAGAAAACATTTTTCTTAATTTTAAGGAGTCAAATTAATTAATTTGAATCTAATTGAAACTAATTAATTCTAATTTTAGAAACTACTTTTTAAAAATTAAATATCAATCAATATAATTATTAATCTTAATTAAATTAAGAAAAATAATTACTTTAATTTTTATAATTGATTTGATAATTAATTTAATTTAATAATCCAACACCTTGAAAAATTAAACTACATTCCAAAGCATTCTCAATAAAATTGATCCTTTGAAAACAATTGGAAAACACTTTTCTAAATTTATTAGGGACTAAAGTAATTTAATCTCAGTTAAATTAATTTAAGGCTTTAAAAACGTTTAAAAAATCAAATAAATAAAAAGGAAAAGTATCTGTACGAGCCAGTTTATTTTCAAATGCTGGCCCACAGTGGCTGTCTCCCAATGTCAGGCGCGTGTGATAACGTTTCCAAAAATAGGGTTTCTACTATTTTCTCGTAGTCGCCTGTGTTTTCTAGTTTTTCTTCAACCGTCGTCTCCTCATGTTCTCCGACAGTCTAACGCTGCCATGAGCAGTCGCCTCTCCATTGCCGACTTGTGTCGCTACCTATAGTGGACAAGTTTTGCCGATTAAGCTGGGCAACTATCGTCCTTAAATAGTGGCAATCTCGCCACTGTCTTCGTCATGACTGACGACGGAGGGGACTCACTAGCGACACACCATTGGCGCAGTCCAGATGAAACCGCAACCACCTGCAAAACACCCCCAGTCACAATAACTTATTCCGCAATCACACCATATGCAACACTGGTTGGGTCGGCCAAACGAGGCCCAACTTCGAGCCCAGATATCAACAGCCCACTAGTAGGAGATCGTCTCCCATGC
>JAOSBM010000005.1:24424264-24438640 GCA_027568955.1 Erythroxylum tenue | reverse complement strand
GCGTGCATGTAAATGCAACAAAACCTTGAGGTTGCGAGTTCGATTCGCAACCAAAGAGGACAATACTGATTAAGGTTATGGTCGCGTGCTAACCTGAGGTATGCGGGGCCCAAATGGCCCCGGTACGCACAACGCGGACCCAACATTTCTGTCCGGAATTAACAATCAATCGCATTCATTTACCATTCAGAGCATAATGTAAGCAAACAATAACTGACAGAAACTGTCTAGGTTACTCACTAGTTGCTTCTAAAGCTAATGCTTGGAAGGTTTGGCAACATCTGGAGGTTGATGTTCCAGTTGCTCTTCTATATCAAACATCATACACATATATCACAATATGCAGAATTATAATTATTCAATAATGCACATGTATGAAATGAATTATGTACAATGCATGTTTATGACAATCCCAAGTATCTTTCCATTAATTTCATCACACAATCATTCTAATATCAAAACTCATCTAGGTGTAATTTATACTTAGGTTTATGCCTCACTAAAACCATAAAGATCTCAATTCATTTATCATAAAATCACTTCAAATTTTTTTTTCCAAGACACTCCATTCGGATCTATTGTTCACGTTCAATCAGAATGTGAAACTGAGGTAATCTGGTCAAACTCTCTTCTAGAAAAGTGTTCCTCTATGTCGTATGTTTCCATTGACACCAAAATCACTCGATTTGGTTCAATATTTTAGAAGATATACCTCAAACATTATCGGGTTGTTCATATTCAGAAACAATGCACTATGCACAACTTCCATCCAAAAATTCAACATCTTAGAGACTGAATCACAATTCGACTTCCTGATAAAATTTTTATACCTATATTTCTAGGTCACTCCAAATAAAAAATCATCTCATTTTGAATCCTATAGATCCAGATATAATCAAAATACTGAAATGTGTTCAGTAAAGTAATCCCATTACACTGTTCCAACAGATTCCACACTTCGATTTGATCAATATTTCTCAATTCAATTATGAATGCTACAAAGTTTTATGTAAGGATAGAAAATGTGTTAGGAATCTATTTCTTAAATAATCAAGTCATTTGTATGTCTAGAGAAGAAATTATAGTCGAAAGAAGCAAGATGGTTCAGCTTGCACAAGTATTTTTGGTGCAGGAACTATTAGGCAGTACTGTAGCAAGAAGTGACAAATAAAATCGTAGTTTGTCCAAACATTCACACTCACAGGCGTGAGGGAAGCTGAGCATACAAGAGTCACGGGTGTGACAGATAAAGACAAAAATTGGCTGAAAGCATACTAGTCAGACCCGTCCCACATTTATCATTCTAACTCTCTCAATTCAATTCAAATGGCCATAATTTTTGGTGGAAAAGTAGAGAAATGTCTTAGGAGTCCAATGGTCTAAATCGCATGCCATTTGAAGGTCGGATGAAGAAGATATAGCAAAAAAACCATCGGATGTTCATCAACTAACAACCCTCCAAAGTCGCTATCGTGCAATTGCACGATGGTGACTTTCCCCTTTAAAATACCAAAGTCACCGTCATGCTTATGCAAGACGGTGCATTTTCGCAAATCCTCAAAAGTCACAGTCGTGCTTTTGCACGATGGTGCTAATCTATTTTGAACACGACGGTGCAATTCCACTTCTTCTTCTCCACCGACATATCAACTTCAAACTTCCATAACTTTTGAACCAAAACTCCAAAATTTACAAACTTTAGATCAATGGAAAGATAAAAGAAAGATCTACTTTCATGAACACAATTTTTTCAAAATCTATCAAGATCGGTACAGTAAATTCACGGAAGCTTCAGATCAAAATCCAACGCTATTACTATTCATTCCCAAAAAATTTCTAGACTTCCATTACAAAATTCCAACACTTCAATTTTTTTATTTCTAGTTTTTCTACTCCATTTTATTAAACTCATTCACCATAAATTCATACCACTCCAAAATATACAAGGTTAATCAAAAACCATCAAAAGCCAAAAATTCATATTCATCCTATTCATACTCTGATACTTTTCTGCATTTTCAACTTTCATTCTCAATCACTATTCTTCCTCTCAAATTCCATTTAAACACTCATTCCCAACTCAAACCATCATTTTACAATTGCTCTACAACTCAAAAACCATTTCCTGGATCATCTCTAAGTTTTCATCAACTCACGTACAACTCATATATATAACCTTGCATAATGAAAAACAGAGCACATATCACCTTTCCATATCTAATTTTCTACACTAATCCTATACACCATTCCATTGCTATTTCAACTCCAAAAACTATTTCCACAACATCAGATCACTAAAAATCCTTCAAAAACTAAATAACACTATAACCAAATTTTACATCTCATCCACAGTGTTCGTGAATATATATATACGTAAATGCCATGATCCATGTAACTAACAATAATTCATCAAATTATTTCATGAATCCACAACTCTAAAAGGTTTATTCATTACTTATTTGTTGAAAACTCCAAAAGCTTCAACTATCTTCAAGCCCTAACTCTATGCAAAATTACGTAGAAAAATAACCAACTTCTGGTTTTTCTTAGGTAGAAAAGACAATTAGCAGTGGTGATAGAGGTGTGGGATAGGAAAAGCAAAGAAATTCCTCAAAAGGTGTTTGATGGAAAACTCTATATGTTTGAAGAAAATTTGAAGAAGGTCACTACAAAAGAGATAGAAGCTTATGAAATAACGCTAATCCCTTTTTAACTCTCAAATAACTCAAACTTACTTTCTACAAGGTTCTAAAAATATCACTTGGTCAGTGAAACTTGTCACTTTTTTAATGCCTAAGCTCTAACTTAGTTTCTTTTGAAACTAACTTCATTTAACTCTCATCTTTACAATCCAACTATCTTCAAATCTTCTTTTGATTTCTTTTCTTCTTTTTTCCCTATTTTCCATAATATTCGATAAATTTTGAAATAAATCCAAAATTCACCAAACTTCAAAAATATAATAATTCCACTAATCAATAAAATGTCCAATATAAATAAATTCCAAAATCATAAATTTCCCAAAAATCACAACTCAGTCCAAATATACCCGGAATTATTCATGAATGCATGTACAATTATTTTCATGTGCAGAAAAATTAACTATTCATATGTATGTGTGTGCCATATTATGCATGAGCATGAAAATGCAAATTCTATGCTCTCATTGAACACTCTTATTTACTATTCTAGCCTAAAGCAGGTAACGGGATGTTACAAGCATAGTTTGGTTAAGGAAGAGGGAACAATCCCTACTCAAACACATATAATCTGGGATGGAAGAACAACCTAAAGTTCTCCTTGTCAAAAAATGCAGAAGGTCAATTCCGACCTCAAGGGCCACTTAGATTCCAACGGGAAAAATCCCAATTCCATGGAAGCAAAGTTAGATAAAATCTTAGAAAAGATTAGGAGCATGGAGGACACTCCCAAGAGGTTGGAAGGACGATTTGAGCAAGTAAAAAAGAACCACGTGTTAAGTCAAAATGACTTTACGTAAATGATTTTGATGAAGAACAAATAATAGTGAAAGAAGAAAGTAAGACAAAAGAAGAAGAATATGAGACAGAAGGAGCAAAGCCAATAATCAGACGAAAGAGAGAAGCTACAAGTCAGACAAAAAGAAAGACGAAAGTGGGAAAACAAAAGACAGATGATAGAAAATCAGACGGAAGCACAAAGCAAAAATTAGACGATAAAAAGTGAGACGGAAGGCGCATACCAAAAGTGAGACGGAAGGTGCAAACTAAAAATCAGATGGAAGAAAATAAAATGGAAGTGCAAGAAAAACATTAGATGGAAAGAAGTGAGACGAAAGAATCAATATTGCGTCAGATGACTTATCAGCTTGAGTTAGTTACAGAACTCAACTGAATAACTGAATCTTGAAAGATCAAGAAATAAGAAGAAAGAAGCAGTTAACAAGAAGAAGTTAAAGACGAAGGCTATAAATACGAGTCGAAGTCGAAGACTGCAAAAGATTAGCATTTTTTTGAAAATCTTAGTGATTTGAAAAATCTTATTGTGCAAAAAACTTAGAGCTATCTTTATCTGTAACAAAGCTCAAAACTCCTTTCAATTGAAAGAAGAGAAGATAGCCTGAAGAGACTAAGTGTGAAAGAATACTTGTTGTAAGAGACCTCAAGAGGCTTGGAATCAAAGAATACTTGTAATGTTGAGAAGTATAGTGAAATCTCAGAAAAGATTTCTGAGGACTGGAGGTAACCCACGGTTTGGGGTGAACCAGTATAAATCTACTGTGTCAACAAACTCTCAACTCTCAACTCTCTCTTAAATTTGAATTTCCAATGTTACTGTTTTCATACGAGAATTTAGAAAATAGTTTACAATATTGATTTTCAATAGTATGAGGAAAACAAGATTTTTTAAGGAAATTGTTGGAAACGGGATCAGTGAAAAAGAATACACAATTCAACCCCCTTCTTGTGCATTTGTATATCATTTATTAAGTCTTGTATTAACGTGTGATTCACTTCAATTAGTATCAGAGCTTGGTGTCAAAGGATCATTGTAACAAAGTGTGGATATAGATTCATGGCGGAATCACATATATACATAGCTGAAGGTGCCTCAATCGCTAGAGCTCCTGTGTTTAACAGAGAGGACTATCACTACTGGAAAGATAGAATGCGGATTTTTATCGAATCTACTCATATAGACCTTTGGGACATAATAAAAAATGGACCACACACACCGGTAGATTAAGAAGGAAATCCTATTCCACGAATCAGTTGGTCTAATGATCAAAAGGTGAGATTTCAAATAAACTCGAAGGAAAAGTTCTTTTTGAGTTGTGCCTTAAGCAGAAGTGAGTACGATAAAGTCCACAGATGCGATATTGTGAAGGAGTTGTGGGATACGTTATCCATCGCACACGAAGGTACAAATCAAGTTAAGGAGTCCAAGATAAGCATTCTTGTACATCAGTACGAGCTGTTTAAAATGGAAGACGAAGAATCTATTGATCAGAAGTTTGGAAGATTTCAAGCAATCATAAATGGACTTAAAGCTCTTGGAAGAACTTACGATAATCAAGCTCATGCTCGTAAGATCTTAAAAAGTCTAACAAAGAGATGGAGACCAAAATTTATAGCTGTACAGGAAGCCAAGGATTTAAACATGCTAAAGTTTGACGAATTGCATGGGTCTTTGAAAATACATGAAGTTAAGCTCGATGTTGAAGACAAGCCTAGACGGGACAAGTCGATAGCATTGAAGGCCAGACAGAAGAATTGTAAGATTCAAAGGAAGAGGAATTCATCATCAAAAGCACTGAAGATTGAAGAAGTGAAGAATGATGATTCCAGTGAGTCAGATCAAGAGTCAAGTGAAGAAGATGATAAGCTATCTTTCATCTCAAGAAAGATTAGACGTATGTGGAAGAAAAAGGCTAAAGGAAATCCATCCTTCAAGAAGAATAGCAAAGATGATGGGAAGATCGAGAAGACATCTATCATATACTATGAGTGCAACAAGCCAGGACATTACAAGTTTGAATGTCTATTATTGAAGAGAAAACCAAAGAAGAGTAGAGAAGGAAAGAAAAGCATGATGGCAACCTGGGAAGATCTAGATTCGTCCGAATCAGATACTGACTCAGAGACATCTGAACAAGAGAATATATGCGTAGTAGCCTAAGAAGAAAGTGATGAGGAGGTAACTTCAAAATTGAATGATTTATAAGATGCATACTCAGAACTAATAGAGGATTCTCATTCAATTCTAAAACAGTACAAAATATTAAAGAAAAAGTATGTAGAAAGTTTAAAAAATATGCAAAAGTTAGAAAGAAAGAACGTCTGCCTAAAGAAGCAAGTAGACGAGTTAAAGAAGAAAAGAGTTGTAGATAGATCTGAAGAGATCAATCAACTGAAGCTAAGGATTAATAGTCTTTCAGCTGATTTAGCAACTTTTACTGAGAGTACAAGAAAAATGAACGACATGATAGGGAAGTATAGATACCCTAGTGATAAAACTAGATCAGGGTTTACTAAGAATAATACTCAGCAGAAAAAGAAGTCGATTTCCCATAAAAAGAAGAATCATCAGTCACATTTTCATCAAAAATCTCATCAGTTGCATTATTATCATACCATGACATATGTTAGAACTAACCCCAAAGGACCCAAGAAAATTTGGGTACATAAAAAGCTAATAATATCTCCTGTAGATATCCTTCCTTGGAAGAGGTAGCAAGCACCATTAGTTCTTGGACAGTGGATGCTCGCGACACATGACGGGAAGAAGGTCTATGTTCCTATATCTTCAATATAAGAAGGGAGGCTCGGTAAATTTTCCATAACTTCTCTGCTCCTAGAACTCCATAATAAAATGGAGTTGTTGAAAGGAAGAATAGGATGATTCAGGAGATGGAAAGGACTATGCTATGCGAGATGGATCTTCCTAAGTACTTCTGGGTAGAAGCTGTGAATACAGCCTGTTATATTCATAATAGAATACTGTTGCGACCATTGTTGAAGAAAAATTCATATGAGTTATGGAATGGAAGGAAACCTAATATATCCTGCTTCCATCCATTTGGTTGCAAGTGCTCTATATTGAATACAAAGGAAGTTCTGGATAAATTCGATTCAAAGACTTAATTAGGAATTTTTCTAGGCTATTCATTATCATCGAAAGCTTTTAGAGTTTACAACCTTACCTATAAGAATTTTGAGGAGACTATCCAAGTCAAGTTTGATGATAGTTCCCAACCAAGTAAGGGAGATGATACGGATAATGAAACCCCTTTAATACCTTTGGTTGATATTGAAGAAGCTCTATCATCAGATACTCAGTTAGACAAGGTTGAAGATATTCCTGAGACTTTTAAGTTGAAAAGAGATTGGACATATAAGAGTTTTCATCCAGAAGCCAATGTAGCATTTGTTTCTGAAGTAGAGCTTAAGAAGATTAATGAAGCTCTTTAAGATGAAGCATGGATTTTAGCTATGCAAGAGGAGCTGAACCAATTTACCAGGAATAAAGTTTGGTCCTTGGTTCCCAAACCCTCGAAGAAATCCGTTATAGGAACTAGATGGGTATTCAAAAATAAGCTAGACGAATCAAGAAGAGTAAGTCAGAATAAAGCAAGATTAGTAGCACAAGGCTATAATTAGCAAGAAGGAATAGACTATAATGAAACGTATGCTCCAATAGTAAGACTAGAAGCTATTAGGATCTTGCTTGCATATGTTGTCTGTCATGATATAAAGCTTTTTCAAATGGATGAGAAAAGTGCATTTTTTAATGGCTTTATAGATAAAGAGGTCTATGTGAAGCAACCTACTGGTTTCGAGGATGTTAAGTATCCTGATCATGTCTATAGACTTCATAAAGCTTTGTATGGCTTGAAACAAGCTCCTTGAGCTTGGTATGATTGTCTAAGTTCTTTTCTTATTGAGATTGGTTTCAGTAGAGGTCAAGTAGATAAAACATTATTCAGGAAGAATAATAAAAATAACTTTATTATAGTTCAAATCTATATTGATGACATTATTTTTGGTGCAACGTAAAAAAGGTTATGTACTAGTTTTGCGAACTTGATGAAAAATGAGTTTGAGATGAGAATGATGGGTGAGTTAAAATTCTTTCTTGGGTTGCAAGTTAAGAAAACCGAAGAAAAGATTTTTATCCATCAACAAAAGTATGTTAAAGAATTGTTGTCTAAATTTGATATGGAGAAGGTAAAACCAATGACAACTCCGATGAATCCTTCAGACTTTTTGTCTAAGAACGAAATTGGCAAAAAGGTGGATCAAACCTTGTATAGAGGGATGATTGGTTCCTTACTTTATCTTACAAGTAGACATGACATTTTGTTTAGTGTTTGTTTGTGTGCAAGGTTTTAGGCCGATCCTAGAGAGTCTCATTACATTGCTGTTAAAAGAATTACGAGATATCTTGTAGGTACCACTGATTTTTGCTTAATGTATGAGAAAGGTAAAGATTTCAAGTTGATTGGATACTGTGATGCGGACTATGCCGGAGATAGGATTGATAGGAAGAGTACGAGTGGAGGATATCACTTTCTTGGCCCAAATTCAGTTTCCTGGTCAAGCAAGAGACAAAGTTCAATCGCCCTATCAACTGTGGAAGTCGACTATATGTCTGCCGTAAGCTACTATTCACAAACGTTGTGGATCAAGTACCAGCTAGAAGATTACTGAATACAAGAGGAGGAGATCCCAATCTTTTGTGACAATACGAGTGCCATCAACTTGTCGAAGAACCCATTTCAACATTCTAGAGTTAAACATATCGAAGTCAGACACCATTTTTTACGAGACTACGTTCAGAGAAAGATCGTAAGTCTTCAGTTTGTTGAGACGAGTTATCAATGGGCAGACATCTTCACTAAGCCATTAAGTGAAGAACGGTTCAAGGAAATTAGACAGAAACTCAACGTAGTTATGTTATGTGACCAACCATCTGACACGTCACAACCTAGTTAAAAGGTCGTACGAGTTAACGGCGTCAGTAACAGTGAGTTACAGCTAGTAACTTCTGTCGCAAGAAAATTTTGGAGGGAAAAATTCTCACAGACTTGAAAACATCACCTATTCTAGAACACTCTTGATATACCCTGATATTGACCTTTGAAGAACCCTCAACAAAAGCTTTTCATTACTCTATTCTCTCAACCTCAGTAACCAACCTTATCTTTTGTATAAGAAATTTGTGCATTCAGTTCTTTACCAACCATAGAAGCAAATGGAGCCAGTGATGATTTACAGAAGACATGTTGATTTTGAGTCCTTGAGGAAGGACAACATGGATATTGAACCGGACATAGTTGCAGTCGGGTGGAGGAAGTTCTTTCAAGTTTGAGAGACTGTATATTAGAATGAAGTTTATGATTTCTTGAAGAATATGAAGATGGTAGACAATACTATTGTATCAACAGTAGATAGACTGTCCATGATAGTGACAATGGAGTCGATCAAGAAGGTCACTGAATGTCCATCTACTGGAGAGAAGCTCACAAGCAAAGCTAGATGGATGACACAGGAAAGCGTGATGGAAAATGAAACCAATCGACAGTTGTATGGAAACAACGATCCAAAGGAGAAGAAGGTCTCAAGTTTGGTGCCGAAGGCTAGGGTCTTACACTCAATTCTTTTCCACTGTATTCTGCCAAGAACAGGATCAAGGCATTTGATCCTATTCTACCTACTTAATGGTTGACCTGTTGATTTACCATTTTTTATTTTTCTTTATATGGTAAAGACGAAGAAAGACTCAAACAGCTACCCGTATGGAATATTGTTGACAAGGATATTCAAAGATTCTGGAGTTCTTCTGGACAATGGAAACAGAAGGAAGCTGAATGTCAAGAGCATTATCAACTCTGCAACGATTGCCAAAATAGGCTTGAAGAATCTGGACAGAGAAGAAGTAGATTATAATAAAATAACAAGAACTGAGGGGGAGCGTGCCAAGAAGGGAACTCCCACGAGAAGTTCAAAATCTCAACCTAGTGAGAAAATGCCCATGATTGCAGAAAAGAAATCATCAGTTGAAGTAATGAAAGATAAAATGATTTTTCACAGAGAAGGAAGCCGGGTGCGGTATATAGAGAAGTTATCCTTGAAGAGAAAGGGGGAGACACTTCTGTCAAAAATACCAAAGCAAGCAAAAAGGTCACCCAGAGTTCGAACCCTACGGCAGCAAGAGGAGAAGTAAACCAAAGAGCTGAACCATGGAGAAGACTCTGAGACAAGAGCATCTCAGGCTACAAGGTCTTTAGTCTCAATTTTAAGGGAAGATACAGCCAAACTGGCTAGAGAGACTGAGATTAAAAGAAAATTGGAGTTTGAAAAGAAGCAACCGCAATCTCAATAGACTCCAAGACTGATTGGAGAAGGGAAGAAGCATAAAATCAGTCAGAGGAAGGGCACTCCAACTCTGTTCAGAAGAAGAAGACAGTAGAATGCAGTCCAGTACAGGTCAATACCTCTCAACCCTTGAGGAAAGAGGATTTGAGATTCAAAGTAATTGAAGAAGTTCAACCTGTAAGGAGTAGCACCTCGATAATTATCAAAGAAATCCCAAAAAGGTCAGTGAAGGCACAATTACAACCAAATCTGGTGAATAGTAGTACAATACATCTGTTAAATGACGATGAAAAGAGTATATATGGTTTTCTGAAAGATGAAGGAACCAAACCATACCCTACGCAGATGTCAAGACAAAGGTACACTATTTTCTTAATCACAAAGAGAACTGTGATTAAGATTGTGCCTGATTTTCAACCGAAGCCTTACATTGTTCGTAATGATAATAAGGGGAAGAATAAACTATACCCTTAGGGGTTAACAAATGATCTAACAGAGGATCAAATTGAAGCTGAATTGTGAAGCATAGATGAAGCATGCTATGCAGCACAGATGAAGGGAACCTATGTGTCTCACCATATTTCACAAGATCTAGGAAGCAGTTGTAGTCGACCTACTACTAGTGAACCGTGTCTGGTGGGTGGAAAACTGATTAAAGGGAAGTGGAGATCCATTAGGATTGGAGATATTAGTTACACAACCGAGACCCTTGTGCACTTGATCATGCGCATTAGGCCGCTATGTACTGTATCTTCAATTGGAGAAATTCTACACTTGCTCGGAAAACAAGTCCTGCAACTACCTGCACCAGATGATCTAAACCTCCCAGAGCTGAACCTACCTGTTCAACCTCCTGCCCTTGTTATAAATGAAGCATTTGTTCTGTCTTCAGATGCATATAACACCACTATTGCCTTTAAAGAAGAACATCAGAAGGATGATGATCGACCTATTTCATTAAGTGACTTATGAGAGAAAATAGTTCAACTACGACAAGATCTCAAGTCACTCGACAAAGAAGTAAAGGAAATGAAGGAAATGATGTTAGAAATGATGAAGCATCTACGGTCGTAATTTATTTTTGATCAATAACAAATAGGGGGAGAAAGGAGAAAGGTGAAACAAGAAGATAGGGGGAGGAAGAATAAAAGAGGAAGAATAGAAGAAGAAGAAGCTCTGTTTCTAGTGTATATAATTTGTACATGATTCTGTATAATACTTTCTTTCATACTAATATGATTATTTGCTATCATCAAAAAGGGGGAGATTGTTAAGTCAAAATGACTTTACGTAAATGATTTTGATGAAGAACAAATAATAGTGAAAGAAGAATGTAAGATAGAAGCAGAAGATTATGAGACGGAAGGAGCAAAGCCAATAATCAGACGAAAGAGAGAAGCTACAAGCCAGATGATAAAAATCAGACGGAAGAAAAAAGACATACGGAAGCGCGAAAACGAAAGACAGATGATAGAAAATTACACAGAAGCGCAAACCAAAAATGAGACAATAAAAAGTGAGACAGAAGGCACATACCAAAAGTGAGACGGAAGGCGCAAACTAAAAATCAGACGGAAGAAAAAAAGATGGAAGCGTAAGAAAAACATCAGACGGAAAGAAGTGAGATGAAAGAATCAATATCAAGTCAGATGACTTATCAGCTTGAGTTAGTTACAGAACTCAACTGAATAACCGAATCTTGAAAGATCAAGAAATAAGAAGAAAGAAGTAGTTAACAAGAAGCGCTTGAAGGCGAAGGCTATAAATATGAGTCGAAGTCAAAAACTGCAGAAGATTAGCATTTTTTGAAAAGATTAGTGATTTGAAAAATCTTATTGTGCGAAAAACTTAGAGCTATCTTTATCTGTAACAAAGCTCAAAAAACCTTTCAGTTGAAAGAAGAGCAGATAGCCTGAAGGGGCTAAGTGTGAAAGAATACTTATTATAAGAGACCTGAAGAGGCTCAGAATTAAAGAATACTTGTAACATTGAGAAGTATAGTGAAATCTCAGAAAAGATTTCTAAGGACTGGACGTACCCCACAGTTTGGGGTGAACCAGTATAAATCTGCTGTGTCAACAAACTCTCAACTCTCAACTCTCTCTTAACTTTGAATTTTCAATCTTATTATTTTCATACGAGAATTTAGAAAATAGTTTACAATATTGATTTTCAATAGTTTGAGAAAGAAAAAGTTTTTTAAGGAAATTGTTAAAAAGAGGATCAACGAAAAAGAATACACAATTCAACCCCCCTTCTTGTGCATTTGTATATCTTTTATTAAGTCTTATATTAACGTGTGATTCACCACGCCACGTCCATCCACAATTTAGAGGTTCAAATGAGTCAATTGACAGATGCATTGTCATCACGAAGTATGGGAAGCCTTCCTAGCAACACCTATACAAATCTGAAGGAAAGGATAATGGTAATCACCAAAATCACTGAAGATAATCTCAACCAATTTAAAGAGGAAAAGGAAGAAGAAAAGAAAAGGACCAATGAGCATTCCCTATAGAGTAAATATAACCTGACAGAAATCAGGAAATATTGGCCTCCAATTTCATACCCCATCCTAGTGCAAAGGAAATCAAAGGAAGCAGAATTGAATGAAGTTTTTGGAATAATAGATCAATTAAAAATGAGACTTACTATTATAGAATCCATAAAAGAGAAAATGTTTGAAACAGGGTCGGAAGAAGTTGGATAGTGAAGTAGTAAGCATGGAGAACTCCAACAAAGTGGTAGCACTACCACGGAAGCAAGAAGGTCTAAGATATTTTTACTTTCGATGCACTATTGTAGTGTCAAAGTGGATAAGGCTTTTCGAACTTAGGAGCTAGTATAAGGATGATGCCTAACACTTTATATCAAAGGATGTAGTTATGTGAAATAACCCCCATAAGGAAGTGTGTGCGGACGGCTAATAGATCAATCCATCATCCTAGGGTTATAGTCAAGGTTCTTTTTGTTAAGCTTTAAAATTTCACCTTTCCCACGGACTTCATTATATTAGAAATTGAGGAAGATTTGGAGGCACCCATTATCCTTGGATAACCATTTTTAGCCACTTCCTAATCTATTATAAATATCAATGGGAGGCGGATTAACTCTAAGAGTGGAGGATAAGAAGGTGTGATTTAAAGTTTCTAATGAAAAAATGAATTCTTTCAAATATGTGGATGTTATCATGAGAAATAGGTTATGGAAAGGTTGAGTAGAGTCATACTAATAAGGAATCAATAGAACAACCACAAATTCAAAAGAATGAGCGAAAGAAGAAAACACGGAAGAAAGGTAGTAGAAAGTATAGTTCAGTAGCACTTACAATTCATGAAATCTATAGTAGCGTTACCATTACATGACCCATTTGAACCACCATAATGCCATAATCATGATCAGTGGCTAGATAAAACAAGAACACGCATTTTTCAAGCCCCTTTTCTAATTTTACCCCCTCTTTCTCCTCCCTAAGCTATATATTCACCCTTACCTTCATTTTTCTCACTCACGCCAGTCTCTCTACTCTCTCTCTAACATCTAAACTCTCAAATTCTCTCCCTTCTCTCTATAAAATTCTTTATTTATCTAAATTCTTCACACCTCTCATTCTAAGAGGACCAAGAATTAGGCAGATAGCTAAGCACGGTCAAGGTAAAGGCAAAGCACAAGTGTTGGGGAACAGACAAAGAAACCAGGAGGTAGATTACGGAGCGTCTTTTTCAATTTATTTAGAAAAAGATGGTAACCGGTTCCAAACCCTTAGTTTGAAAAAAATTGTTGTGCCTCAATATTTGGATTTTGAAATATTAGAAACAATTTGATTGATAGAACGAATTGAAAACTTAGGGGGAAGAATTCACTGGGAAAATTTTATGTGTTTTAATCATTCATGAAGGACTCACCCTAAAGTTCTTCACCTCCATCCAATATAAGCTTAGTAACCTTAAGGATCTATAGTTTCAATTACAGGGTCAACCATATGAATCGGTGGATTCCTAGAGTCAACCATAGTGGACCAGCACGACGACCTCCATGACACACACTATTGGACTAAATTGTTGGAGAATTTTGACTTTAAAAATTCCCATAATAATATAATTCATATTCTTAAGAACTTGCTGACCGCGTGATTGAGCCAAGTTTATCTTATAAATTGACTGCATTTTCTTGATTGTTTGTGCACTCGTTGACTCCTAATTGATGATTTTTGTGCTTAGTTTGGTTCCTTATATTGAGCTTTGATCATTTGCAAATTGTCAGTATTTTGTCTTCATTCGATGTTAATTTCTCTATAAATTTTGTGAGGACAATTGATACTGCAGTTGTTTTATTTTGTAGGAACAAAAAGGAGTCAACCAAGTCAACAAGTCGTGAGACAAGTCGTGAGAAGTCATCCAGTGGTCGGGACGAACCTGCGCTTCCATTCGTCGCGACGGACAAATTTCCATTTAATTAATTCGTCGCGACTAATGACCATTTTTCACTCGTCGCAACGAACATCAGTGAGTTGGTCGCG
>JAOSBM010000005.1:24407312-24419363 GCA_027568955.1 Erythroxylum tenue | reverse complement strand
GCATTTTGTTGCATGGATTAAATCTAGTGTTATGGTTGGATGATTGATTAATACTTGGTAAGTATTCGTTTTTTCTTGTATTTCTCTGCGATTGTGATAACTTTTCCTTTTTCCTTTATCGTTTATTTTTAACCCTTTTTGTCTTTGTGTTGTCCATTTTTTGTTTTGTTTAATTGCAAAAATATTACGAATAAAATAATATTTATTTACAAAAAGTTAAAGTATAATTAACTAGACACAAAGGCAAACTTCCTCAAATGCCGTACGATAGTTCCCTCGCTTCCGTCTGCTTTTCTACTTGGTTTCCGTCTGCTTTTCTACTTCGCTTCCGTCTACTTTTCTACTCACCTTTTCAAATTAGCTTCCGTCTGCTTTTCGTTCGTCTACTTTTCTATTTGTTTCGGTCTGCTTTTCGTTCGTTTGCTTTTCTATTTGCTTCCGTCTGCTTTTCATTCGTCCATCAAAATTATTAAGCGTAATGTCATTTTAACCTAACAATAGCATGTCTTATAAATGTAAAAAGAAAAAAATTACCGAAAAGTCCCATCACACTATCTAAACAGCTCTACAAAACTTTAACAGACGAACTATATTCTGACTACAAATTTACTTTTGTCTGTACACTATTTTTACATGTAGCTTACCCTTCGTCTTTCTTTTCTTCTTCATTCTTACATGTCAATGAAATGATTAATCAATTGGATATATTTAAATGAGGAGTCAATGAATTATTTCTGAAACTAAATAATTAGGACAAGACAACAAAACAGTGCGATTCATTGAACATTTTTTAATTACTATGAAGTATATTACAATTAATACTAATTAATTATATCTATACTTCCACTTCGTCTTAGTTTGACTTCTGTTTTCGTCTCTCTATCGTCGTCGCTTCGTCTTAGTTTTCTCTTCGTCTTACTTTTGTCTCCGCGCTTTGTCTTATGTTTGTCTCCACGTTTTGTCTCTTTTTTGCTTTTCAAGTTCGTCTAACTTTTGTCTCCCCGCTTCCTCTTATTTTTGCTTCTCCGTTTCGTCTTACTTTTGTCTTCGCATGTCCTCCACTATTGTCTCCTCGCTTCGTCTTAGTTTAACTTCCGCTTTGTCTTAGTGTAACTTCTGCTTCTATCTCACTTTCCCTTATTGTTGCATCGCCTCCCACCAACTATCAAATCCAATCCACCAAACATGCTGATGAACTCCTCTGACCAGCCAATGTTAATTTCATTACGTTTTCGCATTATGTAATTGTAATTTTAAATTGTCCCATGTTTATTATACAATTTAAATATTGACTGATAATTTCATTAGTCAAATTTTTATAATTTAATTACAGAGTTTTTATTTTTGCTTTATATTTTTTATATTATCTTTTTTAACTGTTACATTAAAATTATATAATATTATTCTGCTAGTTAGTTATTATATAGCGGTTTGGTTAAATCTTTAAACCTTAGACCTTACTTTCGACCCATTCAATATCTGACCTAATTTTTAAAAGATTGCTAAAATATAATCTCCATGACACAATTTGTTTTTAATAAAAAAAGCTATAACATCTATGCGACAACGACATGTCGTGACGTCCTCCGTTCAGCCAAGGTAGCGAAACGAGTACTTCCACTCTTTCTGTTCCCTTTTTGTATTCTCCCTCTTTCGTCTTCACCCTCATAGCATTTTCTCAATTCTTTCTGTTTTACATATATTTTCGTTTAATTTGTTCAATTTGCTTTGTTTCCTGTTAGATATTGCGTTTCGTTTTGATTTATATTTGTTGCAGATAAGGAGATTGAAATGGGAAAATCATCTTCTTCTTATCGAAAGAAGCTCTCTAAGCATTCATCTTCGGTACTCTTTTCTCTCTCTTATTGTTTGGCTTTCTTTCTTTGATTGTACAATACTCTTTATTCTCCTTTTAGAGAAAATGAAGCAAACAGCAAAAGAGAATCCGGGAATTATCTTGACTATTGAATTCCTTTTTTCCGTTTTTTTTTTCTGGGTACCCATTATTTTCTGATGCAGCCGAATGGAGCATCTAAATAACTCGATAGACGTTACGCAGTACTAAAATGTGTTCTTTTTCGTGTTTTCTGATGTAGCCTGAGGCCCCCATATTTTAAGTTCAACAACCATATTTTGAGGTTTATAGTTTTGTTCGTTATTGCTCTTATTCTGGAATGAGTGTCTCAGTTGGGGGTATTGATAGTTAAATGTCTGTTGTTTGTTTAGATTCGTACAAGAAAGAGAAGTAAGACCAGGAGAAGTAAACCCATCAAGCTTCGACACGACTATGACTCAGATTCTTATTCTAATGATGATTCAAGGAGTTCAATGTATGTTTCATTATCCAGCTCTGAGGATAAACACAGAAGTAGACGGTTTAGGTCTCGCTCAAGAAAGGATGTAAAAAATGGTAAAAAGAGGTCTCGCTCATGGTCCTCTAGTTCTGAGGATTCTTCTCCTCTGAAAAGGCGAAAAGGGTCAAAGAGAAATTGTGATGCAAAGGAAATAAAGAAATTGCGAGAGAAGAAGAAGAGGGGGATAGTCAAGGGAGAGAGAATTATTAGTTCTGCGAGTAGTGGGTTAAGGAGCTGCTCAACTTGTGGTCTGAACAGTAGCAGCGCTGAGAGTGAGTACAAGAGACAAAGGGATAGGTCAGAAAGAAGAGGGAATCATAAAAGACAATTTGAGAAGTGTAAATCTGCATCTAGAAGGAAGTTATATAGGACAAGGAATTTTTCTTCATGTAGTAGAGGTGAGACTGATAGTAATTGTCAGAGCTTGGAGAACTTTACTGTGGAAAACACTTCAAAAAGATTGAGATCTGTTGTTATGCTTACAAGGGATGATAATGACGGAAGAAAAGATGAGCACAAAGAGGAGATGATATATGAACATGGTGACTACCCTTGCAGAAGCAATGATAGTAATGAAGGAAGCAAGAGGGACACAGATAATCAGTCACATATTGCCTCTGACAAGAAAAGGTCCACAGAGGGTAAGATCAGTGAGGATATCACTGCTTTTGATACTAAAATCTCCAAAATTTCAGAAAGAGACAAGGATAGGGAGGTCCGTTGTGAAAGAACCATGTCTAACATGGATAGGGTTGGTACAAAAGATGCTATCAGGAAGAACGGGGATTCAAGTGCTGATGATGCTGTAGATGGTGGTGATTTGGAGTTAATTTTAAGACAAAAGGCTTTGGCAAATCTAAGAAGGCATGCAAAGAGTTCGATTGATCAAGAATATTGTTCTCAAGGAATGCAGGAAGATTCTGCTGTGCAAGATGGAAAGAAGATTAGTTATCATCATCAGTACGGGCCACTTGAAGATGGAAACTGTAGTCAACAGGCGGCTATTAGTGGTAATGATACAGTAACTACATATGTTGATTCTGAAATTAACAAGCTGAGGTTGACTGAATCAACATTAGGGAAAGAAATAAGTAGTGGAAACTACTCTATCATTCCAATGGAAAGACCTAGTCCACATGAACTGAATGAGGCAAAGTTTGTGAAGAAAGGTAAAGTAGGTGACGGTGATACCCTAACTGACAATATGATGAGTTCCTTGGGTGTCAGCCACAATGATGTTGAAGTTAATAAGGCTTGCATGTATACTTTTTCTGTAGTATCTTCTTCACAGAATCACAAGAAGATAGGTGACGGTAAAATTAGTGGCAGTGAAGAGTCTGCTGAAAATAATATTCATTCACTTGACAAGGTGGCTATTACCGGCAGGGAAAGGGCCAGGAAGGCTGTTGGTTCAGATATTAACAGGCCGCGGTTGGTTAGACCAATAATGGGCCAACCATTTTCAAATGCCACAACCAATATGATGGAAGCAGCATGTGCTTTGCAGGAAACCAATCAGACAAATTCAGCGACTGAGAACACAAATACTTGCAAGGGTGCTGCACAAGCAGAACATAATGTGAGCCAAACAAGTGGTAACAATGATACTATCATAGTTGGTTCTTCTTCCAATTGGACATCTCATACAGCTCCTGAATCAGCAGATACTGGCATGAATAGATTGCAAGATGAAGGCAAAGAAGTATCACAGTTAGAAAAGAAGACAATGACTGTGATGCGGGGTGGGGAGATGGTCCAGGTAAGTCCTTTAAAATGATCTTTGTGTACTAGAATAATTAGGTTCATACTTATCCGTACATGCTGAAAGCAATGGTATCATATTTCTTTATCCTTTGGGCCAGGTGAGCTACAAAGTCTACATCCCTAAAAAGACCCCAGCTTTGGCGAGGAGGCAGCTCAAACGTTGATATCTTAGTGTGGTGAACCCACATTTGGCATTGCATGAACGGATGGCAATGCCCTCTTTTTGTAATTTTATGCCATGGAAAGCAAATGCTTCTGCAGAAGAACAGAGAAATAATAACTTTGTGCAATTAAATTACGGATTGGCCTTATTTTGATCACTTCAAATTTAGTTTAAATGTGTACGTATATTGACTTAATAACCTGACGCATTATGTACAAGATCTTGCTTTGATGTAAACAGGAGATCTGGATTTTCTTCATTAGCTGAAATGAAGCATAATGAGGCATTCGTTAGACTTTAGTGGGGATTTTCTAAGCACTTGTTATATCCTGAAAGTAAGTCTTAGTAGTCCATTGGTGTCTTTCTGGTTTGAATAGGTTTACGTCAGGTTAACCATTTGTTAATTGCAGTTGGATCTGTTCTTAAGCAGCAAAAATGAACATTTGGCGATCAGTAGGCTACGTCCCAATTTGATAACCATTCCTTAGAAGTTCGTAATTAGTTAAAAATCGAAATGAACATACAATGAAATAAAGTTCAGCTAATAAATGCCGGGAAATTATCATCTTTTGTATTTAATCCAGCAAGTGCCAGGAAATTATCAAGAATGAACATAGTTACGTGAGAGATGCTTCACTTCGAAAGCTACCCTTGAAACTGAAAATAATCCTTGTGATAAATTTTCTTCCCGTGGGAAAATTGTCATGCATCAGGAGCTCTCCTCTTTCTGCTACAAGTTGGATAATTGCCAACTAGCAGGATAGTTGAAGGCTAGCAAACAACAGTTTATTAGTATTACCTAAGAGCATTTGCAGCCTTCTCAGGATGGATGAACTGCAGTCATGTTGATAAAAGTAAGAACTCTTCTTTCATACATATATGTACATATATCATCCTGATAAGCACCGTACATGCTTCACAATTGAAAGGACCAACAATCTTCAATTCTTGGATCAGCACATTCTGCTTTTGCTCGTGACTTTCACGATGACAAAGATCTCCTGCAGCTTCCATCGAGATTACCTTTTCTTTCTTCCACTTACACAGGCCCAATCATCCATCTCCGATGTAGATATGTCCCCCAAGAGCACCGAATAACGATCGATAATAAATGGAACCTGTACCGCAGACATTGTCAAACTGAATTAGGCATAAGCGTACATATCCAACTAAGATATAAAAACAACTATTAGAAAGCACCTGCTCAGATATAATTCCAGATACGGCAACTACTGCCTCAGGTTTGGCATAAGAAACAATATGATCCGCAAACTCCAGCAGAGGATTTAAGAGAATGTTGGCGAAAACAACATCATGTTTTCCTGTCTCAGAACTCACTGCTGACCTGCAGGTACGCTCTTTCTGAACTTCATCTGTCCCTTCATCAATCACTGTAGAGGTAGCTTTACCACGAACTGGGAGGACTTTCAACTTCTCAGGTCCAATACCATTCAAAGCAGCATTATGGCGTGCAGATGTGATTGCTTGGGTATCTATGTCTAGCCCAACTGCCAGAGCAGCACCAAGCTTGTGCAGCCAAGTATAAAGTTTTATAAGTTTATTAGCCCCATAAACCATATATATTCAGTTAAATGTTTTGTAATATGTACAAAAGAGAAGGTTCTAATTTATGTTTTGATGATGACAATAATATTTTGTTTTTAATGATTAAAAGAAAGAAAAATCAAATTATTTACACATATTAATTAATTGAGCCAAAAGATACGTTATAAATTCGAGCATCAAGTGACTTATAAAAGCAACAGGAATGGAGACAATTCACGAGTTTCAAATTATTCAAGTGAACATCAATTCAATTGGACCAAGATTTCAATTGTAAGAATCAATATAATCATTCTTGTAACCTTAATTTGGTCATTCTAATGTTTTTAAGGGTTTTGCATGCATGAACATATCATCTTAAATATTAATTTATGTGATTTTTCAATTACCAAGAGGAAATAAGGCTTTGATTTTAAAAACAAACCTCTATATCTTTAAAACAAATTTAGCTGAATTTTTAGTTTTGAAAATTAAATCGAATTAAACGATAAACAAGAGAGTACAAGGCAACAACCAATGTCAAAGAGAGATCATGCAGGTGGCCTAGCAACAAGACTTGCAGTTACATCTTGGAAACTATAAACATTGCTATTGACACAAGGCAGAATGATCTAATACTCAAAGCTCAAAGGCCCTTTGGGTGATTAGCTAGTAGAGTTTAAGCAATAGCTGAAACCTAGCTCATCCGTCTCCATAACTAGGCTATGACCTTTGGACTATGGGCAGACTCTCCAAGTAAAGTGGAATCGATTGCTTTCCTTGAGGGCAACATTCTTCGTGTCTGCATGTTTAATTCCCATTGATGGCGATCATACTCTCCAGTTGTTTGGGAGGTTTAGGCTCATTTTGTAAGCCAAACCATTTGCCTAGAAGATTTTCGTATCCAATTGATTGTCTTGTGGCTGAACTCCTGTTCTAGTTTTTGGTTAAGTCAGTCTAAAGGCTTGCTAATCAGTTTCCTTGATACCTTTTTGATTCCCCAAACAGCTATATTATCCCAATTGCATATATCACAGAGCACGTTACATAGTGCAAGAATCAGTTTGCATTGGATGTAAGTATAGTCATGAAGTAGAGATTGTCAAGTGTTTTCTTTTCCTTGTTGCAAAGTATGCAGGTGGACTAAGTGGAAGGATCTTTATAAATCCTATCTTTAGTCCAGAGCTTCCTTTGGACTACAAGCCATAGAATCAATGAGGCATTAGGCACATTATTTTCTTGCCAAACCAGGAGCAAGTTGATTTCTGTACCTGAATATGTCTCTACCTAATTTGTTGTTATCTTAGCTATGTTTAGTCCAAACTATAGATCCTCTTTGCAATATAATTACGATTTTGATTAGGCATGTTTCTCATGATTGAGGAGAAGCCTCCAGAGTGATGACCAGACCATTACCACCTATTCCCATCTATGATTATTTCAACCTTTGCATTCCATGGAATTATTAACCACAAATGTTTGTATTCAGGAAACTTGTGGAGTCCAAAGTCATGCCAATAATCAAAACCTGGTTTGTTTGCCATTCTGGATCCTAGTCTTAATACTATTTTCAAGGTCTATGAAGTATCCACATTAGTCTTGACAATATATAAGCTTTTCCCTTTGAGAAAGTGAGTGTGCATCTATTTGACCCATAGAAACGCTGTCAATGAAACGCTTCTAGAATCTTTTAGCTAGAAGTGCTTTATTAGTGACTCTTATGGAAATTATCCCTTAAAATCCTCTGCCTACTTTTTCTCTAGCGGACTTGCTTTCATTTCCTGTCCATAAGAAAATTTTCATTGATCTCTCCACTGTTTTCATGTGCTAAAGGGGTAGATGTAGTTGTGATGTAGGCCATGTTTGGCTGTTTGAGCCTTTCTAGCCTACCCCATGTTAAATATCATCACTAGTATCCCCATTGAGCCATTATTGATAGTTATGAGCGTTTTGGTTATTCTTTCATACCCTATAGTTATCCTAACCTTGAACCCGAATATTTATAACTTCACCCGTAGGAGAACTAATTTGGTCATGTAAAAGCATTTAGAGCTATGAGAGGGAGCATAAGGGTGGAGGTAGTTTGAGGGGTTTAGGTAAGTGAGGAGTATGCCATTTTTCTCACCCAAAAATCTATATAAAGGCCTAAGTTTGGGGGTGGAAAATGCAATTACAACCACATTTTGGGGAGTTGAGCGACTCACTATACATTCTTTATAGAATTTGTTGTCTTTACTGGAATTCCCAAAAAAAAGAAAAGAATTCAAAAAGAAAGAAAAGAAAAGGATTCAAAAAGGAAAAAAAGAAAAAAAAAGAAAAGAATTCAAAAAGGGGAAAAAAGGAAAATATTTGAAAAAAAAAACACCCTAGTTCTAAATAAAAATCTTAAACAACTTTTGAGTAAAGAGAGTGAAACATGGATCAAAAATTGAGTTTAGGAGGAGAAATAAGCATGGAATCATAAAGAGTGGTAGGGTCGACAAGCGAAGTGGTGAGGGAGTCATTATTGAGCGTAGGAATGAAAGCGTTGGTATTGTAAAGTGACAAAATGTGTTTTCTCACTTTGAATACTCCATTCCTTCCTTTGTTTCAAGCATTTACCCTTGACCTTAACAACACAAGCTTTTTTGAGTCCTAATGATCTTTGAGACGGTCTTGAATCAACATTAGTAGAGATTGGTGCAAAAAGCAAGCCTATGGAATTAGATTGGCAATTTGCCTTGCATCTAGCTGGTTTGCATAACACTATCCAAGAAACTGAATAGTAGTTTGAATGGTTAAACATGATCAAGAGGATGAGAAGAAGACATGGTTTTTGTTTGTACAAGAAAATTGTTGCAGTATCTTGTAGTCTTTACTAATGCAATTTCTGAGAATTTGGAAGAAATTTATACATTTTGTAATTCTTTTGTTTGCTCGAGGACGAACAAACTCTAAGTTTGGGGGTAGTTTGATGCCTAAAAATTTTGCAGTAATATTTAGTATGTTTTCGCTATTCTAGCATAAATTTGTGCCCTATTTTGTTAATTTAGACTTCCAATTTGTTGCTTAATTTGTTCTATTTTATTTTGCAAAAGTATTGCTGAAATATAGGAATTTTGGAGTTAAAAAGGAAGGATTGAAGAGATATGGTCAAATACTAATTCTATATCATAAGAACTTCATAATAGGCATACAAAAGTCTTCTAAATCGAGAAAAAAATCTTCCTAACCAAAATAAGGCAAGGACGCTAAGAATTTTGTAGTATAAAAAGGGGTTGTCACATGTCAGAGAGAATAACCTGCACTCAAGAGAGAAGGTTGGGAGGAGGGGATTAACCTAGCGACGAGTTTTTTCTTTATATTATTTCCATTATGATTTGTCTGAATTTATTACCAGTTGTGTTTTTGTTTACAAACATGTTAGCTTAATTTGTTTTTAGTGCCAGAGGGAGGCTGAATTGAACCTTATTCTACCACGATTTGATTGTTTAATTGTTATCTTTCAATACATGAATTTATGCTTTTGTTTTTAATTCTTCTTTGATTTTTATGTATGTTGTTCATTAAAGCAACCTGAAACATGGACCTTTAATTGATACATGTATGAAATTCTTAGATGAATTGATTATTAGATTCTTTTTTTAAAAAATTAATAGATTTCATTAAAAAATATATACTATCTAGAGGACAAAAAAACTAGTATAATCCAAAATATCTAGATTACAGAGATATGCAGTTCCTAGGAATTGTCTACATCTTGAAATCGAAGGGAAACTTGTGAGACCACTTATACCAGTATTACTCCAATCCCCATCTGCTCTTCATGCTATATGCGGTTCCTAGTAATCGTCTACATCTTGAAATCGAAGAGAAACTTGTGAGACCACTTAGACTAGTATTACTCCAATCTCCATCTGCTCTTCACGCTACTTGTCAGATTTGAAGTTATTTCTCTGGCTAACATGGCCAATCTGCAATGTAGGAAAATGGCCTGAAAAACCATCTCACTACTACTTTCTAGTTAGCATACTCTCCAATTATGTTCTTTCATATATAGTACACCAAGGCTACCCAACTTAACCTGATGGCTTTGAGATCAACCGCATTATGCACTCTAAGTTTCCCAGCCAAGCAATAGTTTCACCCCAAGAATCCATTGGTCAGGCCATGTTTAGAATAATCTGCATCCGACCCCATACTTATCTGGTATACCTGCATCTAATCATAAGGTGTTACAAACTTTCCAGTTCAGTATTACATAACTCACAGTTCAAATTGCTAATGTAGAACCTGATCTTATCCCTTGTAAGCAACCCTCCATTGATTCCCATCCATAAGATGAATGAGTGAGCTGGATTAAGATCGTTGTCCCATACTCAGGCTGCCCACTCCTACCTTGTGCTATGTGTAGCCTGTAACAGTATTTTGCAGGCTTTTGTATTGAACTTCCTTGAGTTATCTGCTAGCCACTGAATTTCATCTTGTTCTCCTTCCTGACATCGAGGCAACTGTTCCATGATGAGGCTGGCACTTCTACTATTATGGAAGGGCTATATCTACTGATTATTTCAACTAAGCATACTTACTTTAGTTGCTGAATTCACCATCAATTTCAAGGCCTGTACCTCCTCCACCTTATATAGGGGACCTTTACATTGCCAATTATCATACTAAAAAGACGTGATTTCTCCATTCCCAATCCTGTGGAACACCTGATTTTGCATTCATTGTCTAGTCTCCAAAATTTCCTTGAGAGTGCTTGACATATCATGTCTTGACTGTAGAATCCAGATACTGTATCTTATGCTTTATGAATACACTGTGTATCCATTTCACCCATAAATCACCCTTTTTGTAGCACAACCACAACAAATTCCACCCCCTACTCACCCTATGTATCATCCTTATAGAATGGATGCCCAATCCTCCCTCTTGCTTAGGTCTGCAAATTTTGTCCCAACTAATCTTCGCTTTGCTTCTGCCTTGGTCTGAGCCGTTCCACAAGAAGTCTCTAAGTCTACTGTCAATTTCCTTAAGATACTTTTGGGAATGGACAAATGGTTGATCCAATAAGTGGTGAGATTGCTCAGTATTGTCTGAATTAGCTGTAGCCTGCCTCTATAACTAAGGAACCGATTGCTCCATTGGTTGATTCTGCCCTAAATTAAGTCCAACAAAGGTTTGCAATCCACAACACTGATTCTTCTTTGAGAAATTGGTACTCCTAAGTATTTGAAGGGTAGACGCCACCTGTCTCAATAGCTGTAGAAGCTACCTCTCCACTTGAGTTGCAAGATAAGTAGAAACAACTCTTCAGAGGGTTGCTTCTTAAACCTGAAATTGCTTGGAATTCCTTCATTGCTTGCATGAGTATATCGATTGAGTTTTTCTCAGCCTTGCAAAACAATAGAAGGTCATCTGAAAAAGCTAGGTGTGTGAGCTTCATACTTTACATTTGCCATAGAATTGGAACTCTGGGTGCTACCATATGGTATTCACAAGGAGAGTTGACAAAACCTCCATGTATAGGACAAACAGGTAAGGGGATGAAGGATCCCCTTGCCTCAAGTCCCTCTTTGCTTTGATCAGGTTTGCAGGTTCCCCGTCCACTAAGATTGTCATAGAAGCAGTGGTTACACATTCCTCAACCCATTTTCTAAACAGGGGAGGATAGCCGACTGCCTCCAATATGGTAAAAAGAAAGCTCCAGTTGATTGAGTCATAGGCCTTTGTAAGGTCCATCTTTATGGTGCAATTCCTCATTCTCCTCTTAGAGTGATAGCCCTCTAACAGTTCCTGGCATAGTAGGTTATTTGTTCCCACTAATCTCCCTTTGATGACACTGTTCACTCGCCGGCGCGTGGGGCGCGTGTCGCCATCTCCGGCCACCGTCCGACTCGGTTTTTCGCCCAGATCCGATCTCCGGCCTTCCGCGACTCCGATAAGCCCATCTCCGGTCACTTCCAACGACGTGCATTTTTGGGTTCTTCTAAACAAGTTCTTCAGTCATCCTATCGTCATGACAGACGTTAAGCAACGAACTGAAGTAGATAAACCTCACGCCTTTAGTGACAGTCCCTATATTCAAATTAGCCCTATTAAATTGGATGGTTGTGGTACTTATTTGGCTTGGTCTAGATCATGCTTACTGTTTATTAAGGCTAGAAGGATGCAGGGATACATTAATGGAGATAAGAAGCCACCAACTGTTAATGATCCATATTTTAGTCAATGGGATTCTGATAA
>JAOSBM010000005.1:24391313-24403185 GCA_027568955.1 Erythroxylum tenue | reverse complement strand
TCATTCTTGTATAAATAGAGGTGTAGTAGTCTTGAAAAGTAATTCAAATATACAACAAATTCTTCTCCTTTTTTTACCGAATTCTTACACTATCAAGCTTAGTAGTGAAAGTTTTAAACTTTGAAGACAACTTTGAGTAAGTCAAATAATTTGAAATAGGACAGTTGGTACATGATCTTACCACTTTTCGTAATGCAACTAGCATATCCAAGTCACTTGCTACAGTTTCTTTAGGAGCCGATTCCTGGTCCAATGATTGGCCCTGTTGAGGAGCTTTAGGCCTCCGAGAATATACCAAGATTGGCTAGTCGGGAACTAGTTATCCCACTAAATCAAACTGGACAGTTTTGCATTCAATGGTGGGTGTTTGTGAGTTTTGTGGGAAGATCTGGACAGAATTTTGTGAGATAGGGAGTGATATGCTTGGGTCCCAATAAGTCTCTTCATGGAATGTCTCCCTTTGAAGAAAGGTATTGGAGAAGAACAATTGACTTTCAAAAAAGGTGACATCATATGAAACAAAGAATTTGTTCATAAAAGGTGATACACTTACAGCCTTTTTGAGTAGGAGAGTACCCAACAAACACACACTTAATAGCTTGTGGGTCAAGTTTGCTTCTATTGGGTTGATTGTTGTGTACAAAACAGTACACCCAAAGACTTTAGGAGGAAGAGAATTAAGAATCTTTATGTGAGGAAATTGATCTAGAAGAACACTTAAAGAGGTTCGGAATTGAAGAGTTTTAGAAGGGAGACGATTTATCAAGTATGATGTAGTTAGAATAACTTCTCACCAATAGGAATTTGGAACAGAATTGGTAAACATCATAGATCGAGCTATCTCTAACAAATGACGATTCTTTCTTTTTGCTATCCCATTTTGTTGTGGGGTATAAGCACAAGAACTTTGGTGGATGATCCCATTTTCACAAAGATATTGAATAAAATCATGTGAGAAATATTCTTTCCCATTGTTGGTACGTACTACCTAAATAGAGGTTTGGAATACATTTTGAATGAGCTTGTGAAACTGTTTAAAGACATGATAGGCTTCAGATTTGTCTTTCATTAGGTATACCCAACATACCCTTGTATGATCATCAATGAAACTGATAAACCAACGAGTATCTGTTAAACTTTTAGCTCTAGCAGGACCCCAGATATCACTATGAATTAATTGGAATGATTTTGAGGGTCTGTATGAGTTTATGGCATGATTGTTTTTGCTTTTGCTTGGCTTTGCAAGGACACATTGCTCACAATATAAAGAAATATGATCTTTATTGATGAAAAGTTGTGGATATAAGATTTTCAAATATGGGAAATTTGGATGACCAAGGTGTTGATGCCATAACATAACATCAAAATTTGACATAACTGAAAGGGAAAACTTATTTGGTGTTTTAAGTTTAGTAGGAGTACTCTTTCCTTAGAAGTAGTAAAGTCCATCTTTCTCCTCAACACTACCAATCATCTTCCCCGAGCACTGATCCTGAAATTCACAATGAGAAGGAAAAAATGTCACAACACAGTCCATGTCCTTGGTTAATTGACTAACAGATAACAGATTATAAATTAACTTAGGCATATAGAGAACAAAACGTCAGATTTGACAAACAAACCCTCCCTTGAACAATAGTTGGTTACACCTTTCCATCTGCGACCCAGACATTAACTTCCTATTCATGTGGCTCATATTTCTCAAAAACATTCAAAGACCCAGTCATGTGATCTGATGCACCCGTGTCCACAATCCAAAAATCGTGACCTAGAGACTTTGATAATAATGATTGACACAAGTTACCTTTATGCATTAGTGCTACGGTAGGAGTCTGTTGGTCATCTAAATCTGATTCAGTTGTGATCTTTGTTTGGTTCAAGAGTTGGTAAAGCAGTTCAATCTACTGGGAAGACAAATTTAGCCCAGTGGATTTGCTGATATCAGATTCTGCTCCATGTGTTGCTCCACATTTTTGCTGACCCCTTTGGCTTTTAGGCTTCCAATTTGGTGGTTTCTTATGTAAGTGCCAGCAGGTCTCACGGGTGTGGTAGGGCTTACGACAGTGGTCACACCACTGCTTGTTCTTGGTTTGTTGCTCTCGGGGTTGTTGAGTAGACCCCTTCCGAGAGTTTGCCACTAAAGCTGAACCTTGAGACATTTGTTCCGAAGTGGGAGAGGTAAGCATGACCTTTCTTCTACTCTCTTCCCTACGAACCTCAACAAAAGTTTCTCGGATTGAGGGTAATGGCTTTAAACCAAGTAGTCGTCCTCGTACTTCAACAAAGTTCAACATTAAGTCCCTGCAAGAAATCAAAAACTCTCCTTTTTTCCAACCATTTTCCATATTTCTCGGCATCAGCATGACAAT
Source organism: Erythroxylum tenue (assembly GCA_027568955.1). NCBI lineage: Eukaryota > Viridiplantae > Streptophyta > Magnoliopsida > Malpighiales > Erythroxylaceae > Erythroxylum > Erythroxylum tenue. Next base: position 24,400,816 of record JAOSBM010000005.1, on the reverse strand, counting down.
CCCAATTTAGTGCATAAAACAGATCCATCTCCTGCTATAATTTAGTAAGTTATAATACTCGGTAATAGATATGTTACCTTGGTGAGTATTTTTTATTTTGGATCTGACTTCAAAGCATTGAGATGTGTTCTCCAAATCAGAATATATTTCTTGCACAGCCTCCCAAATTTCTCTTGTAGTTTTGCAAAATAGATAGGTTCTTCCTAGTTTTGGCTCCATTGAATTGATAAGCCAAGCCATAACAATAGAATTCTCGGCATCCCAAGCACCATAAGTGACTGCTGTTTCCTATGATTGAGGAATTGCCTCGGTTAGATATCCAGCCTTGCCTCTTCCTTTGATTACTAGCATGACTGACTGAGACCATTCTCGGAAATTCATTCCATTCAATTTATGTTGCGTGATTTGCAACGAAAGATTATCAATAAAAGGAGATGAGGATTGGGTTGAAGGGGTTAGGGAACTAGGTGTTTGGGAGGAGGTTTGTGTGGTGGAAGACTCGTCAAGGGTTGGTTGAACTCTAGCCATGATGTGGTTGGAAACAGATTTTAGGCTACCAGAACTGGTAGCTCTGATACCATGAAACAAGAGGATTTTAGAAAGGGGACAAAACTTCACTTTATTCCTTTAATTCAAGGGAATTTATACAAGAGTATTTCCTAATTTAATGCTACTAACTATCAGATTTAAACTTATCTTCTAAAAGATAATCTCCTAAGCTAACAGACTTATCTAAAAATAAAGATATATAATTATCCAACAGCTTTAAGACCAAAAATTATGGAAGCATCTTCAAAGCTTTCATAATTGAATTCTTCTCAGTTTTGGAAAGTAAGATTAAGTCATCAACAAAACTCAACTTGATGATCTTGAGTTTCTTACACTTTAAGTGATACTTCAAATGCTTGCTTCTTTTACCACTCTCATGAGCACTTTGTTAAAAACTTCCATGAACAAGGCAAATAAGTAGGGAGAAGATGGATCTCCTTACCTTATTCCTTTGCTGCTTTTGATGGTTCTAGTAGGCTCTCTATTAATTAGTATGTTCAAGGAAGTTGTCATGATGCATTGCTCCAACCATTATATATAATTCTCAAGGAATTCAATGGCTCTTAGAATTTATTAATCCACATTATCATAAGTCTTTCTAAAAATCCACTTTATCCATGCAATTTCTTCTTCCTTTCCTCTTCCAGTAGTTTCTTAAAAACTCTTGCATTAAGTGGATAATGTCCCATACTATTCTCCCAAGGATTTAGGTTGCTTTTGACTAATCAACATGATTGAGGATTGCTTGCTTCATTCTCTCCATTAGTATCTTGGAGATCATTTTGTATATAGTGTTATAAATGGCAATTGGATGAAAGTCATTAAATGTTTTCTACTCTCCTCCTTTAGGAATAAGAGTGATAAAGGTTCTGATTAAGTCTTTCAACATTTTTTTTGTTTCTAAATAACTCCATGATTGCATCTGTGACCATGTCTTTTATCAGAGACCAGGCTTTGATGAAAAAGTAGGAGTTGAAACCATCAGGGCCAAGAGCCTTGAATGGATTTAAAGATTTAAATCCATTTCAATCTCTCGTTTAGTGAGTAGTTTGGCAAGAGTTTCAATTTTTTGGGGTGCTAAACTACTCTTCATGATCTCTTTAAGAAATGGAATGGAGGAGTAAGCATTAGTTGGAGCCTTCATGACTTTAAAAAAGTGATCGGTAGCTTCCTCTAACAATTGATTTTGAGATTCCAGTATGCAATTGCCTTTCACCATAGAGATGATCCTATTTATGCTTTTCCTTGCAATGACTACCCTATGATAAAAGGAAGAGTTTCTATCACCACCTTTAAGCCGAGCAACCTTGATCTTTGCTTCATAAAAGAATGATCAAATTTCAGGGCTTTTGATAAGTTGAATATTGTCTGTTTTTTAGTTTCTTGCAACGAAGGGGAAGTTTGATTGATGCTCAAATCAACTTGAACCTTGTGGAGAGCTTGCTTAGTAGTGTTAAGCAAATGGTTAGTGTTTTCAACAATCTTCCTGTGAAGTTGTTTGAGATCTTTTTCGACGATTCTCATCTTCTTAGTATATAAGGAAGTTATAATTGTAAACCATGATCAAACTTTGATCCTGTAATGTTAGTTGAGACACCTTTCCAGATAGCTTCATCAAAGTCTACAAGGTTCTGTAAAAAGTTCTTGAATTGAAAATGAATCTTGACTCTTATTGATTCAGCTTGAATGACGATAGTTAAGTGATTTGAGAGACTGAATATAGAAAACATGGCTTTACAATAAGGAAAAGACTAGAACCACTTAAGGTTTGCTAAGTTGCAATCCAGCTTTTTCCTAATTAGGTTGTTCCCATCCTGGTTGTGATGCCAAGTGAAGAAATTGCCTCTAGATGGAAGACCAACCGATTGAATTTCAGGCATTGATTTAGTTCTAGACAAGGCTATTTGGAAGATCAGCTTCTTCGAGTTGTAAAGTGGATCTGCTTCTTCAAGTTGTAAAGTGAGTTGAAATCACCAAGCAAGAGTCATGGAATTTGAATATTTAATACCAATTCTCAAAGTTCGATCCATTGTTGACTTCTCTAATAGCCGAGCATAAATGGAGATGGAGGAGGACTTACTTGAAAGTTTGTTCTTAGCCAAAACATGAACAACTTGATCAGTAACGTCATAAGAGTGAACCTCCATTGTATCACTATTGTAGTAGATAAGAATCCTTCCATTAAGGTGATGGAAGTAATTAGTAAGCTCTCTCCAGTTCTTAAGCAAATGCTAGAGGACACTACAGTTACTAAACTTGATTCTAGTTTCCAAAAGCCTATTATGTTAGACTTGTTCTCCAAGATAAAACCATTGGGCAAAAATTTTTTAGTTAGGGCATTGACTTCCTTTATGTTCCATGCAATGATCATAGTATTTTTGTTCCCACTGAAGGAGGTTTTTTCTTTCTGTTGGATTTTCTCCCGGATACAAACTTAATTTCCTCGATGTTATCACGTTGCACCGGTGATCTGATCTCTTACATTCCTGATTTCTGAACTCTTGGGATCTTCATGCTCTTTGTTTAAAAGGTTTTGATGGTGTGGTGGTTGCTGTGGTGTTTAGGGGTGATGGTTGAAGTTTTGGAAAAATGGGAATTTCCCGAGTACAAACGAACAGGCAGATTGTAAGGTGAATTCCGGAAAAATGGCTTGGAATTTGGAGGTGATTCTTGAAGCAAAATTGTAGAATAGGATGTGGGCTACAACTTTGGTGAAGGAAGTTTGTTAATCGGATCAACGGGTGAAAAGTTATGAATTTTTTAATTAGACTATCTTTTGGAAATCGTGGCTGCAGACTAGACGATTTCAAAGTGCATTTCTGGGCAAACGGCTGGGCATTTTCGGGTGGTTCTTGAGGCTAAATTTAAGTTCAAGAAGTGAATTACAACATTGATGAAGGAATTTTGTCAAAATGATGAGCAGAAAAAAAAGATATGATTTTTCTTGTTTTGGACGTTCTAGATTAGGAATCTGGGCAGATTTTCGGGAAATGATGCCAAGGGGCTGATGTGAAGAATTTGACCGAAATGGAAGATTAGATGAATGAAAGGGAATGATCAGGTGAATAAGGAAAGATAATTAAGTGTTTTTGGACTACACACAAAACCCAATTGATAGTTTTAGGAAACTAATAGAAGCCAAATAAAGATGATAACTTGCAAAGCAAATCTCTCTCATGATTTGAAGTTGATAATCTGACTTAAAATGTAGGAGAGCTTTACATCGCTATATATAAGGAAATAAGGCAAACAAAAAAAAGGACTGATGGAGAACCACATAATTCAGTTTCTCACCAGCCATTAAGTCCCCACAAAACAACATTAATAAGGAAATAAATAAACATAACTCAAGATAATAAAAGGTCTTATCATAAAGGAAATAAAACAACATAAAGAAGGAGAATTAGGGTCTTTATTTATCTCCCGAATTCAGCCAGACCTAGGAATGAAATGGGCTGCATTTGGACCTTAAATTGGGCTTCGAATTAAGTCTAACACAAGTAAAAATGTATAGCACACATTGAACTTGTTGACCGGAACACATGATGCAATTTGAGCTTCAAAAATAAGTGCTTTGTGAATTCTAAATGGCCTTAACAAAACTGTAGTTTTAAGACCAAGTTTGGTTCTTCTTCAAATTCTTCTTTACCATCCGGATCATCACTTTCATTTGAACTAATCGGATCAAGGCCCATGTCTATAACCTCTTGTATGACTTGGCTTGATGGTCCTCCATCAGGTTTGTTAATGTTGCATTATCCTCTACACTTTCCTTTTCAGTATATGGTTGCCGTGTCTTATTAGAGGCTCTATCTACTGCAGCTTCTTCACCACTCCCATTATTCCTGTTCTATTCTTCAGTTGCATTTTCCATATTGATACCACCTATATTATGCTCCTTCATGACTTCCATTATAAGTTCCTAGTACGACCCTATCTTGAATACTCTTCTAGTGGGTTGCCATAACCTTTTTGGATCAAGTGTTTTTGGCTTCAAAGCATATGACACTTCTGATGTATCCTCCATCAGTTCATAATCTTCATCAAGTCAAACTATTGGTATTTCTTCAGGTAGATTGCTCAAAGCTTTAACAAGCATGCAAATTCTAGCAAAGTTGATTCTTTTTGTTTTGATAGTTGCGTGATCCAAAGATATTGGCTTGACAATGAAGCTTGTCAAATGGCTCAGGTCACTCATAATCCAGTACTTCAGTGGTACACCATGAATGCAAGCCTAAATTGGGACGATCTCTTGCTTAATTTCTTCCCTGTTTAGCCGTGGTTGCCAAGCTTGTAAAAGGAAAGGTTTACTCTATGCATGCCAAAGACCATCTTGTAGTATCTTATTTACTGCCTCAAGACATGAGAATTTGAAAAAGAAGATATCATCACTATTTACAAGTATGTCCTATAATCCATGTTGCTTCCAATTGGCAAAGGCCCATTCCTTTATCACAGGAAAAACAGCCTTCTTATCTACGAAATACCCTATGAATGTCGAGCTCCACCTTTGAGCTCCATCTTTAAGAATTTCGAGTGGTGGTGAGACAATTTGATGCTTTGCAGCAGCATTAGGAGGACAAAAGCCTAATTTAGCTTCAGGTTTAAAGTCCCTTGCAACTTGAACCCAAGTTTTCTTAATGGAGTTGGTTAAATCCTACTCTATTGAAGTTGGAGGTTGAGCAGAAGTACCTAGATCAAGTAGTAAGGTGGGGGGTGAAGAAGATTGGGTGAGATGAAGTGATGTTAAAGACGGGAAGTTTTGCAAAGTGTCTTCTATGACAAGAATGAAGGGGTAATGACCAGCGTGTAAAGGAGGCAAGGACCTCAAAAGGGGAGGATATGGTGACTAGAGGAGTATGAAGGTAGAACGAGAAGTCCTTCCACAAAATAGAGGACTTGTAGGTTTGAATTCATGCATACCATGCGGATGCCCAAAGGGTTAAAGGTGGTGAAAAGGTGAAGAATGACAAAATAGAAGAGAAATGACTCTAATTTGAATCTTGGAAAGAAGAACACAGCAAGGAAAGAGAACATAAGGAAGAAGAACAGTCAAAAGAGTTGAAAGTGCAGAGATCAACAAAGACGTAGAGATTGTCGTACTATTTGGATGCACAATCAAGTCATTATTCTCAATTTAAGTCTTGCCCTAACAATTTTCATAAGACGAACTAAAAAACATTGGTCCTAGAGTAAACATGAGGGCTCCAACATACTACCTTTTATAATCAAGGTTGTACCTAAACTTAATCATGCAAAAGAAATGAGGACAACATGTAGACTTTAAAATCTATCGAATACAGTCAGCCATGAATATTGAGAAGAAATATGAAAGGAACATGATTGATTGAAATCGACTAGTATTTGATAAATCTCACAAAATTAGAACAAGTTACACTTAGAAGAAAACATAAGAAAGGAAATCAACCTGAGTCTTCTTTACCCAGTCGCATTGTTTTCCACTATTAACCTCATACGTAGGGATCTTTTCCAAGCCTATGGAGTTTGCAGCTTGTGAAATACACATGCCCACATCTTCAAATTCAAGAAAGATGGAATTGATATAGCTCTACAAGAGAGATTGTTTGTTAGTAGGATCCTAGTAACAATTTCTTCATATAGTTATGGCCATTCTCTCATTCAACTTTCCAGCTAGTGATCCCAATAGAAAAATCGGTAATTTTTAGTCAATTGCAAAACAATAAACTTTATAAGATAAACCAAACTGCCTAAACAATGTGGCCTTAAGATAGTCTTCATCGTAACATCCATCTTGACATAAAAGAAAGATAGTATTCATAAAACTGTTTTGCAAAAACCAATTTAGAGAAGTAAAACATAAAAGCATACTTTTCGAATATTGTGAATAGAAGTCCCAAAAATCAACCACCATTATGCAAGCCCTTAATCAACCCAAGCCATGAAGGAAAATTACTCTCAAAAGGTTCAAATAAAGTTCAAGAGTAAGCAAACATTTAGCAAGACTATAAGCACACCTCGAAATTTAATTTCTCAAATTTACATGCAACTTTGATATGTTAATGCTTCCTTAATATTGTCAAACATCTATGAAAAGATCAAATTCACATGTCAAGCTACTTTCGCACGAAGATGCTTCATAGCACATAGAAAACAAAAGTGTAGATTTTCTCTCCATCCCCCATCCCCACCTAGAATTAGAATAATTTAGCACTGACTTCATTACTAGTTCCTTTGCGATGTTCAGCATGGAGTAGTTGTTGATTCCAAAATATTTAGTCGGCCACACGAATCACGTCCATTCATTCCATGTTGACAAAAAGGCATATTAATTAAGTTATTTCCACCAATTCACCCCATGTTCTTTTTCTTCTATTCTTACCCTTTGTCTTTACTGAGATAATATATAATCCACTTAACAAGCCCCACCCATCAGTTTAAGTTAAATAGTTTACTAAGATGGTACCAGAGCCTTGTAATTAAGAGGTTTCAAGTTTGAATTGTACTCTTATTTGTATTTTACTTCTTATTGGGGTTGTTGGGAAATCTGCACAAATAGGATCGCATACTTGGTCACCCGATGCTATGGAGGGTCCCACTCCAGTATCCGCTTCGAAATTGTAACCCTTATTTATAATGAATTTATGTTGTATTTACCGAGGATATAGCCCTTAATAGAAAACTTTAGCGTATTACGATACAGATAAAGAATCTCACATAGAAAGGTCTTTCACATTCTCATAAGTCTTTTAAGCATTTTCCTTAGAGTCTTATGTCTTGTATTTTGCTTAAACATTTAATATTTAGTACTTGCCTTTTAGTTATTTAGACTAAACGTTTTCTTATAATGGCTTGTTTGTTTTATTTATGTACTTGTGTTTTTTTTGTTTGTCTATTTATTTATTTATTTATTTATCCTTTTTACTCTTTAACTTGTTCCATTTTTATTTTTCTGAAAATTAAAAGATTTCATTAAATAAATATATATACAGTCTAGAGTACAAAAGACCTAGAATAGTACAAAAGTTCTAGATTACATAGAGTTGTAGTTCCTATTAATCATCTACATCTTGATATCTAAGGGATACTTATAAGACCACATAAACCAGTAATACTCCAATTCCCATCTTCTCTTCATACTGCTTGTCAAATTTGTTGCTATTCATTTTGCTAACATAGCCAATCTGCAATGAAGAAAAATGTCCTGAAAAACTATCTCAAAGCTTTTACTTTCTTGTTTAAAAACTCTGGAATTTTGCTCTTTCCAGATGTAACATACCAAGGCTGCCTAGCTTAACTTAATTGCTTATCTGCTGTAATATGCACTCTAAGCTTCCACAATCAATCAATAGTTTCACTCTAAGAGTCCATTGGTTTGTCCATATTGAGAATAATCTACATTCAGTCCCAAACTTGTCTGGTAGACCCACATCTAATCATAAGATGTTCCAAATTTTCCAATTCAGTATTACATAACTCACATTGCAATGAGTTAATGGAAAACTTGATCTTATCCCTTGTAAGCAACCCTCCATTGTTCTCATCCATAAGATGAATGAATGAGTTGGATTGATTTCACTGTCCCATACTAAGGCTATCCACTCCTGCCTTGTGTTCTATGTAGTATGCAAAAATGCGTTGCATGCTTTTGTGTTGAACTTTCTTGATTTGTCTGCTAGCCCGTAAATTTCATCTTGTTCTCCCATTTGGCATCTTGGCAACTCTTCCATTATGAGTCTGACACTTCTATTATTATGAAAGGGCCATATCCATTGATTATTTCTAATTAACATATTTACTTTAGTTCTGGATTCACCACCAATTTCAAGGGTTATACCTCTTTTACCTCATATAGGGGACCTTTAAAATGTCAATTATCATATCAAAAGTACGTGCTTTTCAACAGTTGGCTGTACTTTTCCACCATTGTAGATTCCTCTTTTCTCATTTGCAGATCTTTTGGTTTGTCCAATATTCTCTTATGACATTTCTTTAGCTCCTCAAAAGCATCAGCTCTAGCTTTTAATTCTAGTTGTGCTATTTCTCTACTGAACAATTTTGGTCTGTTTTGCAAGGCTTTCAACTTCATGCTAAGTTGGTACCCCTTTGAGCATGGAATCTCCCATTGCATCTCCTCTCTGAGTATGTTTCTAAATTCAGGATTGTCCATCAAGTGATTGAATATCCTAAATGGGGCCTTCCTCCTCCTATCACTTGTTAACAATTCCGCTACTATTGGACTGTGATATGATACATTAGCATCATCGAACATAACACTGCTTATTGGGTATTTCGCTATCAACTTATCATTAACCATATATCTGTCCAATTTTCTCAGCAAAAACCATTCCCTTGATTGCTTATTATTCTAGGTATATGAATTACCATACCATTTCAGACTAGCCAAACCTATCCTCTCATGTCCTAAAGTTCTCGACAGTCCACTTGTTTCCAACTTCTCCTTCCCCTTTATTCTTTGAATTTGAGAGTACAGTTATAGTCTCCGATAACTATCCATGGGAGACTCACTGTATTTCTAGTTTTCTCCAACTCATTCCATGCAAGTTGCCTCTGGAATTTATGGTTTGCTACATATAACCTTGTTATTGCAATCTTTGTCCTAGTAGCTTTAATCAAGACATCATAATGTATCAACTGATCATTTTCAAGTTGCTTCACTACTTCCACTTTCCGAGGATTGAAACCTATTATCAAATTCCCATTGAAATGATTACTCATTACCCTCCATCCTTTTTCTAGGAACCATAAAATCTTCTCCAATTGCTCCCTCTTTATTTTGGTTTCCAATAAACCAACAAAATCTATCTTAATGTTCAACTCCTTATCCGCAAGTTGTTTTTTTAGGCTATTAAAACCCCTAACATTCCATGTTGTTACCTGATAGAGTAAGGATAGGGAATTTCAGTAGAAACTGAGATATGTATTGATAATCTCTATAGAGCTATAGCTCTCCC
>JAOSBM010000005.1:24364936-24382928 GCA_027568955.1 Erythroxylum tenue | reverse complement strand
CATACGGTTCCATCGAGAGAGACGACCCGAGGTTCAGCTTGCTGCAATCTTGGATTTCATTTATTTTGACCGGTTTCCAAGGTCGATTTCTTAATCGAACGACAGAGCCGCGATCAATTATCAATGAGCCCAGTATTTATAATGAGTACGGGATAGTATATAAAATGAGTCCGATATCCGCAACAGATACGGGACAGTCAAATAGGCACTCGGTCACAACAAAATAAAAATAGAAGTGAGTTTCATGTGCATTTGTATCTATATCTTTACATGTGTTCATGAGATTGATTGAAAATAAATGTTGAATTGTGTTGATATAATGATGTATAATGCTCGTGTACATGTTGATGATATAAAGAATTGAGATAAATGATTGGATTGCTCTAAAATGACTATATGAAGTCTTTGTATTCATAATATGCTTGTTGAAATATGACAAGTAATGTGATAATTATGGGATTTGATTTTGGATGAGGTGTTATACTAATTGAACTGTGTTTAGTACATGAGATGTTTATATTATGTTTAAGTGAGCGCATCGATGATGGTTCACTCATTGAGTTTGCAAAACTCATCAAAATTGCAAATGTTGATTTTCAGGTACTGAGTAAACCTAGCTTCTAAGACAATCTAGTAGCAGTTTAGTGTTGTCAATTTTGGAACAAGAAATGGCTCAAAGGTCAGTCCACTGAAGAGTCTAGATAAGATATTTTGGTGTAACATTTCACCTCATGTAAAACGTCTTGTAAAGAGTAGCAAACTCTTAGATATTGTTAGTAATGTATATGTGTAGATTATGTACTGTAATTCACTCAAATTACAATCATACCTATAAGATCGAATCCAATTATCACACTTCTTATTGTGTAATCATAATTCCAATATTTTATTAAAGCTTTCTTCCAACTTTTGAATCTCATGGTTTGATATCAATGTTAATAGAGGAAATTCGTGAGATTCTGCTGACCATGAATTTATCTCACTATTGTGGCTCCAGTCTTCGCGCAACATTAAGGGTCTAGGCTTTCTTCGCGAGTATTATGCCTAGCTTTGGCTGCGATTCCAAAGGCGCTCCTATCGCTGGACTTCTCTAATCATAATCTTCGGAGCTCTGTTATTATTATGTTTTCATTTCCTTGCTTTTTTGTGTTAGTTTTTTTTTATCTCCTTGGACTTACCGTGTATTATTCTTTTATTATTAATCCATTTTCATTTTAAAAAAACTTTTGAATCTCATGACCTCTTATTTATTTTGTCATGCACATGATCACTAATTGAAAATCGATGGTTCTAATATCAAACATTGTGTTCTTATTTATTATATCCTATATGGTTTTTCTAATCTATTTTTCTCGCAAACGGTTAATTTTCATACTCATATTTCATGTCTATGTTGTTATTAACTAAGAATGAAAAGAATAAAGAATTTAAAATTAATAGCTAACACATAGAGAAGAGACTTCACAAAAAGAGAAACTAAATAGAAATTCTGTTATTGCTTGAGGTGCGTTGGTCTGATGGCTCCTTAAGTGACCAATTGCTGGAGGCAACGTATCTGCAGTCCATCCTAGAGGAATCCTACAGTCCTTTACTTCCCCGAGAGAGATCAATGCTTCGGATTTTCCTTTGTCAGTAAGAGTATCTGCAATGATAAGCAATGGCGAATGGAGATGGCATGAGGCTTCTTTGGCGATCCTAAGGAACCTTGAGCCCCTACACTATTCTACAAATAGATATCAACCCGATCGATTGGAATGGCTCGCTACTCCTACCAAAAAGTTCACTAATCGATCAGCCTACCTTATATTGAGGCCCCCTTTACAGGAAGTTTCTTGGCATAAGCTTGTTTGGTTTAAAAATGCTCGGCCTAGGTGTTCCTTTATCCTATGGCTTGCTTTCCTTCGGAAGCTAAACACCCGAGACAAAATGCCCTACCTACAATCCCCTAACTACTGTTCTTTGTGTTTGTCCGATAATGAAACAATTGATCACTTGTTTTTTGAATGCCAATTTTCAACATCTGTTTGGGCCTATTGTCTTTACCATTTTCACCTACACCTTCCTAGTCCGCAAAACCTCAATTCCATTTTGACTTGGTTTAATACTTCCCCCACGACCAGGCCCTTAACTATTCCTTCTTTCCCCATTCTTCTTTCAACAACCGTCTACAACATTTGGACTGAACGGAACAATAGAACTTTTAAGGATGAAGCCAGGAATGTTGGGAGTGTGATCTCCAGCATAATCTTCCAAGCTATGGAAAGTCTCCACTCCATCCCAGTGAGAAGGTAATTGGTGAGGTTTCTTTCTCTCCAACTTTTTCTGCAGGTAAATAGGCCAGGACAGTACATTGGAGTTGCCATCTGCTTGTTTGGCAAGTTTTCACAGCACCCATTCTGCGGTTTTTCCAGCTTTTTTACACCTTGAAGATCAAGGCTCAAAAGGTTGCATTGGGCTTGAGTTGCAGATTTTGTGTTTTCTGGTTTCTAAGCCATCCAGACAGTGAAGCAGAATCAGTCAGGAGCCATTCATTCCAGCAGTCCAATAACCACAATCAGACACTTTGTGGAAAAGCCGAACCCTTCACATTTGAATTGGTAGATTGTGTGATTAGTTATGTAGCTCTTAGTGCTCTCAATTAGAACATTGATTGTTTGACCTTATTGCTACTTGTATCTGTCGGTTGTTTCAGTCCTTCTTGGTCCTCTATGCTTTAGAATCTCTAGGTGGCTTATTTTCAAGCCAAGATTCTGGTTGTACTGCCATCTCTGTAACTTTCTTTGGTATTTCTTATGTATCCAGGGGGTTTTGTTCTCTGATTGGTTGAGAGGAGTGTCCATACTCTCTCTAGTCATGTACGTACTGTCCTTTATTATTTATTTAATTACTATACATTCTATATTTTAGGAAAAGAAAACTTAAAACGGTAAAATGTAACCAAACAATGCGTTATAATAAACAGTTCTTTAACACCCGTATTCGTAATCTCTTCTGACTCTGAATTCCGCAACATTTGCCTACGGACATCTTGATCCGCTCGTTCCGTATCTGTCAACTAAAAAGAGCACAACCCTCTCTCAAGTTATATTTCGAGTAGCTGTAGCTCTCAATGAAGATCTATAGAGTGTTTTTAACTCCCCATTTAACAGAGTTTCATTTTAACTAGTATTTTTATCATGCGTCTCGCCCTATCCTTCTCTTTCACTTTCCGAATTTGCTAAATAACCCCACCTTGTTTCTTCCTTGCAACACTTTCTTCTTAATATTAATAAAGTATTATACAATGAGAAAGGAATCTTAAAATTATGATTTTAATGCTTGAAATCATAACAGTATAGAATAATTACGTTAAAGTTGAGTTATCAAAGTTAAAATTATATTTCAAATCTATGAGATTGAATTAGGAACTAAAATTTTGTTTCTACACGATAGTCAAATGGTAGTAGGTACAAATTTGAAGTCCAATTTCAGAGCTTCCAAATGCAGCTAAAAGGAAATTGGGAAGGAACAAGATGAAATAAGCACCAAATAAGCACACTAGTATGATTTGGATTGCTCCCTATCAAATAACAATATAGCATTGATTTACATAGTCAATTGGAGCAGCACCTGAGACAAAAGCTAATAAGAGGAATACTGTAGCTGCATAGGATTACTGAGTATACGTTGCAGATCTCTGATCCTACCATTTCCACTGATTTACGAAGCTCAAGGGAAGTAAAGACGAGAATTCCTGATCTTCCATTTCCACTAATCAAATGCTGCCAGTAAGTTCAACATCAATTGCAAAATTCCATCAATCCGCACCAAGTCCATGATTTTTCTTCAATTTCAGATTGGTGACAACCCTCTCATGCAGCAGTCTCCATCACCAAGCCATAAACATCACTTGATGATGCCCAGAAGTCTCTCCAGCAATTCCAGCCAACTTATTCGATAAACTCCTCAGAGCATGATCAATGCCTTTTCATACATGAAACTTATTTGGTGTGAAGTATTTACAGCAATGAAAGAATAGACCCATATTGACAGTTTCCGTCAAAACTTTAGCTTTCCTCGATTTGATCATATAAACACTTGTATCCTGGCTTCTGTGGATGTATTGTTAAAGAAAGGAAAATGCTACATCTTGCATAAGAAATCAATTGCTAATCCTGTTCCCATTACCAACCTTCCGGTGACGCTTGGAACTGGATTTCCTATCTTTCCCACGCCTAGAAGGATTCTTCATGACTGTCCTTCCAAATGCAATGTCTCGACGTGGAGGTGGCGATCGTTGGATGAGATGAGGAATTGGAGGTGGCATACGCTCCAGCAGTTCTCTGTGGTAAGCCTGACAAGTCAAAGACAATCACCAAAAACAAGTATGCATAAGAGAGGAAAGGAGCTTACCAAAGCATCTTGAAGAGAACATTAAGATCTGATAACAATTTGTTTTCCAGTATTATGTATAACGTTAAGATCTGAGAACAATTTGTTTTCCAGTATTATGTATGTAAACAACATGAACATGCTGCAGGAAAGGATTGTAATTCACATGTCATATATGTGGAGACAAGGTAGTCAAGATAGGTATCATTGACCAAAAAAGGTGACACAAGATACAGAGTTCGGTTTCCCATGTATCCATGTAAGGGAAGTCATTTGAGTGAAAACACAGTAACAGGTGGAGCCAACTTCTTATAGTTGAGGTAACGTTGACTAGAGCACATTGCAAAGGTATTTATTTAATGCACGTATAAAGGGCAAAAGAAACAGACTGCACCAGTATGTTTAATATTGCCTTTGAAAGAAAACCTCTCATACCATGCACCAAAACAAAACATTCAAAATTTTATAAACCTTGGGAAAAAGTTCAACCGTTTCAAAGATTAAAACCAATGAATTTAAAATAATATGTGAGCATAACTTACCCAAGTTCATATTGCATAGATGCTACTATTATCTCCAAGAGGACATACCTGAATCACAAAATTACGTCTTTCACAGTCCATAAACATATTGATACTCCAATTAACTTTTGCCATTATTTTATCCCTCACAATGGAAAAGCTTAATTGATCTCTGGACGTAAATCGATCAACTTCATTGAACCAAAGGCAGGTGAACAAATTTGTAATAGGCACATGTTCCCTTATGATAACACAACCTTCAGGGACATCTGCATGAAACTTGGTCATAAATCAAAAACCGTCCAGAGTTACAAATTATCAAAGACATAAAAAGCGTTCATATACTAAAGATCATGCACCTACCACTAGTTATTGGCAACTTAGCTCTGGTGTATGGCGTTAGACCCTCCCTTTTATAAAACTCAATCTGGCGATCAACGGTTTCATTATCATACTTTCCAGCAGCTTTGTTAGCTTCTGCCTCTTTAAACACATCAAAGCGTGTATAGTGCCTTGAAATTGCAAAATTGGCATTAACTCGCCATAAGAACCTGAATAAAATTATGCACAAGGAATTTCATTACATTGCATATATTATTAAATTGAAATAAGCTCAAAATCTTATTATGATCTTGATGTTATTCATCAGAGCCTCATCAAATAAGAATTACACAAACAGGAAGTAGGTAGAACCTTTCAAGAATTTGATAGGGGTCCACAACAAGCTGGAGCTTTCCATCAATCCAGATAGAGTATCTAACATTCGGTAAAATTCTATGCAAGAGAAGCTTTGGAACCTGCAATTTACATGCTTTTAGAAGTTTCCGGAAACCAGTTCATGAAAATCAACTGAAGGAATAGACACAATTAAGTATAACAGCCTGAAACGAATTTGAAACAGGAAAAACTATAATGATAAGAAATGGAGATGAACACATTTTAGATAGCCGATTCAACAAATAGAATCCGTAACATAATTTTGCCCTAGGATTAGAACCAACATGAATTAGATCTTTGCTAACAATGAATAATTCCAATTTCCCATAAATAAAATAGTGAAGAAAAATCTTAAAAGACTGACAGCTTGGTTCTCAAGAAAGTTTTATAAAAATGCTACAAAAGAAATGGAAAAACAAATTAAAAGAAATTATCTTTTATGCGTCAATTGCACAATTTGATGCTCACCAATTAGTTTGCAGTAGCAAGCCATCTTTCAACCATCATCAAATTAAACACATCAAGTTTTAACTGTAACAATTAACTTTACAATTTTTTCAATCGTGTCAAACCTTTATTTTGTTATTAATTATGTTATTAATATAAACATTAAAGAATTATATTTGCTATACATCTTGTAACGAGACAACACCTTGAACAATTGTGTTGAGTTTTTGTATGTATGGAACTCAATAAAATTTAATATTCAATTGGATAATGTAAAAGAATTGTTGACAATCATTATCCAAAAATCTTCTAAAATCATACTTGATGTTAATTGTTGATAATCTTTAAAATTATGGTTTATGTGTTTATCTTATGCAAGAATATCATATATTTTTTGTTTAATAATATTAGTATTAGCCTGTCCTAATTTACTATTACAAAATATAAAGAATCTAATCAATAATAATCGTATGAAGCTTTTTAGGTTTAGTATGATGTTATTATTATTTATATCCTATATAGGAATATCACACTATTTAGAAATATTGGTCTTAGCAGGTATTACCTTACAATTATAAATAGATGGGCTAAATATAGTTAATAATAGACCCTACCATTCTTGCCGTCTTTGCATCCATAGAAGTTAGCCTTTCAATAGAACTATAAGAATTTTGTATTCCTCTTTCTCTTTACTCTTTCTCCTTTTTTTTACTTTCACAATTAAAGTTTTGCCTAATTCATGATATCTAATAACTTGTTCTAAATAAGGAATTTTCAGCCTTAAATGGGAATAACAATGCACCCGCCAAATTATTGCCACCGTAAGCAGACTATGCATCATTGTAGAAAACACAGGCTGCAATCATCCTGGAAGATATTGCTTAGAAACAGGTGAGCTAAGCAACATTCTCAGGCATATCAAAATTAACCAAATAACTATTTGACAACAGACCCGAGTACAATATTAGATATATAAGAATGTCTTAAATTCATTCTCCATACAAAGTACGAAGACCTATACTTGTATTAATCTCACAACAGGAGCACTTTTAATAGGACTAGCACATCTTTCAATTTATTGCTCCTCAAGGGGAGCAGAAAACGTACTTTGCTTCACATACAGCACTTGTGGAATTCAGGTTTTAAAAGCTGAAAGACAGAGAGAGAAAGTAATTGTTCTTAATTCTTTCCTAAAGTAAGTACATTTATTTATAGTTGAGAACTAGCTATATTGAAACCAGTTCAGCTAGAACATAGGAATTCAATTTAGAATATATCTAGTGTAAGATAACACGAAATCTCTTAAAAATCTTTCTA
Source organism: Erythroxylum tenue (assembly GCA_027568955.1). Classification (NCBI taxonomy): domain Eukaryota; kingdom Viridiplantae; phylum Streptophyta; class Magnoliopsida; order Malpighiales; family Erythroxylaceae; genus Erythroxylum; species Erythroxylum tenue. The sequence continues at coordinate 24,375,555 of JAOSBM010000005.1, read as the reverse complement.
CTACAAGAAAATAGGAAATCCCCTCACTAAAAAACTTAAACAATAAATGCAAGCTATTAACCTCAAATTTATTTAATAGAAATAAGATATCCTAACTACTTTTCTACAAATTTAACAAGATGGTGCATGGATGCCAATCCAGCTTGCTAAGAAGCTCAAAATTAGGTCTGAACAATACTTAGATGAGAATGTCATCTACTTGTCGCATTGCTGGAACAAATGAAACTTTTTTTGCAATTATATTGTAGAAGGTTTTATGCAATGTTGATGGCAGCCTTGTGATCACAGTATAATTTAATTGGTAAATTAGTCAGTATTTTCAACTCTCATAACACACTTTTTAGTTATAACAACTCATAAATTCCACATGTTATAGCTTGATATTTTGCTTCAGCACTGCTTATTGCAATCACCTTTTGATTTTTACTTAGCCAGGTGACTAAATTACCCTAAACATATGTGCAGTACCTTGATATAGATCTTCTATCTATAGTTGAAACTACACAATCTGCACAAATATACACCTCAATGTTTCACTCTGCTTTTTTGAAAGAGTTGACCTTTTGCTGGTGGACTTTTTGGATACTCTAGAATTTGATTACTAGTTCAAGATGTTCCTTAGTAGGACGAGTGCATGAGTTGACTAACCATGCTTATAGCATTGGATATTTGGCCATGTATGTGATAAGTAAATCAGCTTCCAATACCGGCCTTTGATATCCAGATATGTCCACCAGATTTCCTTCTTTACCATCACCAAACTTGTGATTTCATTAATTGGAAATCTTCAAGTCTACAAGTTTGCAACAATTAATTCCCATATCTTAAGAAGGTCAAGAACACATTCTCGTTGAGAAAAAAATATGTATTTTCCAGATCAAGCAACTTCCATCCCTAGAAAGTGTCTCAAAGACTAAATATTTGATCTTAAACTCTGATGAAAAAGATTTCTTCTACCAACTTATCATAGGCAAGTCGATACACAATTAAAACAATTATCTTCCCATTTTTTGAGTACCTGACAAATATAGTATGATCACTTGTCCTTAAGTACACAATAGATTTTAACTGAGTAAATCTCTTGAACCAAACCCTTTGATTGTTTAAACTCATATAAAGATCTCCTTAATTTACATAACTTTGAACCAAATTTTCCATCAAAGGCTAGTGATGCATCCATATATACCCACTCCTTTATATCTCCATCGGAAAAGGCATTTTTCACATCTACTTATAGTCAAGGCTAATCAAGGTTCACTACAATTGACAAGAGATCCCTTACAGTGCTTAACTTCGACACAGGTGCAAAAGTCTCTAGATGGTAAATGTCACAGCTTTCATACAATCGATCTGATTTAAATTTAGTTGTGAACATCCGTTTGGACTCCACAGTACTCTTCCATCTATGTAGATCCACCACCTGTCATGTCTTGTTTCTCTCAAGAGCCTTCATCTCCTAAAAGACAGGCCCCTTTCACTCATGAATCTTTAGAGCATCCTGCACACTTTATGGAGTGTGCAGACAAGATATTTGTGAGGTAAAAGCGCAATGATTGGGGTGGATTTTTGTATGACATAGTTGGGCAACTGATGTGTGGAACACCTTACACCTCTTCAAACAGCAATGGGGAATATTAATATCAGTGGAATCATTAGACTCAGAACACGGACTTTTATTTGAGAAAGTTTTGGAAACAATTAATTTAAGCACTAAAAACTTAGATGGCCTAACCTATAATCCGCAACACTATTTTGCTACCCTTAGAAACAATAGCTGAATTGAATCAAGTAGGTTGATGTAATCTACTAGAGTTGGTTCCATCTTCAAATATGCAAAGGCCACCACACATTCTAGTCGCCAATCATCCTCCTTGTCCTAAAATCCTGAAACTTGCAATATGATGCATAAAAATTAACATGACATTGATGATCAAGAGTTATTTTCTAATGATTAGTAATTATAAGATAGACTAGGAGCATGAAATATTTTATGAAATATTAAGGAGAAAAGATGAACGTATCCATTTTTGGCTATGGAAAAAGAGTTATTCACGATTTTGCCCTTTTTTTGCCCGCGTAAGGAATGTAGAAGGAAAAGAGTTTAGAGCAACATGTCATGTGACTTGTTGCTCCAAAAGCAATGATCCAAGGATTTGACTAAATTGGGGGCAACAATGAAAAAGCGGTACAAAGGCAACAACCTTTTTCAGCCAAAGAACAAGTTGGATTCTAAAGCAAGGTTAATGAAGTTTGCATAAATGCTCTAATTGTTCCTTAGTCAACAAAACAATCTTTTATTTCGTTCAATGCTCCTAGAACTCCTAAATTGTGCCATCAAAACCACATTAGTTTCCACTAGATTTATTTTTCCATTTTGGTGGTTTACCGTTAAGCATGTAAGAATTTTCCTACGTAAGCCATGGTTTTTTACAATGCTCACACCAAGGCTTCGTATGCATATGCCCAAATCCTCTTGTTACAAGAGTTGAGCCCTCAAGTTCCTACTTGGGCTCTAAATTGCACAACATAATCTTGCTTCTGGGCTCCTCATGTAAAACTTCTCAAATTGATGACAATGGTTTCTAACCTAAAATCCGTTTGCTTACTTCATCAAGATCTTGATTAAGACTAACAAGGAATATGTAGACTTGATTATTCTCTTGCCTATTCTTATGGCGAGCATAATCATTAGAATTTTCCCAAAGATCATCATAATATTGATCTAATTCCTACAATAAAGTCATCATCTCATTATCTCATTGTAATAGGTGATAACATTGTGTTCATCTTGTTTAGATATCCAAAGTCTTATTTTTCAAATCAAAGATTTGAGATGAGTCTCCAAATTAGAATAACAGTCTTGTAAAGCCTCCCAAAAGTTTGAGATGAGCTCCAAAGTAATGACAACGGAGTTTCCAAAACGTCATTGTTTCAAGATGTATCATTTTATGCAACTTGTGTTACTTCACTTGTTAACGTCCTTAATTTTTCTCTTTAATTAATTGTCAATTTCATAGATTGTGCCCATTCAAGACAGTTCTTTCCATTGAGCTTGTGGATGGTTAGTTGCAAGCCAGAAGATGATGTTAAAGAAGCAAGTTGGATGCTCTATGGTGAATCTGCAAAAGCATCTAAGCTCAGCTAATCATGATTGTCTTCGTCATGAGAGAAAGTAAGAGGGCGTCACTCAAACACCATGAAATATTTGAATACAAAATAACCGTTCTTCGTTATTCTTTCACAAAGTGAGTAATTTACTTATATCTAAGAACTAGTCACAGAATTTTGTAATCAATTTAGTTAGAACGAAGAATTCAAGTATAAGATAAGAACTTATCTACTGCAAGATAATATAAACCTCTTAAGAAACTACGTTCTACAAGATCATACAATATCTCCTAACTAAAAAACCTAACATGAGTCTAAGTAATTAACATTATAATTTATTTAACAGAAAATAAAATATCATACTTTTTAAAAAAGATCAACAAAAAGGATAAGGTTTCTAAGTTGGAAAATCTATAAAATCCGATAATCTCCTCAACCAAAAATTGTAAATGTGAATAAAGAGTATAATCATACTATTAGCATCTAATATCAAGAAGAAATTTTCTCCTTTCAAATCCCTCTAGTTTTTTTTTTTAATCATCAAACTAAACAAAGAAACAAAATGTTAAAAGGAACCAAACTGAGAAACTTCCTTATATATGTCAAAGGCTCTAGGGATTTCCTTTTCCTAGACAACTAAAATCTGATCACTGAATGTGCATGGGCCTTAACATTTCTAATCCTTCACTGAGAAAAAGCATATGACATGTTTCAGCTGCATAATTGCAAAAGATTAATAACAAGAAATTCTCTGCCTCCATAGATTGGTGTCTTTTATGACTATGCATACTGTTTTATGGAATTCAATCTTGAGACAAGCTTTTGCATTTTCAGACCTTCCAAAAGAAGCGAGCATGAAGTACTCTTAACACATCTCTTAAGAAAGAATGATAAAAGGCCTATAGGCACTATTGGTTGAAGCACAGATATAATTTCCTTTCAATTTTATCAAATGCTAGCCCTAACTAGTGATTGAGTCAAGATCTTGATCTGAATCAGTATGAAATTCAAAGAATATTCATGTGATGTAAATTTGATAACGCAGTAGTATGCAACCACTAACGAAGATGCAAATCCAGATATAAGCATAAAATAAAGTGACAACCATAATTTGACTTGTTGATATCTAAAGAAGATCCAAAGATTCAGGCAAATGAACCAAACAAACCTTTCCATTTCTTCTTGCATCAGCATAAGGAATATTTCTGACAACAATAATTCTCCACAATCCAACCTTCATTTGACTATCAAGGACAGTATTGTTCCTCATATAAGTTTCTGTCTCTTCATCAATGAACATGAAGAAAGGAATAGTTTTCCTTGCAGCATCACTGATGTTCTTTGGCTGCTGTATAATGTCATAGTTCCCTGGAAAAAGTGCAAAAGTGAGGAAATTTCAAACATAGGCAAGATGAAGTATCTATTCTGAACATCTTAGTGCAATACCAAATATGGCTGATGCAACGATGACCTCATGAAATTGCTTCAACTCTGCCAGGTCAACTTCATCAATATCGAAACCAGTACTGTAACCAGGTTTGCTCCCTTTAACAAATCTGATAGAAGCAGATTTAAGCAAAAAGACCAGATGTACTAAGAAATGAATGACTACATTTGTTACAACTCATCATCTCTATTGGACAATACTCAGGAATATATAAAGTCGATAAGTGAAAAATAATTAATAGTAAGAAAGATACCTACCCACAGTGCACTGTCATTGATTCTCGTATATCAAACGAATCATTCCTTTGCCTTAAGGAAGGATATCCACCAAAGTCAGAACCTCCGTGTGGTTCAACTTTAATTGGATTTTCATCCACAATATATGTCAAACTTTGAAGTATCGGTGAATGGGAAGGTGAGGATGGCATGCTTGCTCTTGCCTGGTCCAGTGGTAGATAGCATACCTCGCAACCTAAATAACCAAAATGCTGAACAAAATTAATAATATATTGATAGAATTTTGTTTAAAGGTAATAATATTTTGTTTACTAGGATATAAAGGTTTATGAATAATTCATGTGAAGGTGTTGATGAATTTATTTTGCTAATCATGGCCAAGTATTCAAGCCAAAATGATACCATCAACAAGTAAGCATCATGTGTATGTTTTTTGGATTTTGGGTCTTAAGGGAAGCCAGGTCTGGGTGAAGGGTGTGAGTTGAACCCAAGACCTTGTATTGGATGGAAGAACCTCAACTACTAGGCTACCCTTTGTCTTGAGCTTTCTGGCATATATACCTTTACAGAAAATGATTACGCCATATGCCCAAGAAAAGGGTATGGATCTTTATTTTCACATCAAGAAGTTACACAACTTAGTAGCAACTATTTTAGAAAAGCAATCCAAACAAAAAATAAATAGAGATAATGGAACTATAAAATGATTATCCATTTTAGCAATAGCCGACTCAAAACTTACTTCGTGGTCCAGTACGTCTTCTACCAGTTGGAGGGGGAGGAGGAAGTGAAAAATTGGCACATGGATGCATTGTACTAATTGACTTTTCATGTTGAAGGATAGGAGGAGCTCTGCTTTTAAACATACGTCCTTCCAAGTTGTTTGAACTTGAAGTATCACTAAGTCTCTCAATGTTTTGCCTACTACTTTCTGGCACATCAGTAAACAAGATAGCAAACCCAAGTTCATATAATCTACCTTGTTGGAAGTAAAACAAATTGCAAATTAGAAAAAATAACAGATCAAATTAAGATAATAGACAAAATAACTTATTTGAGGGGTACCCTATGGGTGGAAGGTTAAATTGTTGTTGTGGGTCTCTTGAAACAAAAAAGAAAAAAAATAATTAATTAAGCCTACCCTTAAGTTGGTAGATACTCATTATCAACCAACCATTCACCATCTTAAATTTGAAGGAACAACTTCGTAATATTTGCTTTTCCACCAAAAGACGATAATGAAAAAAGATAGCGTTTGCAAACTTTGCATTAGGGAGTTACTTCAGAATGAGAATGGATAATAAGAACTCTACTTAATAAAGGTGATAGGGTCTTAGGAAGGGATGCGATGCCACTATGAACACTGCTTGCTCTAAGATTTGTACCACAAAAATATCAGGTAAACTGCAAAAATGACCGAGAAAAAGAATATATACATCATCTTAGAATAGTTTCGGGTCAAAATGAAAAAAGATATATTTTTGAAACAAACCTTTGTTTGTTGAAAAGGTACCGAAAAGAATAACCAGAAGAGAAAGGGTAAACAAGAGTAACATCGCAACCCTTCTACTTCCTATAAACCGCCAAATAACTAGGAAATTTCGTTCTTTCTCCCTTGAACTTGGTAATATCTTTGGAGAAGGCTTTCTTGCAACAGCTGATAATTTTGCTGAAGATTGCAACGATCCATGGCTTCCCCTCAAGCCCAATGACCCTCCAGTCATTGTACCTCCAAACTAATAAAATAGAGGCTTCAAAGGAAAGAGCAGACAAATATAAGAAGTAAGCATAGCATTCGACACATGCAATTTTTTATCTCAATTATTTTCTGCTCTCCTTTTCTTATCAATGTACTTGTCAACTTATGTTGAAAAGTGAAACTATTATCCTACATGTTATACAAAACTTGATTAAGAGCATGTAATAAATAGAAAATGTTCTCAAGTTCCATTCTGCTTCCACCAAGATTGATAGTCCTTACAGAGTAGTTCATACATCATTTTCTGACCTTAATAAAAATCAAAGACTATGAAAAGAAGTCCTACTAAAATCTGAACAGTAACAAACATGATTCAACCAAGCCTTTAATCGTGTCAGTAAGCTACCATCAGGCCACAAAATCTTAGGACCAAACCATTATGGTATAGAGGAACATCATTATGCAACTCTTTATCAACCACCTTGCTTTGCAACATTTATTTGCCAAAGAAAAAAAAAGACAATTACAAAGTATTACCAATCATTTTTTTTTTCAGAAATACCGTATTCAAATTAGGAGAAATTTTAAATTACAGAAAATTTCAGGAAATTGTGCAGCCTATGCTTTTTGGCAGAACAATTCTGCTAGCCTATCATCATTGGATATGGTCAGTATTAGAAGAGGAAATACATCCCTGCAACTCTAAATTTTTTTTTTCTGAGAAAAACTTTAAAAGCTAGTAAACAGCCCAAGTGCTAATATTTGTTTATGACTAAGAACGACCTTGAGGCCATAAAAATTTGAACTTCAAATTTCAGCAATTAACACATGCCAAATGTCCCATTATAAGTATCCGCCTCGAAGTCTCGCTCAAATATACAGGTTTATTATGATTCATTACATTGCTCTCAGGTCTAGGACAGGAGAAGGAATACAAGGCACAGAAACCCCTAAATACCCAGATGTCAAAATCAAAGAGTAACATGAAGAGCAATTCCCAAATGGGAAAATATTACAACTTTCTCAACACAAGCCCATCTGTCTTTTGATCACTTCCACGGAAAAAAATAGAAACGAGTAAACATAATCAAATCTTACAAAAGAGGGCATACGGATGCAAAAGGGATATAGAAAGGGTGAGAACAAAAATAGGAAGTGCGTCAAATAAAAAAAAAACAGAACACTGGTATATACGATCACTAAGACTAAACAAACGCATACAACACAATGGCGAGCAATTTATGAGACCAAAAGCAAGAGAACTACTTACCGTCGAAACCCCTTTCGCAACAGAAAGCAAGTGATTCAGCGATTTTGTGGAAAAGAATTTTAAGATTGTTGAATGATATTGAAAAAGAGGGAAGTTGTCGCAACAGCAGAAGAGGTAACAGCGCCATTTGTTATATATGTGTAGTGAAAACATACAACAATTTCTATCTTAGTTATATTATTCTTTTGAAACCATTTTAATGTAATCATGAAAAAATCAAACTACTTTAGGTTGAATATAATTATGAAAAAATAAATTACTTAATATTTAATATTAATTTCTACATAATTAGTAATAAAATAATTAATTATTAATGTATTATTCAAAGCACATACAAAAATGATTAATTATTGATGTATTATATTATTTAAAGCAAGAAGAAAAGAAAAAAAAAGGAAGAGGCTTTTTAGTTTAGTGATTTGCAAACGGTGAAACTTTTCAATTTCAAGCTTTCAACTTTAGTTATTCAAGCCTTCATCTAAAATACAAGGCACAACCGCACTAGCCTAGCATTTAACCCACAATCCTTGTTTAAACCATTTTACATAGAACAACAACTGGGATTAAAAGCCATAACAACATTCAATATTTGAAGAGTGAAGCTGTTGAGGACAAGTGAAGATTAAAGAGCAGTGACCTGGTGGTGGCTATGAGTAGACAATACAGCAAAGGATCGATGGGCAAGGAGACTAGGAAGCGAAGCTTGGAAAGGAGAGGAGAGGACCCATCGACAGAAGAGAGAAAACTTGTGTTTGAGGAGTGAAAGTGAGGGAGAGGGGCTTAGAGCTAGGACTATCATCCAATACCCTGGACCAGGCAGCAGGAGCTGAAGCTCTAGCGTTTGATCACACATTGTACCAATATGATTTTTCACCAAAATCTAGAGGAAAAGATATCTTATTTTTATCAATTGGACTTGGATTGCGTGAAAGGAAACTGTATATATTTTAAAAGTTGAGTTGAGTTGTTAACCATTTATGGATACTCTAGACTTCGATTTTCTAAAATATTGAATAATTATTTTTTCTTGGTTTAGTTTAGTCATTATTCTCACAGCATCTATCTGGAATTAAAAGTTACAATATGAGAAGCTTCCTATACACGATGTCTAGGGGTAAAATAAAGAGCCAAAAGTAAGAAGAAGAAGACAACATTACAAACACCTTAATAAGATTCTAATTACCAAACATGATTCATTTACAAATGCTTAATTGGATAAAAACCGAGACTTTTCAGAAGCGAGCAAAAGATGTGAATCCACTTTTCTGATTCTGCCACAAAGTTCAAGATCAGATTCAAAGCTTTTACCAACCAACACTAAGCCAGAATATGATCCCATGTTTCCTGTCTGAAATACCAATCCAAAAACCCCCACCTGGCAACAGTTCTTAATTTAGAGAAATTCCCATACATGCAAAGTCGTTCAAGTTCCGCAATGTCCAGCAAGTTAAGGGGCAGGGCAGCACAACTTAATCGTACTTTTCTCTCCAGGAATAAGCGAGAAAAAAGACCCAAGAAAGAGCCAACGCAATATCACCAACTACCTGTCTAGGCAAGTCATGAGTGAGATCTTCGACTTTTCTCTCGAAATACACTCTCCAGACTGCCACTGAAACGTGAAGCAGAACGCAGCCCTTGGCAAAGAAACTTTGGAACTCCCTTTCTTTGACAAATGCCACCATCAACAACAGGAAGCCAATGGCAAACAAAAGCAACCCAGAAAAGGAATCAGAGGTTTGGATCAAGAGTTGGTCATGGGCTGTTGATCCTTTAAGCTTGGTTGCTATTTCAATGCCATGGCCAAACACTGTAACCTCATTTGTGTAGAAAACCATTAGAGCTCCACATGTTAAAGCTATTAAAGAATGAAGAAAACATATCAAGAAAAACCCAGATGAACCCATTCAACTAGAAACCGATATGAATCTTTTTCTCCTTTGCTATCTCAATCAAAAACTTCGGATCATCTATCATAACCTTCGAATTCCATTTAAAAAACGTGGGCTTTCCAATCAAAACTAAAAGCTAAATGAAGCCAAACAATCAAAATCTATAGCAACCTCAAAAAACAAACTCCAGTTACGACTCTCACCAATCTCAATACAGCTCAGAATCAAAAACCAAAGATTGTCAAACACCAAAAACTGTCAAACACCAAAAACCCACATAAACCTTGACTCCCACTCTCAGAGCAGGAGAGAAGAGTATATAGAAGCCCCTGATCTACACCAAAAACCTTGTCAGAACCGTGACCTTAAGCCAGTTGTAAAGCAAAGACCAGGATAGCGATTCAAGAGATCTTTCAGATCCGAAGACCTGACACTAGTGGCTAACGAGGCATTAAATAAAGGAGAAAAAAAGAAAACTCGCAGGTGGTGGAGCTGAATAAAACTAGAGCTTTTAGGTTTTAGCAATCTTGAGTATGGGTCACCATTATTCATTCACATTTATAAAAGAAGACAAAAATAATGGCCATATCCATCCATCTAGGCAGACCACAGCTATGTATTGGCCTCTTGATATTACCTATCTGTTTGCTTTTAAAATTGTCGCCGCACAAATTCTGATTTATCTGATAGCTAATTCTTTTCTAATATAAGAGTTGAGTTTTATGTTATGAATACCGTACCGAGTTTGGTATCGAATTGAATTTTAGAACGAAACTATACCAGTACTGGTCGGTACCGGGTATCATTTCGTGAAATTTTTTAAATTTATGAAATAGTCTCTAAAATTTTTAAAATTGTAAAATAGTCCATATTGGTATATTATATAGTTGTAATGTACACTTTACTAGTTTACTGTTTACATCAACCATGCTTTCAAAAATCTTAATAATAAATAATAATGACAATTAAT
>JAOSBM010000005.1:24346949-24359436 GCA_027568955.1 Erythroxylum tenue | reverse complement strand
ACTATTCTTGTAAGGGATTCTGACTCTGTATCATAATCAGGACTATTGGAACCAGGAATATCAACTACTCATGCTTCTGGTTCACCAGGCATAAATTCTCCAATATGTGGTCCAAAAGAAGTAGTCAATACTGGTAGATCTAGAAAGTGATTAATTTCCTTAAGAACATCTCTTAAAGAATTTAACACATTTTCTTTATGACGTGGCCAATATAAAGATGCATGCCAGAATTGGACACATGGTTCTGTATAAAGCAGACCAGTATGAGTTTCTCTGTATGGGCAATGAACAATGAATAAGCATTGAGTAGTTTGTCGTCTAACAGAAGATGTCCATAGACGATGCTGTTGGATAATGACAGAACATTGATGCTTCCATTGATCTAATGGTTGAAACCATTCTAATAATGTCCATAATAATGAACTTCCATTATTAGGATCACAGAGATGTTGATATAGTTGAAGTGGAGAGGCCGTAAAAGCACAAGCATAAAGGGCAGAGAGTGCCCAGAAATACAATGATGTGTTTTCAGACAAAGGATCTTAAAGAAGATCCATATTAAGGTAGGGAGCTTTGATGTTGAACATAGTAAGATTTCCAGTGGATGTATGTTCAAGCAAAAAGAGATGCAACTAATAGAAAAGACTACTACGAGCAAGTGAGGCAACTTCAGAGAGGCTAGAAGGATGACTAGCTTTTGAAGGAAAAGACTTCTTGGTTAAAGCAAAAAGAGGTTGACTAGCCATTCTACAAAATTGAGTAGACCTAGAAAGAGTGCTAGAAATCTTTTTGTGTGTTTTTTTAGAATAAGAAGTAGAAAACTCACTGAAGTTAGTAGGCCGAAGAAAAGAAGGATACTTATAGACAGAAAAAGTATCTGGCGGCCAAGGAGGATGTTGTCGAAGTAGTGTAAATAAAGCTGCTGTATCTACAATGGTATGACCAATATCTGCCTGAGAGAGAGATAGTCTCGAACCAGAAAGTTTCAAAGGTGAAATCTTTTAGCACAGAGATTTGAGATGCTTGACAGCTATTGTTTGTTCTTTTGCCCATAATAGTGGATGCTTGCGTAAGAGCTTAGATAAGCTTGCTGTGAAAGCTACCACATGTGTAATGAAATCTTGGATGTAGTTAACAATTCCAAGGAACTGTTGAATTTGTTTAACAGAGAGATTTTCATCAGGAAATTGCAGTAATTCTTTTGCAATATGTGGGTCTGGCTAGTAGAATCCATCCTTGAATTGCATTCCAAGAAATTCAATTTATGTTATACCAATAGTGCTTTTCGAGGTCGAAAGCATTATCCCATACTGTTGGGTTAGGTCCAAATATATTTGAAGAAGGGCCTGATGTTCCTCATAGGTCTTTGAGAACAGTAGAATATCATCGATGTAGATCAAGGCACTGTTGAGGATAGGCTCATAGATTTTTGTAATAGACATCTAATACAGTGATGGAGCAACCTTTAATCCAAAGGGCATCACAGTCCATTGGTACTGAGCATTGGGAATGCAGAATGCAGTCTTGTAATGTTCTTCAGGGTGAATACCCAATTGCCAAAATCTTGCTTTCAAATCAAACTTTGAAAATATTACATCTTCCTTGAGAAATAGTACCTGTTTACTGATTTTAGGAAAAGGAAACTTATCATCCTATAGGAATGCATTCAGAGGCTTGTAGTCTATCACTAGACGTTTCTTTCCACGTTTCTGCTCTGAACGTTTGTTGACATAGAATGCTTGGCAAGCCCAATATGACTTTTTAGGCTCAATGAATCCTTGTTGCAATAACACGGCACACTCATCTTGTGCGAGCTTCATATCATCAGGATTCATTCCTAGATGTGTGGCTTTCGTAGGATTGATATCCTCATTCTTTTTAATTGGCAGACGTATAAAAAAGTCTGGGTTCTTCCATAGAGGATTTGGATGAGTAAACTGTACATGAGACTCTGGAAAGTAGCTCAACAGTTTATCTCGAAGTCCAACGTAATGTGTAGGAACCTATGTTAGTTCAAACACATTTTTTAGATCAGTGTATGGACTCATAAAGTTTTGATATTTGAGTGTCGGGCTTTACAGTAAACATCCATTCCAATTAAGAGATCTAGGCCTGATAGATTACTTCTAAGTACTTTAGTCCAAACTATACACTGAGGAAAGAAGCGGATGCCAATCTTGCTTCTTGTTCTTAACCCAATATTGAAAGAATTTCCATCAGCTGCAGTAAAATACTCTTCATAAGATGTTTATGCTTCTGCTGATAGAATGTTGGGCTTCATGATCGTACGGCTAGATCCTGTATCCATGAATCCAATAGCCTTAATGGGCGACCATATTTTTCTTGCTGAAAGATATGGATCTGGACATAATGTCATTGGACTGGAGTATGATCTATCTTCATACATGTCTGCTGTAACATGTATAATGGATCATCACTTGTAGTGGCAGATGATGATGATGATTCTTCTTCATCTGTTGACACAGAAACAGCAAACTGTGTATCACCGTCCTCACTAGATTGTTCTTCTAGTAATTCCTCAATAGGATTATAAGGATGAATAGGCATAAGTTTTTCAAGTTTCTCTAGGAACTTGGCATCTTTCCTGGTTGCCTTAGGACAGTTGTTAGCGAAGTGCTCAAAGCTTCCACAAACAAAACATCGAGGCTTTTGCTTTTGTTGATGTGATGACTTTTTAAAGAACCTCATAAATATGCATTTCCCAAATATACCCCATAAGGCCCTACAAGATAACGGTGAAACATTACCCAAATGTACCCCCCGCTTTGAAGCCCAAATTATCCAACTGGTATCAGAGCCATAGAACGAAGCCGGGAACCTTGTGGTCATGTACCCCTTGGGAAACGCAGATTTATGAGGTTCTTCAAAAAGTCATCACATCGACAGATGCAAAATCCTCGATGTTTTGTCTGTGGAAGTTTTGAGTACTTCGCTAACAACTGTCCTAAGGCAACTAGGAAAGATGCAAAGTTCCTGTAGAAACTTGAAAAACTTATGCATTTTCATCCTCATAATCCTCTTGAGGAATTACTAGAAGAACAATCTAGTGAGGACAGTGATACACAGTTTGCTGTCTTTGTGTCAACAAAGGAAGAAGAATCATCACAATCATCTGCCTCTACAAGTGATTATCCATTATACATGTTACAACAGACATGTATGAAAATAGATCGTACTCCGGTTCAACAACCATATGTCCAGATCCAGATCTTTCAGCAAGACACATATGATCGTCCTATTAAGGCTATTGGATTCATGGATTCAGGTTCTAGCCGTACTGTTGGACCCCATTTTCGGAGCCCAACAACTGGACTCATAAACCTTGTGCTGATTACCCTACAGGGTTACTTGCCATTATTCTACCAGGTGGGTGTGCCCATACTAGTTAGTCACCTGAATTACAACTAACATTCTTCAAAGAAATTGTAGCTCGAAGTCTCTAGTTTGTTTTGAATCAAAAATCATCTCAATTGGAGCTCTACAGCTCAAGATAACTTAAAAAGATAAAACGTGTTCATACCCAATCATGCTCTCCTAGTCGACCTCTCACTTTCTCTAGTGTAAACTTTCTCAGAACAACTCCCAAAAGATACAAATTTTCGTGAAGAGACAGAAAATGATGTTAGGAATCCATTGCTACAAGAATCACTTTATTTGGAGGTCGGATGAGGAAGTTATACCTAAAAGAGTCGAACATGTTTACACTTCAATCAATTTGTACCTATCTTGGTGCAATTGCCATAACTTCCACTAAAAACGTAGGATTAACTTCATTTTTGGACGGCTTAAAGGAAAACTTCTAAATCTACGACTTTCATGAAGATCTCAAAATGAGATTCGGACTCTAAAAGGATTAAGAATGGAACAAAAGATATAAGATGAACAGTGCATAGGAACTAAGACGAAGCAGACTAGGAAGGAGGAAGAACTAAGACGATACAAAACTAAGACAAAGCATCTTAGGCCCAAAACTAAGACGAAGCAAATTCTAAGAAGACAGGGAAGTCAAACTAAGACGATAGAGTCGTTAAACTAAGATGATAGGGTCGTCAAACTAAGAAGATAGGGTCGTCAAACTAAGAAGATAGAGAAGTCAAACTAAGACGATAGGGCCGTCAAACTAAGACGATACAAAATAAGACGATACGTCTTCCAAACTAATAAGATAGAAACTAAGACGATTTGTCTTCCAAACTATGACGATATGTCTTTCAAACTAAGACGATAAAAACTAAGACGATTCTAAATCACTTTCTACACTCTCTAGAGCATCTCCCCTAATAAGGACCATAACTTTCGACTTAGGAGTCCAAAAATTTCATGTCAGATACCGCTGGAAAGATTAAAGAAAGACCTACAATTTTCTAGAAGGTAGTTTTGCTTAAAGCAGCCTAGATCAACCCAGATATTTCCCTGAAATCAGTACACGAATTTTCTTCTTATGAAACCTTGAGAGACATGGGTGAAAACAAAATCATAAACCATTAGCATCAAAAGATCGTAGTTTTTACAAAGCTTTAGTGGGCATTTCAAGCTCCCAATACATCAATTGTTTCAAAAGAAATCCTAAAATGCAAAAGATACTTAATCCATAAATTGCTCAAAATGTAAGTAAAGCCTTGGTTTACAAGATTTGCTTAAAATACAACAACATTTTAAAAGTGGAGTGATGCCTTGGCCCTTGACTACTCAAATCCCTTGCTCATCACCAGCTTATGGGGAGGAAAGTGGGGGTGAGCTTAATGCCAGTAGGTAACAATTTTATAGTTTGTAACAAGCAAAGACATTTTTGAAACATTTTCAATGCAAAAATTTATATGTATGCAAATCATGAGTGCATTCCTCCTATCATCTTGCCATGAACGCATAAACACATCAAATGGTTTGGGTAAGTCCAAAACATGACACACTACACATTTCCAATGAAATGGTCCTGTGTAGTCGTAAATTCTTGAAAGAGTCCTTGTGAGAACTCCAAGCCACTAGCGGGCAGGCGGAAGAAACCTATACTTAGGTCAACATGCACGTGACGATTCTTGAAGGACTACCACAAACCCACATAACACATAGATTTCAAAATCTTGTAAACTTGCTGCCCAAAATGGTACTTTTCATGAAATCTTACTTTTTATGTACCTACTACAACTTTAATTCATTTTTGAAAACTCAATTTCATAAACATGCATCTTTTTAAAAGAGTCACTTTAAAAGCAACTTTTCATAAATCATCTAACAGATCATGTATAAGCATGTAGGCATTAAATGCATATGAATAAGGTAGTTGCAAAATTAATTTCTGTCACTTATTAACAGAAAACTTTTTGTTAGCTTACCATCTAACTATAAAAGTGAAACCCACCTTGAAGTCTTTGACTATGACTTGTTCAAAAATGTCTTTCCTCTTGCTCCTCTTGCCCTTCTTGATTTTCTTCAACATTGACAAAAATCCCAAAATCAATGGCATTTGAAAATGGAAAAACCTAAAGGACCAAAAGCATGAAATTGATCCTAGAATACTTTTACCCATACATTTCCTAATTTCTTTGAACCAAAAATCTTTTAAAACTAAAAATGATTACAAACAACTTACATAAAATCTTCACCCAATGAAGAAATGCTTGGTTCAAAAGAAAGCTCTTATCTTCCTCTACCTTTTTCCCTTTTTGATCACTCCCAAAATCCCTCTTGAAGGCTAGGAAAAATCAAAACCTAGCTTGCTCTTCTTTCTTTCTCTAAACTCACAAAACTCTCTCTCTCTCTCCCTTCTTTCTTCAATTTCATTTTCTCTCTCTTCCAAATGCAAGACACCCCATTTGCTTCTCTTTTACACCATCAATGATTGCATAAAGTCCCTTTTTGCCCTTACTTTAATGCTTTATGGTTTTTAGACTTAAGTGACTTGCCAAAATTGGCCTTACTCTCTCCCACTACTTTAATAGTTCAAAGCCCTTAGCCCATGTCATAAAACCCACATTAACAAACTAATTAATTCCAACATGACAACTCTAGCAAAACCCCAAAATAAATCTAATCATGCTTTTTGTAAGGAAAATTTTCAGGGGCTAACATTCCTCCCGCTCTTAGGAAAATTTTGTCCTCGAAATTCTTACCTGAGTTATTGAAAAGGTGTGGATACTTCTCCTTCATGGTCTCCATGGGCTCTCATATGGCCTCTTCAATAGAATGATTTCTCCACAAGACTTTGACCAGTTGAACCGTCTTGTTCCTGAGGACCTTTTCCTCAGTGTCTAAGATCTCTACTGGAGTCTCCTCATAACTCAGATCATCTCTCAATTGAACCTCAGTGGTCTGAATGATGTGGGATGGATCCAATCGATACTTCCTCAATATGGATACATGAAAGACGTTATGTATCTGTGACAATTCTGGTGGTAGCGCCAACCTATAGGCTAGCGGTCCAATCCTCTCTACAATCTCATATGGGCCCACATATCTCGGGCTCAACTTGCCTTTCTTTCTAAACCTCATGACTCCTTTCCAAGGAGATGTCTTAAGAAAGATTTTCTCACCGACTTCATACTCCATCTCCTTTCGGTGTGCATCAGTATAACTCTTTATTCTATCTTGTGCTGCTTTAAGCTGTTGTTTAACTAGATTAACCTTATCAACTATCATCTGAAGTATCTCGGGCCCTATCAGTTTCCTTTCTTCTTCTTCATCCCAACATATCAAGGTTTTGCATTTCCTTCCATACAATGCTTCATATGGAGCCATCTGAATACTCGAATGGTATGAATTATTATAAACAAATTCGACCAGTGCCAAATGCTCGTCCTAAGCTCCCTTAAAATCCATAACACATGCTCTAAGCATTCCCTCAAGTGTCTGAATGGTTCTTTCAGATTGACCATCCGTATGGGGATGAAAAGTCGAGCTAAAATTCAACTTAGTTCCGAGAGCTTCCTGCAAGCTTCCCCAGAATCTCGAAGTGAATCGAGGATCCCTGTCAGAGACGATTGAATCCAGAACCCCGTGTAATCTTACTATTTCATCAAGGTACTTCTTTGCTAGCACATGCTGAGAATCAGTCTGTTTAATTTCCAAAAAATGACCCATATGGCATCATGCTTCCTACTGGTCTTGGGCAAACCATCAGAAAATCCATGGTTACTCTTTCCCACTTCCACTCAGGAATGGACAATGGCCTTAACATGCCTAAAGGAGCCTGGTGCTCAGCCTTGACTTGCTGACACACTAGACACCTACTCATATATTCTGCTACATCCCTCTTCATACCTTTCCACCAAAAATATTCTTTTAGATCTATGTACATCCTGGTGCTACCTGGGTGTATGGCATAAGGCGCATTATATGCCTCATCTAGTATTTCATCCTTTACTTCCTTGACATTCGGGATACAAAGCCTATCTCCTACAACTATAAGTCCATCATCCCTCACTACCACCTCAGATTTCTTGCCATTCTGAATTTCTTATCGGAGCTCACTCAATTCTGCATCTTGTGCTTGTAACTCCTTAACTTTCTCCCTGAGTATCGGTCTCACTCTGAAAGTAGCAACAATACATTCAGGTTTCTCCAATTTCAAACTTATCTTAAGCTTAGCCATCTCCTATAATAGCAGCAGATAGACTGTTTGAACATGAGCTATAGAGGATTTCCTGCTTAAGGCATCTGCTACCACATTCGCCTTCCCTAGATGGTACTCAATCAACAGGTCATAATCCTTGAGCAACTCCAACCACCTTTTTTGTCTCAAATTCAACTCCTTTTGGATCAACAAAGACTTTTATGATCGGTGAAAATCCTTGTTTGAACCCCATACAGGTAATGTCTCCAAATCTTTAGGGCAAAATCTATTGTTGCTAACTCTAGATCATGGGTCGGGTAATTCAATTCATAAAGCTTTAGCTGCCGTGCGGCTTTAGCTGCCGTGCGGCTTTAGCTGCCGTGCGGCTTTAGTTGCCGTGAGGCATAAGCTATTGCCTTGTCTCCTTGCATCAACACACAACCCAAATCCTTCCTCGAAACATCACTGTACACTGTATATCCCTCATTTCCAATAGGTAAAATCAAAACTGGAGCACTTGTTAATCTGCGCTTAAGCTCCTCAAGCTCTTTTGACATTCATCACTCTAGATAAATTTCTGAGTCTTCCTTAATAGCTTAGTCATCGGAGCATCTATCATAGAAAATCCCTCAACAAATCTCCTATAATAGTCTGTCAAACCTAGAAAACTCCTCACCTCTGTCACTGTCTTGGGTGCAAGCCAATTTACCACTGCTTCAACCTTCCTTGGATCAACATGTACCCTATCTTTCGAAATCACATGCCCAAGGAATATCACTTCATGAAGCCAAAACTCACATTTTTTGAATTTGGCATAAAGATCCCTCCCCCTCAATGTCTGCAACATAATCAGGAGATGTTCCTCATGCTCCCTTTCACTCTTGGAATACACCAGAATGTCATCGATAAACACTATGACAAACTGATCCAGATACTCCTTAAAGACCCTATTCATAAGATCTATGAAAGCAGCTGGAGCATTGGTCAAACCAAATGGCATGACTAGGAACTCGTAATGCCCATAACGGGTCCTAAAGGCTGTCTTGCTTACATCAGACTCCTTGATTCTAAGCTGATGATAGGCTGACCTGAGATCAATTTTGGAAAAGAAACTTGCTCCCTGAAGCTGGTCAAACAGATCATCAATCCAAGGCAGAGGATACTTTTTCTTAATAGTCACCTTGTTGAGTCTCCGATAATCAATGCACATGCGCCATGTTCCATCCTTCTACTTAACAAACAAAACCGATGCTTCCTAAGGTGACGAACTCGGCCTTATGAACCCCTTTTCTAGTAGTTCTTCCAACTGTTCCTTAAGCTCCTTTAACTCCGCTGGAGCTATTCTATATGGTGGTATCGAAATAGGTGCGATTCTGGGAATCAATTCGATGATAAACTCGATTTCCCTCACCAGCAACAAACTAGGTAAGTCCTTTAGGAACACATCTGGAAACTCCCTTACATTCGAAAAATATTCTAACTTCCCTTCATTTACATTAGTAACCACAACATGTGCCAAGAAGGCTTCACACCCCTTTCCCATCATCCTGTCAGCTAACAAAGCAGAAATGATTCTTGGTGATAGTGTTTTCCTGTCCCCTCTGAAAATCACCTTCTCACCATTGCCCATGTCAAATTCAACCTCCTTAAGGCTACAATCTAACTTTCCATGACACTTCTCCATAACATCCATTCCTAGTATGACATCTAGTCCCTTTAACTCTAGGGGTAGCAAGTCCACCACCAGTCGAGTACCCTCGATGAAAATCTCACAATCTCTATACACTTGACTTATAATCACATGCCTCCCTAGAGGAGTGCTAACAATTAAAGGACTTCTCAGTGGCATCAAAGCAACATCATGTAATGTCATGCTTGCATAAATAAATGAATGAGTGGAGCCAGAATCAATCAACATATATACAACATAATTAAATAATCGAGCCATACCCGTGACAACTTCAGGTGCGGCTGCAACTTCCTCTCTAGTCACAGCAAAAACCCTGGCCTGTGCCTAACCCCTTGGCCTCCCTGGAGGATTAGTCTTCTTTGTAGTTTCAGAGCTACCCACCTCTGTGACTGGTCTGGTTCCCACTGTTTCTGTTCTCCTCGGGGCTTAAAACTGTGACCCCTCTTGTCTCGATACCTGGGGACAGTCCCTAATCATATGCCCCTTCTCCCCGCATCAAAAACATGCCCCTAGTAACCTGAAGCACTCCCCTTAGTGAAGTTTCCCACAATGCTTACATTGAGAGTTTGTGTATTTACTGCTCCCTGTCCTTCCAGTGCCTCCTACACTCGAGGCTTGCCCCGAGCCTGCTCTTGCCTGCTTGTTTTTTATAGGACCACTACTCCCCACTTCACTCTGAGTAAGGTAACTCCTTGTACTTCTCTCATGCCTTGGAGTACTCATCCCCTTTTTAGAAGATTGCTCCCTATTCTTCCTCTTCCTGCTCACTTCATTTTTGATATTCTCCAGCTTCTTAGCCTGGAGTGCAGCATCTATCAATTGCTGTAGTCACAGAAATTATGGATCAAGACTCTCTCCTTGATCCCCAAATGCAATCCTCCCTTAAACTTGCGACACGTATCCTCCCCATTAGCAACAATGTGGGCCGCATACAGGGAAAGCTTAGTGAACTTCAGCTCATACTCCCTCACACTCAGGTCTCTTTGTGTGAGATTTAGAAACTCTCTAGCCTTCTGTTGGATATACACCATCGAGAGGTATTTCTTCCTCAACACTTCCACAAAATCTCTCCACGTCAGCACAGGAGGCATCACTTGACTGTGGGGCACTAATTCTCACCAATGAAGAGCATCTCTTTGTAACAAGCTCGCTGCATAATCCAGTTTCTCTTCATCATTGCACTTCATCTGAATCAGAACTCTCTCAGTCCTCTTCAACCATGTTTCATCCTCTTTAGGATTGGTAGTTCCAATAAAATCCACCGCTCCGTACTTGCGAAGCTTATCATACTGTCCACTCCTATCTACTGGAGTTGGCACTGGAGCTTGTGACCCTTGGCCCATGGTATAAATAAAAGCCTGGGTGAAGGCTTGAAAGAATTGCAGGTCCATAGGGTTTACTGGAGGCCTAGGAGGAGGAGATGGTGGCACTTCATGTTGCACACTAGGTGCCTCAGAGTCAGGAGCAGAATGTGTCCCCGCATCTTGTGGGCCATAGGATTCATCTGCACTCCCTTGGCGAGAGCCAGATTGAGTCAGAGCTCCTCGAGTTCTTCTTCGAGGCGGCATTTTTCACTCCTTCAATAGAAAACCATTTAAATTCTTTAGTTTATACAAAAAAAAATTTAAAGAATGTGAAACAGTTCAAATCGGACAAGACAATTTCAAATCATGAAAAACAACTGAAAACTTTCATGTCTTAAGCTACCCATTTCATACTTAGGATCTCCAAAACCTATTCCCAAACTTGGACCCTAACCTGGTCTCTCTGATACCATAATATGTTGGACCCTGTTTTCAGAGCCTAACAACCGGACTCATAAACCTTGTGCTCATTACCGTACAGGGTTACTTGCCATTATTCTACCAAGTGGGTGTGCCAATACAAGTTAGTCACCCGAATTACAACTAACCTTCTTCAAAGAAATTGTAGCTCCAAGTCTCTAGTTTATTTTGAAGCAAAAATCATCTCAATCGTAGCTCTACAGCTCAAGATAACTTAAAAAGCTAAAACGTGTTCATACCCCAATCATACTCCCCAGCTAACCTCTCACTTACTCTAGTGTAAACTTTCTCAGAATAACTCCCAAAAGATACAAATTTTCATGAATAGACAGAAAAAGATGTTAGGAATCCATTGCTTTAAGAATCACTTCATTTGGAGGTCGGATGAGGAAGTTATACCTAAAAGAGTCGAACATGTTTACACTTCAATCAATTTGTACCTATCTTGGCTCAATTGCCATAACTTCCACTACAAATGTCGAATTAACTTTGTTTTTGGACGGCTTGAAGGAAAACTTCTAAATCTACGACTTTCATGAAGATCCCAAAGTGAGATTCAGCCTCTAAAGGGATCAAGAATGGAACAAAATGTATAAGATGAACAGTGCATAGGAACTAAGATGAACGAATCTAAGACGAAGCAGACTAGGACGGAAGAAGAACTAAGACGATACAAAGCTAAGACGAAGCATCTTAGGCCCAAAACTAAGACGATGCGTCTTAGGTACAAATCTAAGATGAAGCAAAAGGTCAAACTAAGATGATGCAGACTGAGACGAAGCGAATTCTAAGACGAAGCAGAAACTAAGACGAAACGAATTCTAAGACGAACCGAATTCTAAAACGAAACAGAATCTAAGACGAAGCGAATTCTAAGACGAAGCAGAAACTAAGACGGAACAAATTCCAAGACGAAGCGAATTCTAAGATGAAGCAGAAACTAAGACGAAACGAGCTCTAAGACGAAGCGAATTCTAAGACGAAGCAGAAACTAAGACGGAACTAATTCTAAGGCGAAACAAATTCTAAGACGAAGCAAAAACTAAGACGGAACGAATTCTAAGATGAAGCGAATTCTAAGACGAAGTAGAAACTAAGATGAAACAAATTCTAAGACAAAGCAAATTATAAGACGAAGCAGAAACTAAGACGAAACAAATTCTAAGATGAAACGAATTCTAAGACGACAGGGAAGTCAAACTAAGATGATAGAGTCGTCAAACTAAGACGATAGGGTCATCAAACTAAGATGATAGAGTCGTCAAACTAAAACAATAGAGAAGTCAAACTAAGACGATAGGGTCGTCAAACTAAGACGATAGATTCGTCAAACTAAGACGATAGAAACTAAGACGATATGTCTTCCAAACTAAGACGATTCTAAATCACTTTCTACACTCTCTAGAGCATCTCCCCTAATAAGGACCATAACTTTCGACTTAG
>JAOSBM010000005.1:24280748-24297955 GCA_027568955.1 Erythroxylum tenue | reverse complement strand
CCAAAAAGACTGACTTGAGCGTCGGAGGGGCCTTCCGGGAATCAACCCCCGGTGTGCCTTTTGCTGTTTTGCAGGTGCTCTACTGCTAAGGAGAATCAAGATTATGGATTCAGGCTGCAACGTTCAACCTCAACAGAATCCGGCAGAACCAGGTATCAAATGGGCGAAAGACACTTTTCCTCTTTCTTCTACTTACCAAAAGACATGTCCATTGGTGATGCTATATAAGATGAATAAACCTATTGAATGATAACATTATGAACTATTGAAGAATTTGCTAAAGGAAGAAGACGAGAGGAAATAAAACAGTTTCAAAGAAATCAACATCTTACGAATAACAATCATGGATATAGGTACACAAATCATTCGATCCATAAATTATTTTACAAAGGTGGAATATTGTTTAGTGAAATTTTAGCCAGTTTTGATGGTTGATAGTTGGAGTTATGTCAATTTTTAGTTTTGTGAGTAATATGTTGTAATTTGTTTCGAGTATATTGAAGCATCTCATATTAGACAGTTATCTTTTTAATATATTTACAGTAATCTGTAACTAAAATCAACCAACTCGAACAACTGGGCTTTTGTTTTTTGCCGATATGTTTTTGGGTAATAAGTGGATACAATAAGAGACGAAAGTTCCATCGTTTGAATCGCACTCGGAGAAGTTTTCATCACGAGTCATTATTTTGTTTTAGAAGACGTAACCAGACAAACATCATGATGAGCCCTGTACAGCCTTTATTGTAACTATTCAAGTTTTGAGAATTTGCTTCATAAATGCCACCTCTCGTGAAAATGAGTATTCTGTTTCCGGACAACATCCGCGAGTTGTAAATAAAACTATGAGTTGTATTTGGATCTCTACGACGGAATATGATATTTTGTCTAATTTTATGGTGTTTTATTGTGTCAAGTAAATCTTAATTATTAATTTGTGCGGGTCTCGCGTAGGTTTCACATAAATTAATGTGAAGTCCGCATAAATAAATGGCTGAAATTTACTAGACACAACAAGGCACCATAAAATTGGACAAAAAAATTTAAACTCTCCCGTGAGGGGGGGGGGTTGGTGAAAAGTTGAACAAATTCACACGTTCTTACGGGTTGGAGTTGGATCTAAGCCTAAAATTTTCTTCCGTCACATCACATTATGTAAAGAGGAATAGGAATAGGGTTGGAGAGTCAACATAACCATTGGGATTTGACAGAGAAGAGAAGAGAAGCGCGTGACGTCCGCTTGTAAGTACAAGTTGCCATCAATTTTCTATTACACGCCTCCTCTCTCTCTTTTGACGCTTTGACTTCTGTCTTTTTAAATTTTATACTAGCCAGCCTCTCCATGTTTGATTCTAAATTATTTACTCAATTGGTTAAAATAAGTGAACATTTTGATCGTCTAAGGAATGAAAAAATATTAAAAAGTTTTAATAAATAATAAATTATTTAAAAATTAATTTATAATTTAAAATTTTGACCACAATTTAAGATCAAAGGCCAAAACAAATTAGTCTTATCTGACAGACATTAGGTAAGGTATGTAAAATTACGGCTAAAATAAGAATGCAATGTAAACGGATTGACCAAATACAAACTAAACTAGCATTTCATCTGCTTAAGTTGTCAAACTTAGACAATTGGAACGCTTTTTCTAGGCTCATCGATTTGTACAAATCTTTGGTCCAACCGCAAATTGGACTTTCCAGTTACTTATTTCAACCCTCGTATTTCCAGCGTACCAGACAAATCTAATTCATCTCTTGAATCAACCCAAAAACACACAGCCTAGCTTCTCTTTTTATGTGCCTTAGCTTCCAAGGTTTTGTTTATGTGAATCAATAACAATATCTAAGTGAAGATATTTCACATCAGGCAGCAGCGATAGATACGGTCTTTTTAAAATGGAGAGCGAACCCATTTGCTGGAAAGTTGTCACTGTAGGTGTTGGGTTCACGGGAAGCTTTCTTTTACTTCACTTACAAGGGATGTTTTAATGCTTTTTGATTGAAATCTTGGGTGGGATCATGTGTCTAGACTCTTTCTTTTCCAAATATTCTAATCTTGTTATGAATTTGTGATCTTGGGATCTGCTTCTAGTTTTAAGTATCAATCCTCTTTGTTAATCACAGTCCCTGCTTCATTTGATGACGGTTGCTTTTAGTTGGTGCGCAGGTGTCTGGGGATGCGTGCTTCAAGTTTCTTCGCTCGTGTAAGACTTTCTTGCTGTCACTATATGGGGTAGCAGTCGCTGTCCCAAGCATGGTTAGGTCTTTGGGGTGGTTTTGTCGATTACAGTCAAGGGTTTTCGTTCCTGGTGGGGATTAGTTGCTTCCGTTGTCTAAACAGCTCAACTGATTTCTCTTTTCTGTGGTGAACTTTGTTTCTTCACTTTCAATTTGTGGGTAGGTTCTTGTTTCCGTTACTCGAGAGTTTTTTGCCTTAAATTTGGTTATTTTGTGCTTCTTTCACACATGGAGCAAAGTAATCAAACTGGGGATTTTGTTTTTTCTAGTTTGTAATTTACTGCTTCTTTGCTTTTTAACAAGTTTCGTTTCTTTCGGGTGGTATATTGTGTCTGTGGATTTGCAAGATTCTTCTTTAGACTTCTGTTCTTGACAAGAGGAATCAGCTTTATATGGGGGTTTTGGCTTGATTTCAGCTCAGGCAAAGCTTCAGTTTTCGTAATTTTGGTTCTGGAGATTGTTCCAATTTCCAATGGCTCTCCTCAAGTGGATGTACTTTGCTTGCTTTCTATATTCTTTTTTGGCTCTTCAAACACATAGCCAATCTTGTGATGGGAATGATTTCCTTGCACTGAAGGAATTTGCCGGAAATCTTAAAGATGGATCCATTATAAAAGCTTGGTCCAACACCAGCAACTGCTGTCAATGGGATGGTGTTGTCTGTGAGAACTACAACAATGGTTCAATCGGTGGAAGAAGGGTGACTATGCTGATTCTTCCCAAAAAGGGTCTGAAAGGGAACATTTCAAGCTCATTGGCCCGATTGGATCACTTAAACTCAATTGATCTCTCGTCCAACTATCTTCAAGGTGAACTGCCAATGGAGCTGTCAAGATTGAAGCAGTTGGAGGTTCTTGATTTGAGCCGTAACATGCTATCAGGAGCTGTCTCAGGAGTGCTTTCTGGTTTATTATCCATCAAGTCACTGAATATCTCTAACAATTTGTTCAGTGAGGAATTGGTTGAGCTTGGTGAATTTCCAAATCTAGCTGTATTTAACATTAGTAACAATTCATTCACGGGCCAAGTTATCACCAAAATTTGCAGCTTCTTCAATAAAATTCAGATTCTGGATTTATCAATGAACCATTTTATGGGCAATCTTGGAGGCTTAAACAACTGCAGCACGTCTCTCCAGCAGTTGCATTTGAATTACAATAGACTTTCAGGTGCTCTACCAGACTCTTTGTACTCATTGTTGGCTTTGGGGGAACTCTCAATCTCCAACAACAATTTCTCTGGCCAGTTAAACAAGGAATTGAGCAAGCTTTATAGCCTTAAGATTCTTGATGTTAGTGGCAACCAGTTCTCTGATCACATTCCAGATGTTTTTCGCAACCTTACTCAATTGGAGCAATTTCTTGCGAATTCTAATCTGTTTTCCGGGCCATTACCTCCAACACTGTCATCATGCTCGAATCTTCAAATACTTGACCTCAGAAACAATTCTTTAACTGGTCAGATTAATCTAAACTTTACTGCAATGCTAAATCTCCGTGCACTTGATCTTGCCAGTAACTCTTTTTCTGGACATCTCCCCAGTTCCATGTCTGACTGCCATAACTTGAAAATTTTGAGCCTTGCTAGGAATCGCTTAAGGGGTCAAATTCCTGACAGTTTTGTAAAGCTTACTGCCCTTTCATCTGTCCTATTGTTCAACAATAGTTTCGTGAATATATCAAGGGCACTATTTGTGTTTCAGCAGAGCAAAAATCTATCAACTCTTATCCTTCCAAGGAACTTTATTGGTGAGGAAATCCCCTTGAATATAAGTGGGTTTCAGAATTTAGCTGTCTTTGGGCTTGCGAATTCTGGTCTTAAAGGCCAAATCCCAGATTGGTTGTGTAGATGTACAAAGTTGCAAGTTCTTGATCTGTCGATGAATAAATTGGATGGCAGTATCCCTTCTTGTATTGGTCAGATGGAGCACTTGTTTTACTTGGACTTGTCAAATAACTCACTCAGCGGAGAGATGCCAAAAGGTTTGACTGAGCTAAAGAGCCTGAGATATGCAAACTACAGTTACTTGACGGCTTCAGCTGGTATTCCTCTCTATGTAAAAAGAAACCAGAGTGCTAAGGGTTTGCAGTACAAACAAGTCTCAAGTTTTCCACCTTCGATTCTTTTGTGTCACAACTGGATAAACGGGACAATTTTACCTGAAATTGGACTGTTGAAGCAGCTTCATGTCTTGGACTTGAGCAGGAACAACATAACTGGGATGATACCCGACTCAATTTCAGAAATGATAAATTTGGAAACTTTAGATTTATCATCCAACCAACTGTACGGGTCAATCCCACCATCATTTGAGAGACTCACTTTCCTGTCACGATTTAACGTGGCTTATAATCACTTGAAGGGACAGATTCCAACAGGAGGGCAGTTTTATAGCTTTTCCAGCTCAAGCTTTGAGGGTAATCCTGGACTTTGTGGGGGAGTGGTTTCCCGTTGTAATGCCAATGACAGCATGTTGAAGCCTCTTCCTCCATCCAGTTCAAAAAGTAGGCTCGGCGTAAAAAAAATTTTAGTCATAATCCTCACATTAGGAGTTGCGCTGGCGATAGTCCTCGCAGTTCTTTGGCTTAAGATGCCTAGAAGGGATATGGGGTATCCAATCGACAATATGGATGAGGAAACCAGCCCTCAAGGCAGGCTGTCGGATGCCGTTCGGCCTTCGAAAGTGGTATTTTTTCAGAATTCAGATTACAAGGATCTCACTGTTGCAGACTTGTTGAAATCAACAAATAATTTCAATCAAGCCAATATCATTGGCTGTGGTGGATTTGGCCTGGTTTACAAAGCCCACCTTCCTAACGGCACAAAGACTGCAATTAAGAGGCTTTCAGGAGATTGTGGTCAGATGGAACGTGAATTTCAAGCTGAAGTGCAGGCACTTTCGAGGGCTCAACATAAAAACCTTGTCTCTCTTCAAGGGTATTGCTGGCTGGGTAGCGATAGGTTATTGATATACTCATACATGGAGAACGGAAGCTTGGATTATTGGTTGCATGAGTGTATCGATGGGGCATCAACTCTTAAATGGGAGGTGAGACTCAAGATAGCTCAAGGTGCAGCATCTGGGTTAGCTTACCTGCACAAAGTTTGTGTACCCCATATTGTTCACCGAGATGTGAAATCAAGCAACATACTTTTGGATGAAAATTTCGAGGCTCATCTGGCTGATTTTGGTCTGTCAAGGCTTCTCCGACCTTATGACACGCACGTGACAACTGATTTGGTTGGAACTTTGGGTTATATCCCTCCTGAATATAGTCAAACATTGACGGCAACTTGCAGGGGTGATGTTTACAGTTTTGGTGTTGTTCTTCTTGAGCTTCTTACTGGTCGAAGACCTGTAGAAGTTTGCAAAGGGAAAAGCTGCAGAGACTTGGTCTCTTGGGTGTTTCAGATGAAGTCTGAGAAAAGGGAGACGGAGGTTGTTGATCCGTCCATTTGGGATAAAGATCGTGAAAAACAGCTGCTAGATGTGCTTGAAGTTGCGTGTAGATGCTTATACCAGGATCCTAGGCGCAGACCCTTTATTGAAGAAGTTGCTTCATGGCTTGACGGTATCGGGGTTAAGGAAAGCATATGACTGAACCTTCTTTTTCAATTTTGTAGATCAATTTCAATATGGTTGGATAGAGGATGGTATACTTTGTAAAGTGAATACTAGTCCATATAATGCTAAAACAAGTAAATTGACTAGTTTCCATGAAAGCATATACCAGAAAAAGCAAGAGCTTTTTGTGCATGGGTTCTTTTGGTCATCAAGGGTAATATAAGATGTTCTAGTTCTTGCTTATTTCCACTGTGTTTCCGTATCATCTATGAGTGAAGAGATGCTTATTACGAGCCTGGGGTGTGGACATTGATGTATAATGGTGGAAATTGGTAGCCAGTTGAATGATAGCAGTTCAGCTGTCGGAAGACCTATTGCAATCTTCATGAAGCTTCAGTACGTGCTTGATCAAAACTAACTAACGAGTAGGGGGTAGAGAGGGAGCTTGTCTGTACGGAAGCAAGTTGTACAGGTAATGCATTGGCTTTAAATTTTCAGCTAGATTTTCAGGCCCTACAAATCTTGGGGAAAAAAAACGGAATGCTTTACTTTACTTTCAATGAACTTCTTGATAGAGTTAGCTTCTTAGTGCGAAAATGCATTGCCAGCCACTAACGCTGTATTCATTGTTATACGCTGAAACAGTGAAACCAATGCCTGAGTCATTGCTAAATCAACATGAGTGGAGTGCTGAGTTTGTGTGCTGCTTCTTTCATCCGGTCCTTTGGAAATATTATTTCAAGTATATATTCTACAGCCCAGATTAGAAGCTTTAGCGCTGGACTTGAGGGCACTAATTGGAGTATTCTGTTGAGGGAAATGAATTAATTGGTTGACTGACTGCATCCACTCTTTCCATTATGTAATTTCCTACTATGCTGTTCTGTTAATAGTAAGTGTCTAGACTCGAGTAATACAATTTGCTTCATTCAGGCTCGTTCTTACATAATCGATCAGCGGTTTGGCGGTTTGAGGCTCTACCAACCGAGCCACACGAGATCTTCAAACAGTTAATAGAAGTTGGGGATTTGTAATTGTAACCCAAAATCCATGAGCAGGAATAAGTGCCATTCACCAAAATAACTACAAGGATCGTGGTCGGATTTTTTCTAAAACGTGTCATATCCTATTGTCAACGTGTCCACTTCTGTACGTGCTATTCATACAATGCCGCACCGCCTACCTATACTAGTTTAAGTTAACGTTTAAATCGACACATAAATTTACTCACGGTTGAAGAATTTCAGGGGATATGGCTTGGCAGCAATATTCTTGGCAAAGAAAGCAACCATATTAACTTGCCTAAGGTTCAACCTTATGTCGATTCTGCAACCAGAATCTCCAGGGTTTGCGTAACTACTACTACTGCTTATGAACGTTTCGAGGTTTATATATTTGCCTCTTTGTTCTCGGTTTACTTCCTTTCGAGTTTTATGATTCTTAAGGATGGACACATAAATGTTTTGTTAGAAAAGGATTTGTTTACGCGAACCTTATTACATGAGCTGATAAAGGAGGATACGTACGTACGACAGCTTGATGATGCAGGCTAACTAGGGTTTTAACTTAAAACAACCTTTGCATGATGATGCAGGTTAATATTAAATATAGAACTAACTAGAGTTTCGCGTTCTTAGCAGGGAAGCAGTTCGGTGGCAGAGACGAGAGGAGAAGGTACTGGGCCGGATAGGAGCACAAATAACGATCCAGTGAGTCAAGGCATGTGTGAGGCCGAGCAACAGGGAACAGGGTCTAGACATTGATGAGCGCTTGAGGACGGACAGGTATAGCCGACTCGGCAAAAGAAGGTGTGAGAAAAGCAACTGAAGTCGATGAAGGGGTGAGTAATGGTGGTAATGGCAATTATATCGATCATCACAAGGACGATGGCCATACGGAGGACAATGTAGTTGATGAGATTCACAACATAGATGGACCTGTTGATACGATAGAGTATCGAGTCATCGAAGAGAATATTGAGGATTTGAAGATAACGGGAAACATAGCTGACTGATTTAAACACTAATTGTCTGTCATACCTGTTACTATGGGATGCCATGCCATGCCAGAAATATTGTGTATAGTTCCGCAGAGTTTTCTATACCAATGCATCTGTAACTGTTTGACTTAATTATCATAAGTAGTATAGAAATAAATAACTATTGATATTAAATAACTAAATAAGCTTTTATTTTTATTAAAAATAAAAACTAAAAATCGCAACGGTACCAACGACCTCTAAAGAAGTAAAATTAATTGCCTTGTTGCTTTTTATCTTTCAATGTAGGTTTTTTTTTTCCTCCTGTTTACTGCATAGTACTATATGAATGATTGAGATGTTCTGTGGGGCATAGTTGTATACTACTACGCTTCATATTATTCAAAATCACAAAAGAACGATGATGATGTTAAGAGGATAATATATTAGCAAGTTCAGATGAAAAGGGAGAAAAGCAAAGTGAGAGTAACGAGATCATATCCTCCTGATACCCAAATAAATTCCGCTATTCGACGTTCACGGGAAATGACAGAGGAAGGATATCAAAGCAGATAGGATAATGAAGCTTTGCATGGGGCCAAAGATCCGAGACTCATCTATTGAACAGAAAAATAAGCAATTGATTGTACGAACTACGAACTCTGCCATCTCAAAATAAATTATTGTCTAGATTATCTTATGATATTTCGAGTATTCAAAGATATGCTAATACTTTGATAAGAGCGGATAGAAAGATAAGTTCTAATTATAAAATTAAAAAAGAATATTTTGATGGTACAAATTATGTTCCTTTTAATATCTTAGTTAATATAAGAGCTAGTGAAAATTACATTAATCATAATCTAATACATAATTTGATAAGTTTCTGACTAAATGAACCTTATCAATATATAAATTTCAATAATGAAATATATCAGATAATACTGCCATAGAAATTACTATTAAGATATTACATTAATCATAATCTAATACATAATTTGATAAGTTTCTAACTAAATGAACCTTATCAATATATAAATTTCAATAATGAAATACATCAGATAATAAATCACTATTAAGATAGGAGACAGTAAAATACATATAAAATTATTAGTTGAAAATGAAGATTCAATTTAGAGATAATGCTAGGAACATTATTAGAGAATCAATACAGAATACAAATGTCTTATAATAACAATATAATATATACT
This sequence comes from Erythroxylum tenue, assembly GCA_027568955.1. NCBI lineage: Eukaryota > Viridiplantae > Streptophyta > Magnoliopsida > Malpighiales > Erythroxylaceae > Erythroxylum > Erythroxylum tenue. The sequence continues at coordinate 24,288,958 of JAOSBM010000005.1, read as the reverse complement.
CGAGGATAATGACTAGTCTCACTAGCATTTATATTTCAATCAAAATAACTTGTAAAGATTATGGAGCATAATTATGTGTTGCCTATATTGACAGTGGAGTTAGGTTCTTATTTATGTAAAGCAAGTTGTTTTCCTTTGCAATATATCATGAGAACCTAAAAAATATAATAGGATTAGATATTTCTAATAATAAGATACATCTATCAAAAAGTATTAATCAACTCCAAATATTATTAGGAACATTTTTTAATAAAATGTTCATCATTTTACTTTTATGATATTGGAATTGATATTATTTTAGGAAATATATATCTTTCTCTAATCATTTCATAAAGTACGATTTGATACTATTAAAAAACTTATATATTTCAAAACTCCTTGTGGTCATTAAATCATTGTTAATAAAATTAAAAAATGTTTGTGCTCGATCTACACGAATCACATTTAAACGTCACACAACTTAGCATGGTGTATGGTATAACAAAAACTAATCTTTCCAAAAGAAAAACCTTTATTAAAAATAAAAAATATTGTAGATAATAAGTATCAATAAATAAAAACCAACAAAAAATGGATAAATACTCAACAGGGATATTACATAAATGAAAAGGAATTATTAGCAGTAGTAAAAAGGTTTCAAAATTTTATTATTTTTTATTTCCAATAAGAACAACTCTTATTGGATATAAAAGGTAATAACTTAATTATGAGAATTAAATCTATAAAGATAGATGCAAAATTTGTTTACCTATTCTAAGTCGAGATGTTTAATATTTGAGAGATCTGATATTTGTGAAGTATTGAAGATATCCATTATTCAATAAATAAGTTAATATTTGAGTTCAAGATTATAAGAATATTAACTTTAGAAGTAAACTATAGTTAAGGTATATTTTACTTAGAACAATATTCTTTAGAGATTGGAAATCTTCAAAACAATATTCTTTAGAGATTGGAAATGTTCCTATAGAAAAATTTGTTAATCAAGCCATAATGCAGTTTTCATTTAGTAAAAATGATTATTTGGACCAAGAGTTCTTTAATGAACTTGGTATACTTATATATATTGCTTAAGATAGTAATGTATTGTAACATATTACAATTATTGGACATATAAAGAGAGTTAAAGTCTTATTAAAGATCAAGTATGTATTTAAGTAGTTTCTCTTAATTATAATAATTAAGAAGAAAGTGGAAATATTTAAATTAAAAAATATTACAGGATTCTCTCAATAAACCATTATCCCAACAATAGCATGATTATTATGTGGTGATATGGTATAAAATACTTAAACGACTAGCTTATTGCAAGTAGGAAATTGTTGCTTTATACTGTACAACAAATCGCTTAGTTATGGTTTAGTAACATAATTATTAAAAGACTTTCTTTATCTTATATTTTGATGTATATAATAAAGTCCAAGGGATAAGTGTACATTGCAAATAAAATTATGATGAAATCATTATTATGAGATTCATATTGCATTTACATATTATCTATAAATTGTTCTTAGCCATTGTTTTATTAAAATCAAATATTAATAGAGCAAAAAAAGTACTAGCACACATTATACTTCTTCCTTACTAAAGAACTAGTCGATCTTATAAACTATATAAAGAAACTTAAACAAATGTGTGAGTACTTATTAGAGAATAAGTTCATTGAACTGATCTCATTTAAGAAATTCATTTGAAGCATTACTTATGTCTACGAAAATTCTCATTGTGGTTATATAAGTGACCAAAGTTATTTCATATAACGATTGATATGGTTTGATACTACTTATGACTTATTCTAGTTAAAAGTAGCTCAATCAGTGATTATTGAATATATCATATGGAAAAAGTTGAGTGATTAGTATAAGATTCATAACCCTAAAGTGTTTAAGAAATTGTGGAGAAGTAATATGATTGCACTAAAATAGAGTAAATATTAATTTTATCTTTTATATCTAACCAAAATGATAGGTGACATTTGTACATAACTTTTCTTAGGATAATTTGTTAGTTAATTGTAATAAATTGATTGTTGTTAACTTGTTTACCTTATGTTTTGTCTTAGTTTCATATAATTGCATGCTTATGTATGAATGTATGTGAATATGCATGAATCTGTGTGAATTAGGTCTGATTAGGTTTTGCATGAATTTTGCATGGCATTGTTATGCGTCTTTTTCTTACATTATGTTGGTATTAATTGCATATGTTTTGGGCATGATTAAATGATTAATTTTGTTGTTAATCAACAGGTTTGAAGGTGGTTTTGAAGGATGGAAGGATAGAAGAACCAAAGAGAAAGCAAGTCATGTGACTCAAAGGAAAGCTGGAATTTTCCTAGGCCAACCCATCACCGATGTTAAGCTTTCACAAGATACAATTCTTATTGGATGTTTTTTATTTTTGTTCCAAAATAAAGAGGAGAAAGTCAGTTTCAAATTTATGAAATAACGGCACAATTTGGATAAGAAATCAATAAGATATCACGGATTTAAGTTAAGACAAAAAACAAAGTTTTCTAGAAAATTCCAACTAGCAACTTCCTCCTTCCTACGTTGTTTTAAGCATTAAATGGGGTATAAAAACTCAATTTTAAAACCTATAAAATATTAGGTCATGCAGGAAATCCAAGGGAGAGAGAAGAACACATTTTCGAGAGAAAAACCAGGAGAATCCAAGGTAGAATCAAAGGATTTCAAGGAGACACAAAGCTGCCATCATAGAATTCCAGCTTTACTCTTCAATATATAAGCTTTACTTCTTCTCTTTTCTTGCTTCTTTGTTGTATTTTGTTGATTGAGAAGGATGTATGGATATGTTATGAACATGTTGGATGAGATTTTGATGGATTTCTAAGTAGTTATTAGGGTTGTTATTGCCTAAACTATGTAGTACCTCACTTTATCCAATGTTATGGATGTGTTTGATTTTTATGGTATATGGCTATCCATACTTAGCTCACATAGAGATATGGAGTTAAGAAATATGTTAGTAAGTGCCATAAGAGTGGGCTTACACCAAGAACACTCTATATGTCAAGTTACCTTGCCATTTAGAGAGAGATCGTGAATGGAAAAGTGGTTGTCCAAAAATCTGTTCATATCCTTTTAATGGTTAAGTGAAAACTGGGAAGTGAGAGCTTACATAATTCATTTACATCATTAAACAGGGCTTATTTGGTTCAACTAATGAGAGTGAAAGAACCAGGACATTAGGAAATTTTGGACTAAACATAATGAACATTGGTAAAGTGAGAGAATACATAGTTAGGTAATGACAATCCTGAGTTGTTAAATTGATACCTTGATTCACCATTTTCTAAATTTGTGTTCTTACTTGTGTGACAACCCTAAAGTGTGTATGTATGACTCTTAATTTTTATATTTTAGATCTTTCAAATCTAATTATTTGAGTTTCCTGAACAAAGTGAAATTTGGATCATTTCGGTAACTAATCAATCCCTGTGGGACAATACCTATCTATAGTGCGATTTCGATCTGTATACTTGCGGGATAAGATATTTTAATTTAAAATTTGTAAAATTGACTATCAAGTTTTTAATGTCGTTGCTAGGGATTGCGCCTAGCATTGAGTTTGGTTTGAACTGTTTTGGTTTAGGTTTTCTTTTCATTTTTACATTGATATTTTTTCTGGTGTGTAATAGGTGATGCGCACGAGGAGCGCAGGAGTTGCAGAGAAATTGAAAGAACTTGACATCACCAAAGTAGAAAAGGAATTGAGAAAGGCAAGGAGACAAGATCAAATTGAGTAGATAATGGCTGGACAGAGGGAACAAGGTGGTGAAGAAAGAACTTTGATGGACTTTAAGCGGCCAAGGTTTAACCGGAACCAGCAAGGAATTGCTAAACCACCAGTAAATATGAACAATTTCAAAATCAAGCCTGCTTTAGTTAATATTTTGCAAAGCAATGTTCAATTTTATGGTTGGCCATATGAGGATCCTAATACTCACATTGCCAATTTTTTGGAAATTTGTGATACTTTCAGGCAAAATGGGTTGTCAGAAGATGCAGTGAATATGAGATTGTTTCCCTTCACACTAAAGGATCGAGCAAAGGCATGGATGAACTCCCTTACTCCATAACAAGTCAGAACATGGGACCAGTTGGTGCAAGCCTTTTTGTCCAAATATTTCCCATTGACAAAGACAACAAGGATCATCAAGGAAATCACCAACTTTCAACAATACAAGGGAGAATCATTGTACGAGGCATGGGAGCGTTTCAAGGAGTTGTAGAGGCGCTACCCCCATCATAATCTACCCAGGAAATTTTTGCTACAAACATTTTATAATGGGGTCAATTCAACAACCAGAAGCTCTATTGATGCAGTTGCAGGAGGTTCATTGATAAAGAAGACCATAGATGTTGCATATGATCTGATTAAATACATGACTACTAACAACTGCCTTTGGTACAACGAAAGGAGTAAACCACTGTAGATGAAGGAATAGAAAGGGGTTATATCAGCAGATTCAATAGCTACTTTATTTACAGAAATTGCATCATTAAGGAAACAAGTAAGTGATCTTCAACCTTCATCTAGTTCTTTGAAGTATATGCATCAAAATTGTGAGATTTGTGGAGCGAATAGTTATAATTCATCGGAATGCTATTTGATGAGCATTGAAGGCATAGAACAAGGTCATTATTTAGGGTTCCAATAGAAGTCAAATAATAACCCATATTCTGGTACTTATAATGCTGGATGGAAAAACCATCCAAATTTTTCTTGGGCTAACCTTGTAGGAACCAATTGTAGACCTCAAAGACCCCCGGGATTTCAGGAAAAGGAAAGTAACTCATATGTTGCCTTAGAGTCAAAGTTTGGAGGTATTGAATCAAGGCTAGAGGCAAAAATGGAAGCCCAAGCTGCAAGGACAGATTCTCAACTTTCACAGCTGATCTCCCAATTTTCAAAGATGATAGAAGTGATGGGTACAATTGGACCGAAGGTGAACAATATCGAGGAGGCACAGGCACGGAGTGATCAGGTGCTAAAAAGTTATCAAGGGAAGACTGATCAGTTGATTAAAAGTCAAGCATCATTAATCTACAACCTGGAGGTGTAGATGGGTCAGTTGGCAACTACAGTATCCCCAAGTAACCTTCCCAACACTTCAAAACCTTATCAGAAAGAACATTTAACGACAATTCAGTTGAGAAGTGGAAAGGAGTTACCAGAGCCACTCTTGAAGGACGTCGTTGATCCAGTGGAGAAAAGTCAGGAAAAAAGGTAAGGAGAAAGTCACTGAGGAGGAGGAACCCTATGTTCCACCTCCATCATATGTTCCGAAATTACCATTTCCTGGGAGAGTGAGTCAGAATCCAGTGGAGACCCAATTCTTCAATTTTTTTAAAAATTTGAAGAAGCTGTATATGAGTTTTTCTTTGCCCAAAATTTTGGAGCACATGCCTAAGTATGCTAAGTTCTTAAAGGAATTGCTTTCTCGCGAGCGAACTTGGGATTCAAATCAAACAGTAGCATTGACAGCCAGTTACAGCTCTATGATCACAAACAATATGCCATCGAAACTAAAGGATCCAGGAAGTTTTACTATTCCTTGTATTGTTAATGGTGTTGAATTTTCTAAATATTTATGTGATTTGGGAGCTAATATTAATTTGATGTCATTGTCTGTTTTCAGGATTGATGTCATTGTCTATTTTCAGGAAGCTAAACTTGGATGAAATAAAGCCGACATCAATGACAATTTAGTTAGCTTATCAGTCTATAAAGAAGCCTTTTAGAGTTGTCGAAGATGTTTTTGGTAAAAGTAGATAAGTTTGTGATTCCTGTTGACTTTGTCATTCTTGATGTTACTGAGGACATAAATTTTCCATTGATTTTGAGACACCCATTTATGAATACTAGTCGGGCATTGATTGATGTGAATAATGGTGTTCTGATTTTGCGTATCGGTGATGAAAAAGTTGAGTTCAACATGAATAGGAGTTTGAAAAGCAGGGAGGAGCCAGATTGTTGTATGAGAATGGATGTGATGGATGAGTTTGTGGAGGAGATAACTAGTAGAATGATTAAAAAAAAGAGTGAGAGGGAATTAGAATTGAATGAAGAAGATGAGAATGGAAAGAGAAAGAAGGATGGAAAGGAAGAAGAGAAAAGTGAGAAGGAACCTTTGGTAAGGACCAAGCCACCCATACCACCTTCTAATGAGAGAGCACCCACCCAAGAGTTAAAACCTTTACCTTCACACCTGAGGTATACATTTTTGGGTGAAAATCAAACATTACCTATGATTATTTCAAACCAGTTGAATGATGAACATGAGAGCAAGGTAGTAGAAGTTATAAGGAGGAGGATGAAAGCGATGGGGAGGTAGATATCAAACGTTTGAGGGATAAGTCCGAGTGTTGTGATGCGTAGAATAAATCTCAAGGATAGATGTAAACCAATGAGGGATAGGCAAAGGCATTTGAATGCGAAAATGCAGGAAGTTGTAAAATAGGAGGTAATTAAGTTATTGGAACGAGGAATTATATACCCAATATCAGACAGTAAATGGGTAAGTCCAATTCAATGTGTACCAAAGAAAGGCGGAACAAAAGTGGTGGAAAATGAAAAGGGCGAGTTGATTTCCACATGGACGACCATTGGTTGGAGAGTTTGTATTGATTACAGGAAGCTCAGCTCAGTGAAAAAGAATGATCACTTCCCACTGCCTTTTGTGGACCAGATGATTGAGAGAGTTACAGGACATGCATTCTACTGTTTCTTGTATGGATATTCCGACTACAATCAGATATTCATTTATCAAAAGGATTAAGCCAAAACAACTTTCACATGTCCATATGGTACTTCTGCATACAGACGAATGTCGTTTGGACTTTGCAATGCACCAGTTACATTTTAGTGATGTATGATGGCCATTTTTACCGACATGATTGAGTATTTTTAGAGTTATTTATGAATGAATTTTTAGTATATGGAGATTCCTTTTAGCAGTGTCTGACAAATTTGGATAAGGTTCTCCAACAGTGTGAAGAGGCCCATTTAGTATCAAATTGGAAAAAATGTCACTTCATGGTTTAGGAGTGAATAGTCTTGGGACACAAGATATCTTATAGAGGCATTGAAGTGGATAAGGAAAAAACTGAAGTCATCGATAAACTTCCTTCGCTAAGTAATGTTCGAGGGGTCCGAGCATTTTTAGGGCAAGTCGGGTTCTATTATCGATTCATAAAGGATTTTTCTTTAATTGGTAAACCCCTTACTCATTTGTTAGTTGAAGATGTTCCTTTCATTGTTGATAATGATTGTTTAGTTTCTTTTGATAGGTTGAAAAAGGTGTTGACATTAGCACCAGTGTTACAACCACCAAGATTGGAGCTTGCCATTCAAGTTGATGTGTGATGCTAGCGATTACTCAATTGGGTGTGTTCTAGGGCAGTGTAAGAACAAGAAGTTTCATGCTATTCACTACACCAGTAGGACTTTGACGAATTCTTAAATTAATTATACCACAACGAAAAAAGAACTGTTAGTTGTAGTTTTTACTGGCAATAAATTTCGTTCTTACTTACTTGGTTCAAAATTGATTATGTATAAAGATTATGCTTTTTGCCAAAAAGGATGCCAAGCCTCAGTTGATTAGGTGGATCCTACTCTTACAGGAATTTGATATCATGATCAAGGATAAAAAGGGAGCAGAAAATTTCTTTGATAATCACCTATCAAGATTGGAAGGAGGGGAATCAAGCTTACAAGAAGAAATTAATGAGCAATTCCCTGATGAGATGCTACTCTTGGTACAAGAATTAGACCATCCCTGGTATGTCGACATTGCAAATTACATTACAGGTAGTATCCTTCCACCTAATTTAACTTACTAGCAGCATAAAAAGTTTAAACGTGATTGTAAGCAGTACATGTGGGAAGATCCACTTGTTTTCAGAAACTGTGCTGATGGACTGATTCAGAGATGTGTTTTTGATAACAAAATTAATGCTATTTTAACTTACTGTCATAATTTTTCTTATGCAGGTCATTATGGAGCCAATAAGACAGCCACAAGGGTGTTGGAGTGTGGATTTTATTGGCCAACATTGTTGGACCCCGGAACTTTTTGATGAATTTGGTGTAAATTCGAACTATTTTTGAGGTTCTGAATGATTAATTAGTTTGGTTGGATTTTGATTAAGTATGATTGAAATAAGTTATAAGGTCTGATG
>JAOSBM010000005.1:24261216-24271477 GCA_027568955.1 Erythroxylum tenue | reverse complement strand
ATGTAAAATATTTAAAAATTATTGTTATTTCATATTAATTGTCATTATTATTTATTATTAAGATTTTTAAAAGCATGTAAACAGTAAACAAGTAAAGTATACGGTAAAACTATATAATATATCAATATGGACTATTTTGCAATTTTTAAAAATTTTAGGGACTATTTCATAAATTAAAAAAAAAATTTGAAACAGTACCCGGTGCCAACCGATATCAGTACAGTTTCGTTCCAGAATTCAATCTAATACCAAGTCCGGTACGGTATTTTTGGATAAAAGTCTCCATCTTTAATATCCCTCATTTGCCCTCCAATGATCGATCCACAAAACTTTTTCTCCAAACTCTGAGAACAAAATCCCCAAATTGTCCCCTTCTCGACCAAAACCCCCTGGCTCTTCTCTTCTTCTCGCAGCACTCTCATCGTCTCTCCCTTTCTCTCTTCAATCTTTGCTCCGGCAACCTCCTATTAACTCTCCGGTCGTGATTGGACCGCGACCGATCTCACCGCCCATGACTCTGATGACTCCTTCGCCGCTTGATGTAATTTTCCGAAACTTCACATGGAGCATGCTCCCTGCTTCTTATCACTTTATCTTTGTGTTTATGCTTGTGTTTGTTGCTTGAGTTCTGATTCAATTCGATTTGATTTTGATAGTGTAGATGATTGGCTATTATCTGCCTCTCTCTCTCTCTCTCTCTCTTTCTCTCTATCTCTTTTCTTTTGTGACAGTGTAAACTTTAGTTCTAGGATAAAGATCCAACTAAAGGAACTAGGAAGAGTTGGTGTGAAACCCTGTTGCAATAAAGCTGTCTACGTGTTGTGGTAAGGAATTCAAGTGGTAAACTGTGTATGTCTTTGTATTGAAAGAGCAAGAAAAGGTGAGGGATTGAAAGAATCAAGTTGTGTGCTTTCTCTTGGCTGTAATCTGTTCCGTTCAAACTCTTGGCTTAATATTTGAAGTTGCATTATCTTTTTCCTAAATTGGAGGTGATATGCTATTCGGCCATCTGCAGGAAGGATGTGGTGTCATTGCCGGATGGTCTATTTTCCTGTGTCTTATTTATATGGAAAGAGATTTTTTGGCCCAATCACACCAACTGTTTTGTCTTTGAGAAAGGAACTCTTTACTGTCCCATATCATGATGTAGACTAGAATGAAGCACGCAATCTATGTGCAAAGGTTGGTTATTTAGTATTTCAGTTCTATATGAAAGCTGATGGATAGTCTTTATGTGCCAGATGCAAGCCATTTAAAATATTAAGCACCACAAAGCATTTTTATGCTTAGTTTTTCTAAAATTATGAAGTTAATTGCTTTTAGCTACATTTTGATTGATTATTAACTACTTTAATAGTGCCATAGTACACATGATGTCCTGTGTACAGGAAATTTTCTTTCCTTTTCTTATGGGTGTGATTCTTTTGATGAAAGATTTATACCATCCGCATCCACTAGTGCAAGATTTACTTTGGGCATTTCTTGACAAAGCTGTTGAACAAGTTTTAATGCGTTGGCCTGGCAAGAAGTTAAGAGAAAAGGCTCTTCACACTGTGATGGAACACATACACTGTGAAGATGACTCGCTATATTTGCATAGGTACCTTTTTTTTTTCTATTAACATTTTTTGTTTATATACAACTACAATTACAATCAAATATAAAAATAATCAAATACAAAAAGGTCCAAGATCTTGATACAATTCATCTCATTATTCTCTGTAGTATAATCTCGTTATTATCTGTAGTATAATATTCCAATAGAGCTTTTCTCATTTATCATAGTGTTTCAATCTCTACAGAAGAAATCAAGAATAAGGAAAAAGTACCTTTTTTTCTATAAACATTTTTTGTTTATATACAACTACAATTACAATCAAATATAAAAATAATCAAATATAAAAAGGTCCAGGATCTTGATACAATCCATCTCATTATTCTCTGTAGTATAATCTCGTTATTATATGTAGTATAATACTCTAGTAGAGCTTTTCTCATTATCATATTTCTTCTGCAGTCGTTGTAATTTTTAATTTTTTGTAGTTGTTGTAATTTTTAATTTTTGTTTTTTTTTAATAAAAACAAATACATGTTTGGATTTTAATGTCAATATAATTATATTTTTATTACTGATTATACTTATATATTAGGTAAAATTTAAAGATATATTATTTTTATTAATTAAATTTATTTTCATCTCTTATACAATATTTATTAATAAATTATCAATAAAAATATTGTACTTTATTAAAATAAATCATTTAAATATCAAATTTATTGATAAATTAATATTTATTTTAAATATATTTAATTATTAAATCAAATTTCATTTGAAATTTATATATTTTGAAGATATTTTAAATTTAATTATATTTACTAATAATTATTAATTTAATTTGATTGTGAAAATTAAATAATTATTAAATTATATTATATTATCCATAATTTTATTAATAATTATTAAATATATAATATTAATTAAATTATTCATTACTCTTATCAATAATTAAATAGTATATATTTAATCAATAGTAAATTAGATTATAAAATAAACAGAAATAGAAAATAAAAACCACCTTTTTTAGTTTTCACAAATTTTGGAAACTCGAAGAAACTAAATCAAAAAAATAAACCAAAAACTTAAATAAACTTATTTTTTACTAAATTAAAAAAAACTAAAAACTAAAAATATAAATGAAAACAAACAGGGTCTTAGTTTTTGTCGTGTAAGAATAAAATTTTAGAAAGGGACATTCTTATTGTTTTTTCAAATATCAACTTTACTGAATATTCAATTATAAATCAAAGTATGTCAAATATAAATCTTTTTCTATGAAAAAAGCTCTATTTTATGGGAATGTTTTGATTCATCATGAGATAATTTTTCCTTTTTTAGCTCCAAAAGCTTTCATACTCTTTTCTATTTTTCCATTTTCATTTATATTAAGACAATCATAAAACAAGTTATATAATTTCTTAATTTTTTAGCTCCAAAAGCTTTCATACTCTTTTCTATTTTTCCATTTTCATTTATATTAAGACAATCATAAAACAAGTTATATAATTTCTTAATCTTCTTTTCTTCTAAGTAAAGAAGAATTCACTAAAGAAAATTTTCGCTCAAGTTAATGCCAATCAGTACAAGTAAGGGTTAAACACACAACGTAGACATTAATACAAAAGGAAATTTTTGAAGCAATAAGGATTAGCTAGTATAAGGCAACAACTCGATGCACAGACTCTAAAAGAAATTGAGGCTCTGGGCACACTAGAAAAGACATTTGCATCAGCATTCTATACCAAACATAGCCTCCCTTATCATCATCAGAGTAATCCATATATCTGCTTGAATAGTTTAGCGTATCTTTCTTGCCAAATAAAGTAGACTGAGCATGAAAAGGATAGCTTTCTTAGGTGTCATCTAGGAAGTAACAAGTTGATTATAGGGACATCTAATTGATAGTTTGAAGCCATATTTAATAATGTTTAATTGATTGACAGATTCATCTTTAGCACTGCATAAGACATAGGCTTTAGAATCAATCTTTTTGTTGAATCAAGGGAGGTTACAATTAGTGTTTTGATGATAACAAAACATAATTAATACTAATTTGTTTATTATTTTAATGAGAGGAACATATTAGAATAAAATGAAGCCATAAAACCAAGAAGATAGTGTATGAAGTTGATAAATAAAAGTTGAAGTTTGCAACTAATGAAATGATCAACAGGAACAAAAGAAAAATAAAACTCATCAAGGTCATTTCACATTATATATATTTACTTATAAGCTCACTTTGTTAATATGATAATCCAAAAGGCTCGCCATACATAATCATTTCATCTTACTTCATTGCATAAGTCATTAAATTCGTCAAGAGGCATTGAAGCTTTTGATTTTAATATAAAAGCCTCTTGATCTTTAAATTAATATTTTGGGAACAATTTGGAAAGTGTTTTAATCATATTTGGAGTAAGCAAATTTTCTTTGAGCATTTGAAGTTGTTAAAAATCATGTTTTCAAGGTGAATGATCAATCTATAGAAGTTAGTGGTTCACCCATATAGGATAAAGTTGTTAAATTTGAAGTATTAAGAGTTTGCTATAAAATTGGATGATGTATTGGTCAACCAATCTACCATATTGGTCAACTAGGATAGTGTCCAATGACTAGTGAATCTAGTGTTGTAAATGCATATTGGTCGACCAGTATGCTATACTAGTCAACCAATATGTCAAATATAGCCATTGTAATGGCTAGTTCTTGGCTTCAACAGCTTTTTTTTTTGTCCCAAATACCATAAATAGGTGTTTTCTTATTGGTATTAGTATGAAGAAGGTTTTAGTGTTGTATACACGTATTTAAAAGAGTTTTTCATTCATTTAAGTCGATTGGTAACAGTTGAGGTAGAGAATATCAATGCGTGGGTTCAATTTGGAGCAACTCTTGAGGAACTTTACTTTAAAATCGCTGAGAAAAATAAAATCCTTGCTTTGATGGCATAAAGGACTTCTAAGGATCCATACCTTCCTTTTGCCAACTTTGAGGTTTCTTCTTCAAGTACGAAAATTTTACTCTTATTCGATTGTATCATACTTATGTGAGTGATTTATTTTGGAGTTATCAAGTGACAAAATGAGGTATTTTGAGTTGTAATATTTGTTTAAGGAAATATAGTATTGTATAATAAGGTGAAGCAACAGAGATTGAGGTTCCTCTTCACCTTGAAAGAAGATTGTAAGAAGGTATCCTCTTTACTAAAAAGATTGTACAAATGTTATTCTTCAACTTGAAAGAAGAATTACAGTGGAATTTTGAGAAGAGTCATAGGAGTGGACATAGGCAAGGGTTGTTTACCGAATCACTATAAATTAGTTTGTATTCTCTCCTCCCTATCTTCTTTAAATTATTGTTAAATTATTTGATTAATTTATATTAAGGAATTTCCTTATTTTTATTGATTATTTTTAAGTGAGTATATTTGTTTTAAAAATTGTTCAATTTTATGAACATCCAATTCACCCTCCCTTTAGGTTGACATAGTTTATATCCTATAGTTAATTTGTTGGTTCTAGTTTAGTAACATAATTATTTAAAGGCATTCTTTAGCTTATACATATTTAGATATATATGATAAAGTCTACAAGGTATTGGATCATAATTATGATATTTATATTATATTTATGTATTATCTAAAAATTATTGTTAATTATTTTCTATTGAGACTATACACTAATGGAGCATACAAAGACTAACACTTATTATATTTCTTCCATATGATGGAAGTGGTTGATCTCATTTACTAAACGTATGGAAATACTTAAAGTGATTAGGGTGAATGTGCCATTATTCTTTATTAGTGTATATTTGAGAAATCGTTGACCAAGGTATAATGATACTTTATAAAATAGTTTTCAAATGTCACTAACAGAATTAATTACTAATAGTAGAGAAAAAATATGAATGGACTCAGATAGAGTACAAATTAATTCCATACTCTATGTCTAATCAAAACATTGTGTGATAAAATGATTGAATTATACTAAAAAAATCATATACGGAAAGGTTAGCCAAAATCACTCTAACATTCTTAATATTTTTGGAGTCACGACATATTGCTAGATATTAATCTTAATCTATGGATATAAATTTTCTAATTAAAGAATTGAAAGAAAATTTCAAGAAGTTTAATTTATCTAATTCTAAATATGATTTAAAGTTATAATTTATATCAGTTGTCAATATATTTAGGAAACTAATGGGTTAGACACAAAAGAATGGTTGAAGAGAGAAAAAGGCATTTTTAATCAAGTTGGACTGATTTTGAAGTTTGAGAAATTTTAGGATTAAAATGAGATATTTAATAAATAAGGATCAATATTTCATATTGAATCTTATTTGTATCTACTTGGTATTTAATTAAAATTGATTATAATTATAATTATAATTAAATTAAATTGCTAAAAAATCTCAAATACTATTATAAATAAACTTAGGATCTAAGGGAGCTAACACTTCTTACTTAACCTTCTCTACACCACTTATAGAATCTCACAAAATGTTTTATATGTACTATTAGAATTTAGACACATGCCATTATTAGGGTTTTGATCATTAAGTTTTAGAAATGGTTCAAGGAAATACAAGAAAATGATCATGCTTTGTAATAAGGTATGAATTATGATTCATACTTTATTATATTTTATGAATCAATTATGTTAAAGAATTTAATTGATATGTGCTTTCAGAAACAAAACAATTTTTTTTTGTTTATTCTTATGGGCTTGGGATCGGATCCCACCCTAATTTTCCAACATTAATCATTTTATTCTTGGTCTTTAAAATTTTCTCTAAAGAAATCTAAAATATGAAGTTACCTTGTAGATATGATATCAATTTTCCCATCAACCCAATCACCATAAAACTTTCTATAATTAATTGAAGTCACTCATTCTTATACCTCGGATCCATCATAGAAATGACTGTCATGGTACTACCAACCATAAGCCAATAAGTATTGAATTTCTCTATCATTTTCTTGGCCATTGTTTGAATCATCTTGTTAGATTTAAAAAAATCCACTCAGACAGTGCTACTTTAACCTCACACATGTAGCAAAGCAAATGCATGAAGTTAGATAATTTATTCCTAGGAAAAACTCAGAAACAATATGAAATACTGCCAATTTTTCATAATTTGCTTTAGCTAACTCCCATTGCTTTTATATTGGAAAACGAATATATTGAGAATCTTTTTGTCTCAACCTTATAAATGATGATGATGATGATCATCATCATCATACCCAGTCCGAAGTTTCATAGTGAAGCGGGGTCTGGGGAGGTCTGATAGTATGTAGCCTTACCCCTAAATAATAGGCATAAAACTTAGTATGTTTTATAGGTGTTAGAGTATGTTTTTAGTGTTTTCTTAGTTGATAATCGTGTGCTTAAGATTTAGATTTATGTTCTTATTAGTGTTTTGCATATTTTGCTTGACTATCGTTACTTAAGTCAAGAGTTTGATCTTAATTTATACTTAAAGGATTTTTTTTATGTGTTGGGTGATGAGTGGAGATGGGAAAAAGTAAAGAAAAGAAGAAGAAAAAGCTAGAGAATCAAATCTGGCATGATAGTGCAACAAGCAGCAGAAGGCTTTGCACAATTGTGCCAAAAAGCCTAGATAGTACCATGCACGATTTTACAGGGATTTTTCCTAGTTGCAAATTTTTTCATACTTTTGATGCTTGAGGGCTATTTTTGGAAGATTTGCATATGGAAAAACTCTAGATAATAGAAGAATCATGACTATAAAAAGAAGATTAAAATACCAATTGACAATCGTATAATTATAATTAAAGAAGATCAAAAAAGGAGAACTCTTAACAACAAGGCAACAAAATTTCCAACTCAAGGCCAAAGAAAAAAGAATTCTAGATTTCATTCACTACTCTTTTCTTATTTCCTTTTTGTTATTATATGTTAAGGATGATTAGATGGATATTTAAATACATTTATGGATTGTTAAATTCCTTTTTAGGAATTACTTTTGAATTATTTATTGAAGTTTGCATCCTTGATTTAATGAATATGCTTTTGATGTTTATTGTTGTATAATAAATTTGGATCAAGAGATTGGTTAATTCACTTGTTTTGTGTTGCACATTCAGAGAGAGGATTGGCCTATAAACATCAAATTAATAGGAAATTGTGTATTAGGTATCCATAGGATTGCTTCAAACTGTTATATAGTTAGAAAGAGTTTTAATAGAATGAGAGATCACAATTCCATTTCTATCTATTTTAATTAGGATTAGTTGATTAAATGTGGGGAAAGGGTAATCATAAGTATTAGATATCTAGGATCAAGTACGACTAAATGAAAAGGGTAAAGTTAAAAGTAATAAGGATAGAAGCAATTCCTAGTTTTATCATTGATCAATCAATTTTACAATAGCCTATTTCATAGTTTATTTATTAAGTATTTATTTTTAGTTTAATTCTTAATTAATCATCTCATTGTTTACCTTGAAATTTTTTTACTAGAATTGTTAGGTAACTATGCAATCCTCACGGAAGCGATATCTTTTATACCATAAGTTTTGATATATATACTTGTAGTACAAAATTTTTTCTATTTAAAACTATCAAGTTTTTTTCTTCGTTTTCAAGATTGTTATAGCATTTATTGTATTTTAAGTTACTTTAATGTAATGACTTTAATACTTTTCTTGTGTGATCATAGGTGCATGAACATATGATCCATAAGGAGTTTGAGCAAAGTAAAAGATAAACAAGTTTCTGATATCTGCAAATAAGAGAGGGAGATTTGAAAAGCGAGATGCCAAAATGTGATAAAAAGAACAATGGTGGAGGACAAAACATGTAGAACAATAAAGAACACTTGTAGACTTCACGAGGCTAGGGTTAAACACAAATTAACAAGGGATAATGAGACCACCAATGCAGAACAATACTTTTAAAATCAAACCAGCACTGCAGAATATAATGTAAACTAACATTCAATTTTATGAACTGGTTAGTGGGGATCCTAATGCTCATTTGGCCAACTTCCTTTAGATTTATAACATTTTCATATACAATAGGTTGTTGGAAGATGTGGCCAAGATGAGGCTCTTTCCTTTTACACTTAAAGGTTGAGCCAAAGCAAGGTTAAACTCTCTTAACCAAAAAAATGCCATAATAGGGGACTAACTGGAGCAAGCCTTTTTACCTAAATATTTCACCTTAAAAAGGACCACTAGACTCATGAAGGAAATCACAAATTTCCAGCAAAGTGAAGGGGAGTCTTTATATGAAGCATAAGAGTGATTCAAAGAATTACAAAGGAGCTACCCATATCACAACTGTTTAAAGGAATTCCTTTTGCAAACATTCTACAGTCGAGTGAACCACCCATGCGAGGCACCATAGTTATAGTAGTTGGTGGCCTTTTAATAAGGAAAATGTTAAGGTAGCACATGATATGTTAGAAGAGACGGTAAACAACAGTTGTCTATAGACATCGGAAAGAAGTAAACAATATCCAACCTTTAGAGATCAGAAGAGAGTGCTTACTGTGGATTCACTGATAGCATTATAGGCTCAAGTAATGAACCTAACCAAACAATTGAATAGCTTGAAAACCACATCTTTCAGTGCTCTCAAATTAATTTTGTATGGATGCGACTATATAGATAAGAAAGCCATGTCTTTATTAATTTCTTCCTAATGGAAAACAACTGCATGGAGCAGTTTAACTTTATGGGAGAACATAATGATCGAGGAGGTAACAATCCCTACTTTAATACTTATAATCCTAGATGGAAGAATCACCTGAATTTTTCTTGGTCTAATAATATAGGAAATCAAATAAGAACTTAAGGCCTACCAGGATTTTAGCAAGATAGATTCAGTTCATTGGAATCAAATATGGATATGCCAATGGATGTGTTGAATTCAAAGTTCATGAGCCAAGATACGAACCAAAAGAGAATGGAAACTAAGTTCGATTAAATTGTAAAGAACCATGTATCTTCCATTCACGATGTGGAGGTTCAAATGGTCAATTAACTAATGCATTATCTTCAAAAAATGTGGAGAGTCTCCCAAGCAACACATGATCAAATGTAAGTGAGAATCATCTAAAAAGTAAGCAAATTTCACCAAGTATAAATGCATGAGAAAAAGGAAAAAGATGAAGAGAAGAAAAAGGACACTTCTTATGTTTCTCCTGTTGGATCGGAGAAAGAAAGCACGCTATATTTGGAGAACCGGTAGATTTCAAAACTTTTTAGAAATCATCTTTGCAGCGGAAGCAACATATCTAAATAATCAGGCCAATCCATACATGATATGGTATAAGGATAATAATAAACATAACCAAGATGAAGAGTATTACCAACTCCTTTGCTACATCTTTAATTCCTTGCTGCGCAATCCTATCCTTCTTCTTGTATCTAAAACCTTTGCTTTTGAATCTCTTCCTTTAGCATTCTATCTTCTCCTTGTTGCTGTAACCTCAACCAATTTAATTTATCTCTTGTTCTTCTAGGACAACTAGGTTAACAAAATCCTTTGGTGGGAAAGGAGAAGAGATGTTTGGCGAAGATTTTCTTAGAAGAAAAATGAACCAAAAATGAGACTCTTCTCTTGGTAATTTCGGCTCACTCATGCATGAAAGGAGAGAGAGAGTCAAACCATGCAAGAACCCTTTCTTACACACTCAATTTCGGTTATGCATGGAATGGAAGAAGAGAATAGC
>JAOSBM010000005.1:24220025-24236640 GCA_027568955.1 Erythroxylum tenue | reverse complement strand
TTAAATCAATAATAATTTACAATTTTGTTAAATATTACATTTGCAAAAAATTATAAAACAAATGTAAATTAAAAAATAATTATAATTCATATTTATTAAATTAAATTTTTTTGGGAAATTGAAAATTTCAAAATTATTAATTCAAATTGATTAATTATAAATTTTAGAATATTCAGATAAATGAAAACAAATTCATAAATTTTGCAAATTTATTTTAAATCAATTTATTTTCGGTTAAATAACATTTATTAATTATTTCACAATCTACGACGTCTACACAACAAGACGTCGAAAAAAGGTTCTTTTCTGCGACGTCCTCCAAACGTCGCCATAACAAAACCTTCCTCGACGTTTACTTCTAACGTCGTAAAATATCCACACATTTGCAGACGTCTTCGTATACGTCGTAGAATGGTTATTTTCTGCGACGTCCTTCGTACGTCATTAAACCTGATCAATCCGTGACGCTTACTTCAGACGTCGTAAAATATTTACACCTTTCCTGACGTCTTAAAAAACGTTGACGAATATCTGAGCCTTCAATGACGTTTTCTAACAGACGTCGTAGATCACTAATGCATGCCCTACCCTTCACGACGTATTTTGTGACGTTTTCATAGACGTCCTAGATAGTTGTCTACGACGGTTATGTGCCTTCTGCGACGTTTGAAAAACGACGCAGAAAGTCTCCTTTTCTTGTAGTGAAATATTAAAATTTTAGTTTGAAGGACTCGAGTTATGAAAACACAAAATGTTGGTTCCTAGTTAATTGCCAAATTATATAGCTCAAGCTTTTGTCTTTCCTTTAGTGGCAATATCACCGAACAATATTATTTGTGAACAATTATCGATCACCAAATCAAAAGCAATGGAGCTCCATGGCGAACTGATCGAAAGAGTTGAGGAAATGCCTTCCCTTAGTTCTCCCAAAATAAGAATTTAAAATGCTTATTACAAAATTAATGTAGGATGGAAATTTAATCAACTACATACCATGTGTTAGGAATGAGTGTCTTTTCACACAACCAAAGGCAGGCCATATGTGTAGGAGGTAAATACAACAACTGCATTTAGAGAAGCACCTCACATGCAAAACACAAACAAATATGCACGTAAACTACGTAACATCACATATTTCTTCCACAAAAACCAACGCTCTTCTCTCTTTAATTATTCTATCCTTTCTAATTCGCCACCAAAAACATCAATCACGTCTCATCATTTCTTTCTAGCCTTCAATTACGTATTTTGCTACGTTTTCAAATGGGAATTAAGTTTTGGCTTGTGCTCGTCCTCACGGCCATAGCCATGGTGGTCGAGTGCACAATATGCGACGCTGAGACGAATCTTGCAACCCATTTCACCGGCGGGTTTATCGGTGATCACATCGGCAAAGAAGAGGAGATCATGATGGAGTCTGACATAAGCCGGCGACTCCTGGCTCAGAAGACTAGATACTTCAGCTATGACGCTCTCAAGGCTGGTGCAACTCCATGCCAGAAGAAAGGCAAATCTTATTTCAATTGCCGTGGACATGAGAAAGCGAACCCTTATAGGCGTGGTTGCAGTCACATCACTCACTGCCAAAGATTCACTAACTAATCTCAAATCCTCTCACCACCTTGCCAATTGTGAAACTGAATATCTATGCCAGTCCCAGTTTCGTATCCAAGACTTAATTTTCCTTGTTCTTGTTTGTTTGCTTGCTTGTTTCCAGTAGAACGATATTAATTACTTATAATCATCGTTCCTAATTGTGGTTTGATATGTAAGAAATAAAAGTGTCCCCGTGTTAATTTGTCTCCATTTGTTCCTACCTTAAAACAAGTTTCAGCTGTTGATGCACATAAAATATTATGATTGTGATTTTGATACATTCTTATTCATCTGAATTAGAGGTCGAGTTGCAATCAAGGTTATAGTGCATTAAAAAACATATTTGAGATCTTTTATCTTGTACTGGTTGCTATATATATACATGTATATTAAGACCCAGTTGGAGTCGTTGTTGAAAAGGATCTTTATCAATGAGATAAGAATCCATCCTCATATTCAACGTACACGCCAAAGGACAAGTCAAAAGGAACCACTCGAGGACTCTTTATGACAAAGTTGAATCACAGACAAACGAAAATGAAATGGTTGCCATTGGATAGCCGCATAAAAATTGTCTTCTACAGTTTTAAGTTGGTTCATCTTTTTGCCTGTATTCATAAACATCAAAATGTGAAATTTACAACCAAAATGCAGGGGAAGTAAAAGTTTAAAACTATTTCATGCAGACTTCTATGGGCTAAAATCTTTCAACTCTACGAGTTGATTTGAAATTTAGGAGATCACTAGCTACTTTATTAGTTCAGTTACTGACTTTAAGAGTTTAGGCCGTTCATGGCTAGGAATGTCAATAAATTTGAGAATAAAAATCAACTAAAACGCATACTTGGTAAATTTAGCTGGCTAGTTTTATGCAGGTGTGCATATCACAAACCAGCTATCACTTTTTTGCTCGTACATCACTCTCATCATTAACCCTTCCTTAATACTTTGCAGAACAAAAATAACAGCATCATTGTTCATTGCGTGTGCAAGAAGTAGTGAAACAGATGATTGCTAATAATGAGACAACAAAATCATTAATATGATAGCATTGCGTAGGGGCAATGGTTTAGCTCCAGGAACATTAGCTGAGAAGCCAAACAAGAGGAGAGAATACCCGAGTACAGAATCCTCTTCCTTCCATCTCAGATAACGCAACTATGAACTGTGGAATTCGAATGGGAAAACATATATGTTGATCTATAAGACCATCACATTACTTTATCCATATAAGATAAATCTTTGAAACTTCAAAAGAACCACCATCTTCTCCGCCGACTCCTCTGCACCAAAATACATAACAAACATTGCACAAGTGAATGCATCATCACAGACTACAGCAACAAATATTCAAAACTTGGCTATATGTTACTGGACATATGATAGGTATGATAGCTGAAGGAGGTAAGGTATGATGATATCATCTTCATTAAACAAATCAAGCATAAGATATAATCATGAATGAATATTGAACCAGGGCAATAAAATGCCCAGTTCCGAAGAGATTTTACAAAGAATCAGCAAAATCTGCTGCTATACTAGAATAGAACACAAACAGAAGAAAGAATAGATAAAGCAAATAAGATATTGATTCTCCAATTGTCAGTGGCATGGCCCAAAAGTTTTGCAGCCCAATCACAGCAACTTAATTATACAAATTCTAAAAGAATAAGGACAAAACCTTTTTATCCTGATTTGGCGATTGTAGAACAATAGGCCTAGAAAGGACAGCATTGTCAATGTTCTGCAAGAAAGGTCGGACCTTCTCCTCCAGCATTTCATTCAACTACAATTCAGAATAGATCATATAGTACAGGGCAAATGGAAAATGCAAGTGGCAAAATTTTTTCTAAAGATGTGCAGAATAGCATTGAGAAAGCTTATTCAGATACAAATATAAAGTACAACCTTTGAAACTAAATTAGTTTTTCCTTGAATAAGGTATGTGTGATGGCTTTTATGTGCTCAAATGCCTACAAATTATTGGAGTTTATATTTTTCAACGCCAACTTTTTGACAATAAAGCTAAGAAAACGTCATATAACTCCATTCGTAAATAAGAAACAGAGCAGTAAACTCATTTCTCAGTGATGTTACAATAGAGATCTACAGATCTATTAACTGTCTCAAGATAGCACACACATGCAAGCTGGTTATCTGATATAACACAGCATTATCAACCCAGAAGCATAAGTTCACAAATCTGCCACCCCACTATAAAATTATGTAATTTACCCCAATTGAGTATTCATAATCAATGTATCAAGGACTTGGGCATGTTAAAAGAATGTGAACTTTTGAGACTATTGTGAAAAATAAGGCTAAGTACTTGTAACACTGTTGTAATATATTGCCCAATCCAGTTCAGGGGTAATATGTTGCGCCATGACCATTTGTCACATGTTACTATGGGTCAGACATTGCCTTTACAGAAATTACTCTGTTACTCAAGCAGTATTGCATATAAAATCAAACTTAGTCTATTATGAGTGAACCAAAGGTATCGAGATTGATTGTCACTGCATTATGAAAACTATTGGAGGAGGAACTTGTGATTTCTTTTGTCAGTTCAAGTGATTAACTAACCGTTCTATTTACAAAACTTTTGAGAGGAACTCAAGTTGAAAATGTTTAAAACAAGCGTGGTCACATGACATTTATGCACCAATATGAGGAAGAATGTTAAAAATAAAGGTATTTATGAAATGCTACTGGTAACCCCTATTATAACCTAATATTAAATATATACACACACACACACAAATAAGCATATGAGTACCTTATGCCACATTCTTCCAATCTCTCTTACTCTTTACGATAAAAGAGACCTTATGTCAATTTTATTTAATTCCAGGGCACATTTACAAGTCAAGGTTATACTTCAATCCGCCAGTCAAGTAAATCCTAGACAAAGTATATAATAGAGGAAAAAAGATGCAAACATCACCAACCTTGTCTTGACGCCATTTAGTTTCCCATTGTGCATCCAAAATCTTATCAGCGATTTCTCTTTGTGCATTAAGAAGGATAGTCATCTCATAGAATTTTTGGGGACTTTTAAGATCTTCCTCACTCCAGGATGATTCATTCAATGGTAGGTCCAACTCCTGCAAAATATCAATATTTTCTCATTAATTGAACAAACTTCTTACTTCAGTATCCTATTAACTTTTGAATGTCCCTCTCCATCCCTCTCTCTCTCTCTGTGGAAAGTTGTATCTCCAACCACAATGGATAGACGAATAGACGCTTTTCCAAATGCCAATCGTTCTTTTCTTCCAGTTATTGGCATGATAAATATACCTGCCATAACTTAAGAACTGGAAGACTTCCAGTGAGAATAGTTACTACTTACACCCCAGTTTTGTGGTCGTGGTGGAGGATCAAGCTTCTTGACCTCTGCCTCCAGTGCCTTCTTGGCCTTATAATATGGAACATTTTTCACAACAACAGGATCTTCTCTGGAATGGACAGGATCTATGGAGATCAAAGCCTGCAAATGGCAAATATGTTCTGATCAGAACTTTGGAAAATAATTTCCCTGAACAAGGAAGAGCTAAGTGCTAATAAAAACCCAACAGACTCTTCTAGCAATGTGAACATAAATGTGTCCTTAGCTTTTCCACAACACAATCAATATGCATGTCTCAAGTGCTTAAAGACAAATAAAAATAAAGCATAACACTTTAAAAAGATATAACCAGGAAACGACATCAGTTAGTCAAAATTAGTAATGCATACACTACAACATTGAGCACTTTCTCCATGTAAACAGTTTACATCTTATAATAAATATCATTACCCCCAGCGAAAATGCATAATATATTACAATTCATAGCTCAAGGCTACTAATTTAGCATACGATAACAGAACATCATCTTACTTCTTGCAAGTGCTCCCATCCAGGCTTTCGCTTGGCTACAGCATCACGTAATTGATTATACCGCATTGATTCCTAGACCAACAGAAATCAAACAGGATAAAACTTGTTTGCCAAAGTATTACAGGAATTGGCATGCATGTAACTATTAAAAAATTATTTATTCACTCAGCTTGGCTTATGATTTTGGAATTTAATAAAGTTATGGTGAAGTACAACTTGTATAAAATAGCGTATGTTAGATATAGTATTGGCCACTTCTGCAAATTTCAGGGTGAGGCTTCAGGCACCGAGATTAGGCAGGAAACTTCAATTCATGGTGATAGCAGCAATAAGTTTAATGTCATGCCATCCAGAGCCTTACCTAATCAATGGCCAGAAGCATGATATAAATGATTATCACAAATCCCTCGCCTAAAATTTCACATGGAATACTGCTCGAGCTAACAATTTTCATAGGATAGATAACAGTTCTGTACAGTCGAGTTGGAAAAATAGAGGCACGTACAACAGCAGAGACTTGTGTTAGCAGCAGTTCATCCAGTTTGGTGGCTTCAACCAAACATTGAAATATTGAAGATCTAGTAAATGCAGGAATAAATATTTTTGATGCTTCTCTCAGTGACATGCTCAACCTTAAAAATGGTTCTAGGCAAAAAAAAACATTTAGCAGCTGCAATATGCACTCCATTTATATATTTAAAAGGGGCTAGAGATGCAAAGACCAAATATTAAATATTGAAACGATTTTTGAACCAAAGGATAATCCAGGAAATTTTGAAAAGCATAAAATGGGTTCAGGAAACAGAGGGATAAAGAAGCTATTTGACAATATACCCTGTACTGCCACCAAATTTTCTGCCTGACATCATCATCATAGTCGAGTCCACCAACAATCTGAGGTAATGAAAACAACCAAAACGCAGCAATGCTGGGATCTCTCATGCTGTCAACTATATGCTGAAATAGCAACCACAAAGGAAACTAATCCTTAGATTTAAATAAGATGGCAAATTTGCACAACATCTGCTGACATATACTACATTCTATGAACAAAGTTAAATCAAGTAAGAAACTTAGCATAATTATGAAACCCATTCTATATTATGATCATACTATCTTGAAACATCAGAATTAGCTAATATTTTCCTACTATTATAAATAGAGGGCTAAAACCTAGTTAATAACAAGTATTTCTATTATCTATTTTCTCTTATACATGGCATCAAAGCATTAGAAACCCTAAAGAAAACCAATGACGATGGCTGCTATAGGGCGTGAACAGTACTGATGTGGTACGGTTCACACCACCCTGCTGTTCATTGAAAAGTTACGGGTTTTAAACTGATAGAGTGATAACCTGGACTAAGATATCAACTTCACTTATAAATGTTGGAGAACTCAATACAATAGTGATGATTTAAGCAAAACTCTTCAAATGATGAAGAGTGTATGATAGTTTGAGTAAGCATCTCAACAAAAATCTCCTTAGGTTGACACTTTATGATAAAAATTGCCAAGAATGAAGATTTGTAGATGAAGGTTTCAAATCTACATAGAAAATTGTATGAATTTAGGGTAAAGGCAATTTGTAACAAACTGAAGCATCTATGGTTCACTTGCGAGAAAGCGCTACATATTTAGCATATTATGTTATGGATTCTGATAAAAGTATCCCATGCAAAATAGTACTATTTTGGAATATTAAAGTTAGCTTGTATTACCCTGCTATTATAAGTAGGAAGCCTAAAACCTAGTTAACAATAAGCAATTGTCTCTGGCATTCCCTTCTAAAAATCACACATCATTACCAATTTTAGGATCCAGCATATGGAGCCAGCTAGAATATGCAAAACATAATAATTACTACATATAAAGAGGAAACAGAATGAAAATAAACAAAACAAAAAACAAAAAACATATATTGTTTTGATTAGTGAAATATTTATCTTTGTCACCTCGGGCAACCAATATAGGAAAAGAACAATTCACGAATCATGCAAGTAAAATACTATCATGAAGAATAAAACACCCCAATGAAATGAACAATTACAGGGGCCACAGAGCACTTCAAGTGTTTCAATTCAGAAAACCAACATCATACAAATAAAACACTGCAATGTAAAATAACAGGTTGATGTAAATACAAAGCAGAAGATACCAAATAAACTATCTGCATGCCCCGATAACATGTTTTTATTTGACAATCAAATATACACTTTCTTAAAAGTTGATCAAAGTTCTGGAGTAGCATATTTTTTCCCTAGCAAACCACTGCTTCACTGAGACCATGGCAATGCAATAGCATGCCATTCCACTATTTGCACAGACAAGAGCACTAGCACACATGCACCATCAGAATGTACCTCACATTCTAAAAGTGGTATAAGCCATAGAATGCAGGCCCAGCCTCCTCACTAGCATATTGTAAATTTAGGACATTGCAATTGCAAATAATTAGGTACAGATTTCAATTGCTTTCAATTCAACTGTTAAAGATACAACCCAGTCTCAACCAAACCTTAAGCAAGTGGAATTAGAATATTTACCAACAGGGAAAAGGACACTTGCCTCATAAGGATAGTCCATCTTTTTCAAGACATTAATGGCTTTCCATGGGGGTTCCATGATCTGCAGAGAAGTGCAAAGCTCGTAAGGATGCACAACTTCAACAAATGTAACGGCAGAATATAAACTATAAAGCTTCATGGCAATGATATGTAGAGCATATTTAAATTATGCAGACACATTATGCAATGACCATTTTCTATTGCTACTGCATTATTAACTCTTAAGTTGTTCATTTTTCCCCATTACAAACTCTATAATAAGTTTTTAAGTAAAATATTTGTTAATTAAAAACTGCTTACATCTACTTAGTACTAACTTTTTTTCTTCTATATACAGTTTTCATTTGATCCAAACAATTACCCGAATCAGCAAATCAGAAAATCACTGTTTCACTACAGATTTCCACCATTTAACTGCTTAGCTATAAATTGCACATTATTGTTCTCAAGATTCGAGGAAAACTTCACAACACCCCATTCAAGAATAGGGAAGCAATTGTATTATTTTAAGGGGGTAGAACGTTAACATGCAGCAACATAACAAAAGTTACACAGCCATTTATAAATATAATTTCTAAGATAAGATTGTTGTTGGTGCATTCACTGTCAGGAACTCGTATTCTCACATGTAGAAGTTACAAAAGAATGCTTATAAGACAATAAAGCATTGCAAATCCACAGCATCTGTGCTAATAATTAGACTGTGCGGTCTGCACATATTTGTTATGTTGTGCAGAAGGAAAAGATATTTAAATTGATATGTTGCAGCTTTTAAAGAAATTAACTAAAAGGAGTCTATTAGCATAGTTATTTTTCTGTTCTAAACACATGTGATGAGCTACCTGACTATATTCGAGAAATCCATTTTCAAAAGGAAGCAACAGAATAAATCCAGCATCACTAAATTAAAAATATAGAACTCACATCATCTGCAGAGATCCTGATTTGTAATTTGTTTTTGCATTCAGGACAGCTCATTACACCCTGCAAGGCAGGGAAATATCAAACTAAAAGATTTTTCATGTTCTGCAAGTATTGCAACTTAGGGCCAAGGATGCAAAGTTGTCTCGGTCACCATATGCATCCAAGTCCACAGAAAATAGAAAGTTAGTTGCTTGAAATGAAGAAATGCACAGCCATATAAGTCACAGTCAATAAAAAAACATAAACCATAAGGGATTAAGTACAGGGAGGGCGTGACATGTCTTAAAATGTAGGCTGCAAATGCATGGACATTCAAGTCTCACCGTTCCATCACAAGTTGGGCAGTCTTTGGATGGCAAAGGCATATTAAGATCTATAGTGGAGGGCAGATGCACCAGCCCAGCGCGATTTTCAGTAATGGCATCTGCAATACACTCTGCTGTAGCCTTCTCTCCACTGAAATGAGCAATATAAAACTAATAATGTAATGTAAAAACAACAAACTAGTATGCATAAGTAGTCAAATGTTAAATAGGAGATAATAATATAACATTAAATCAAAAAAAAAAAGGAAAGGCACAAATATTAAGTTATTCTCATACATAAGTAGTTAAATGGTAAATAGGAGATAATAATATAACATTAAATGAAAAGATAGGAAAGGCACAATTATTAAGTTATTCTCAACTGATGTATAAAAGACCATATTTCAATATTAAGAATGAGAAATAGTTGTTTGCTTAGATCAGGCAAGAAATCAGTGAGAGGAGAAACAACAGGTGAAGTGGTTGCTCTTAAACCTCATCCTGAAATATTTTGGTTGCACATAAAAGAAACAATCCAATAGATAATGATCCTAGCAGATCAGTAAACGTAGACTAACCAGTCCATAACTTGTGGTTAATACAGATACCACTATGACGTCAAAACTACCCAATAAAGTGCTTATCTTCTTGCCTTTCTTTCATTTTATTTTCAGCCTTGGGGGTATTTTATTGTGTTAGGAGTCTTAATGGCAATATGGTTACAGCCCATGTGCATTAAACTTATATTCTACTACATCTATATTTATTTCTTTCAATCCTCTTAGCTGCATTAGGCTAGATAGTTGAATTGGATCTACTTACACTGTTGAAATGAGACATTAGTTTTGATTATACATGAGAACTGAATAAGTGATTTCTATCTGGATCAACTGCTTTTTACATAGGATATTTCAAGATACTCAAGTTGATGAATTTAACCAAAATGATGTACCTTCTTAGTGTGCAACTTTTAACTTGGTACTGCACCTTCCCTGATCCTCTGCACATGGTACATCGCAATGCCTGCCATCCATTGCATGTCCGACAATTTCTGCAATTCACACAGACGACCTCTTGTAACAGGGCTAATACAAACCTTTCAGATTACATAAAGCACCTTCAGTAGGAACACTTAATTTTAGTTCTTTAAAACAAAGAAATACAAAATGCACGTCACCGGCCAACTAAAATTTTCCGCACAATATTTCACTGTACTAGTGAACATGAAAGTGCACCATATGTTTTAAAAATGATGATTATTGATAACCTCTGTACCCCTCCTAATCATGCTTTGCCAAAAAGAGGGAGAGAGAATGACCACCCATTTTGAGGGATATTGAACAAGAAGAGATAACCCATAATCTAGTACCATATCCAGTTCCACATATTCAAGTTCAAAATATGAAATACATAATTTACTGCATGAAAACTCTGATAGGGACATTTTTCTTTATAATGAATGGTCGTAACTTTTAGGAAGAATACTCATCTAAGATAGGAAAAGATCATTGGCGTGTTACCAGATATGAAGATTAACATTATACACATCAATTAAATTAAATTTAGTATAAAAGGACACTAGAACGGAAATATATTATTGCAGTGTCAGTACCTTTGACACACCACCTTCTTTCCCAGCTCCAATATAATATCATAGGTACCAAGTGTAGCAATTGCCTGCAAACAAGTGAACAGGGAAGACAATTCACAATGGCAATCATAACATAAAATAAAATTGATATTCCAAGCATTTTTCCAATTTTTACTACAAGGAATATGGGAAAGTAAATCCCTATCAATTGATAACAAAGTTCTACCTCTAAGCTAACCAACAAACACAAAACCAAGAAGCATGTAAGTGGAAAAAAACAATCAAAACACCATTATTGAATCTGCCAAATTCTTATACATAAAACAATACAACTAGAAGCATTCACAATGTAAATAGATTGAATATTTTGATCGAAACCTCAGCTAGTTTTGCATAGTTACAATCATAATCTAAAAATAAATGGATTTAGCATCCCAAAAAAGGCCATTTCTGGTTTTCCAGGTTCTACAGCATACAGAGAACCAATAAAGTGCAAACACCCTGTGATACAACAGCAAATCGCAAAGTAAATATTGAAACAACCTCCATGCTTATATGAAAATATTGAAATCCCCATCATGTTTACACCAACATAGAAATGCAATAATTTATGCAAATTCTATGTAAAAGCTCATAGAATGACTTAATAACTGATCAAGCAAACTTGAAAAAATTCAAGACATATTTCATTTATCACCATTTAACTAGCATAATTCATAAAGCTAAATATGGGTACTACTTTTCAATTTGTGGCAAATGTGGTGCACAATTTTTCAAGTGAAAACATATTCCATTCAGACACTAAACCAGTAATTCCAAAGAATTGTCACAAAAATCCAGTGTCGACTGCAGCTTCACTCTCATAAAGATAACAGCATTTTACTAGCTCTCCCACTAAAAAAATAAATTTCAATAAAAAGACAGAATACACACATATGAATTCAAAATCCACAACATTTGGATAGAACTTAAGCAACACCTAGTTCAGCAAACATAGAATACGTCCTCCAATCAGACTTGTAAACTTACACTAATGCAAACAGGTTAACGGAAAAATAATTGTCCTAATGTCAAAATAAAACAATCTCCAAGTTGTCGTATTGATATAACACAACAGTATCGCCGCATATGTAAACTCACATTTCATGTAAATAACGAAATCGCAGCTCCATAAGAAAGATAATTAGGGCAAAGATTGAATACCCATCTCTAAGCAAATGAAAAGTAGAACTTAAAAAAAAAAAGGAATTGGCACAACATGTCAGCTAGCACATAACCCAAAAGCAATGACAAAGTGAAAGACGGAGAATTGTACGAAGATGGAAGTGTAAGAGATCTTGGAGATGAGCTCCGGAACACCAAAGCCACGAGGAGCGGAGCCAACGATGTCAAAGGCGAGAGTGAACGGGGACAAAACCAGCTTTATGGGGAACTCGAAAATGTCAATCAATTGGTCTCCATAGCGAGTGGTAAAGTTCTTGTACTGGGAACCTGCGAAACGCTTCACACTCTTTATGAGACGGTCAGTGCCTCTCGACATGGCAGAGACCCACAGGAAGATGATGAGGATAACGTTGCCGGGCTGACTATGCAATCAGTAGTAGAAGTTGGCGTAGGTGTGCCGGGGACAAAATCTGTTCAATTTTTACGGTGTCTTATTCTGTTCTATAAATTTCAGTCATTTATTTACGTAAGTTTTGTATGGGCATCGCATAAATAAACGCGGATTCTGTATAAATGAATGACTGAGATTCATAAGACAGAATAAAACACCATAAAATTGGACAGAAGATCTCGTCTGGGTTCGGGACAAAATCTTCTATTCAATTTTTATGGTGTTTTATTATATTATATAAATTTCAGTCATTTATTTACGTAGGTTTAAATAAACGTGAATTCTACATAAATAAATAGCTGAAATTTATGAGACAGAATAAAACACTATAAAACTGAACAGAAGATCTCCTCTAAGTTTGCTGTGCTGTTCTGAACTGCTTTGTATAATTGTGCTTGTCCGTACCCAAACAGCGTTTTGTAACGATACAAATTCCATTCTTTTCATATTTAATGTACCGCAATTGTAAAAATTATTGTGTTTTATAAAAAATATTTACACGTGGATATTTTCAGAACAAAAATATTTAGGCTTTATTCCTTAATTTTGATTAATGTATCACTTAAGATTCTTATCATAATTATATGTGATTTTTAAAATAAATAAAAACTTATATATTTAGTTTTTATTAAATTAAAATGATTGATAAATTTAAGACCCTTTTGAATCATTTTTATATAAAAATTGCAATAAAAGGTAATAATTGGGAAAGAAAATACTATTTGTCTAGCTGGACCTAAGTTTGTCTACTTATATTTTTGAAGGCTTTTTGCCTAATAATATTGTTTTAATTTCAATATAATTCCTATGAATTGAATTTATAATGATCAAGCAAAAATTCAACGATCAATAATAAATTCAACCAAACATATAATTAAAACATGTATTAAATAATTAAAGTATCCATCCTCAGCCACATCTCTAAGCTTAACAAGGATTTTTTGCCATTAAACATAATAAAAATGAATCATTCGTAACATAAGAGAGAGAATTTGAGAAGCTATCACAATCTCCTCCGATCTTTCTTCTAATCCTCCTTTTATGATAAGAAACACTAAAACTGTGAAAATTCAAGTAAGGTGGTTATCAAACACCTTCCAAAAGTCTCCTAGGTTAAACTTTGGTTCTGTCTGATTCTGATGGGGCTGGGCGCTGCTACTTGAATCCATGAGATCGTTTGTTTTCAGCTGGAAGATACCTGCAAGACAATAAAGGCACGCCGGGAGTTGAATACCAGCAAGTCCCTCCGACGCTCAAGTTAGTCTTTTGGTAAGGGTTTGATGGCTACATGAACAGGGAAGAATAGGGTTCTGATCTCGTACTTGTATCATGGCAAAGTAGCACCTTATATAAGGAATAACTGCTAGGTTTAGGTCTTTACGTATGCATGGGAGGTTACCACCTACGAATGGGCCGTCGACGACTGGACCTGGGCCTAGGCCTAGCATGGCCGACCTAACCATAAGCCTCCCTACTCCTCGAGTCTGACCCAGGAGAAGGGTCGAAGGAGTACATAGGGATTATATAGCGTGTCTTCATGGCAGCTCGTGCTAGACCCGATCGATCAATCATCGTGATGTGATCGACCGATCAGATGTAATGACACGATGGACCGATCGAAAGTAATGACAGAACCGATCGATCGGCTATAGCGATATGGCAGGTCGACCGGGTGCAATGATGGGGTCGATCGGGCGAGTGTAATGGTAGCCGATCGATTGGACGTCGAAGCTTAAACAAAACGCTAGGTGTAATCATTACTGACGGTTCGCGTCCTCTGACAGACTATCATGTACGTCCTTTAACTGCTGTGCAGTTGTCAGGTGCGTCCTTTCAACTGCTGTGCAGCCGTAAGGTGCGTCCTTTCAGCTGTTGCGCCGCTTTGGATTTCTAACAACCCTAATTCACCTCAGCTCAGATCTTGCCACGTGTCTGAGCTCGGCTTGAATTTCCTCCACGCGTCCAACGTTGGTTGGAGCGTCCGTTCAATCGATCTTCTATATATACTTAGGATCGACAGACTACAGATTTTCTTCACGCGTATTTTGTTCTCCATCCTCTGTTCTCCTTTCATTTTCACCTTTTTGCCTGTAGTCACCGGAGTTTTCTTTCCACCGTCGTCCAAATTTCAAACTTCAATCACTAAACTAGGTACATCCTTTTTCCTCTCTTCATCCTATAAATTTTGTTTTTGTAACCATGTCGTCAACCAGTCCTAGAGGTGAAGTTAGTCCTAGGGATGAAACTGCCGAGAGGGCCTCGCAAATAGTCGGGCCGCTTGAAATAGCGGCGGAAATAATGACGGTGCCGGAGGTGAGGGGGGTTGAGGAAGCCACAGTGAGTGACCGAAAGGATGGGTTGGTCGTTGAAGAGCCGCCGAAAGATAAATCAACAATGACTGCGGGGGAGTTGAATCGATCGGTCATCAAAAATAATATCCCTACATCTTGGGGACCCAGGCTGGCCTCCGAGAATGAGCGAATTCATAGCAATCCAGGAGGGTATTTTGCTGTTTCTGACAGCTTTTTCTCGATCGGTGGTATGAAGCTTCCATATGCCCCGATCATCGATGAGGTGTGCGGTACCTACCAGCTGAGGCCAAGCCAACTTCCTCCGAACGGCTGGAGATTTATTAACGGTCTGGCCCTGCTATGCCATTATTTCGGGTGTCCCCCATCGGTCGGTGTCCTGCGCCATTTTTTGAGAATGAACCAGAGCTTAAGTGTCGGGGCCGGGATCCCTCATCTTTAGTATAGAGATGCACGCTATCGCCCGACTGGAACAACTTCAAAAGTCCAATCTTGGAGGACGAAGTACTTCTTTGTGAGGCCTTCGGTATCTTCTTTTGAATCCATGCAATGGAGATATCCTCTGGCCGAGCGATGGAACGACGTTTCAAATTTGTCCATTACTAGGGAGGAGTGGGGGGTGATTGAACAAATAAAGGCGCCCGGTTGGCACGATTTTGACTGCCTTATGATGGGATATCGTGGAGGGGCATCGGCCAATGCGTTTTTTATTAATCCCCTACTTCGAATTAGAAGGAGAAATTGCCCCCTGGTTGACTCCTCGTAGTTTAATTTCTTGCTATCTTCATAAGTATTGGTTTCGGTTTCTAACCTGTTTCTATATTCGCACAGCCATGGCCAAGCTCAGTGATTTCGCCGGGTCCTCCAGCTTCGCCAAAGGCCAGCGCAAAGTTGCTAGGCCTTCTTCAAAGATGAAAGAGCAAGGCAGGAAGGGGGAGGCCAGCGCGGATGTCGCTCGGTCGACTGTTCCTGAGCCGTCTGCAGCATTCGTTTTGGCTGTTGTTCCCAATCAGCCCTCAGTGATGACCCAGTCAGCAGGTGAGGACCGCGTGGTCATGGAGGAAGAAGAGGAGGAGTTGGAATGACCCCTCAAGAGGAAAAAGACAGTTCGGGTTCTCAACCGATCGCCCTGCCAATCATACCAAGGCAAGGAGAAGGAGAAGGGGGAAGAGCGTGTTGCCCGATCGGATAAAGGCAAGGGGAAGGGGCGAGCGGCGAGCGCCAGGAAGTGGAAGCCAGCGATCAGTCTGTATAAGAATGCATCGCTTGGGGATTTTGATGTGGCTCTTCACATTGCTCAGAAGGTCATTCCCCCTATGGACGAGAAACTTATAGATTCGTTGGATAATCAGGAGCTGTCAGCCCGTCTCATCCGTAGCTGTGCAAGGGATCTGACGTTCACCTCTGCGATGCATCGACGTGTCAAGCAGCTGGATTCGACTACCCGAAAGCTGGATCGGGAGGTTCACGATCTTCTTGAGCAAGTTAATGCTTTGAGAGCTGAACTTTCAGAGGCCAAGGAAGAGAAGGACGTTTTACGGGCTCAACTCACTTCCTTGGAGGAGGAGAAGAGTGTTTGGGAGGAGGGGAAGAGCGTTTTGAAAGGTCAACTCACTTCGGGGGAGGAGGAGAAGAGCAGGGTGGTTGTGGAAAGGGATGAGCTAGCGAAGGAATGTGAGGACTTGAATTCTAAGGTGGAGATGGAGCAGGAGCTTCGCTCAAAATTCCTCCAGGACTGCCATGAAGCAGTGAGGGATAAACTGAGGGCTGAGGATAGGCTGATGGAGCTGCGAGGCTCCATCAAGGAGCAGAGGGTTGAAGCGAT
>JAOSBM010000005.1:24200815-24215132 GCA_027568955.1 Erythroxylum tenue | reverse complement strand
TTTTATCAAATTCTGCCTATCTCAAAAAGTCAACTTTACTTCTATTCATCCCAAAAAGTCAAACTTCCTTAATTCTCGAAGTTCTCACACTTTCACTATTTATTTCTTACTTTTCAACTCTATTTAAAGAAATTCATTCACTATCAATTCTATTTAAACTCAAAACACCATTTTTGGCCATACTTAATCATAAACCTCCTTAACAAAAACATATTTCGCCTATCTTAATCTCATCTAACAATTTAGATTCTTAATTTTTCTTTTTCTTTGCACATGAATGATTCACCACAAATTTCTCATTTAATGACAAATTACACTTCAAAATTTCAAGAAAAGTTCAGGGTCCAACACAGGTATCTCAGTGTAAGAGAAGGCATAATTTCCATCTCGGATCCAGAAAAAACAGATCCCATTACTTATACACAGGTTATCAATGATGCTGATGTAGAAAAATGACTCAAGGTGATGGAATCAAAAATAGAATCCATGTACACCAATGAAGTCTGGATCTTTGTAGATCTACCACTAGATGTAAAAGCCATAGGGTGTAAATGGATCTACAAAAGTGAAAGAGGATCTGATGGAAAGGTAGAGACTTTTAAAGCTAGATTGGTAGCTAAAGGCGGTACTAAAAAAGAGGGTATAGACTATGAGGAGACTTTTTCTCCAGTTGCCATGCTTAAGTCCATTAGAATTCTTTTGGCTATAGTAACCTATTTCGATTATGAAATATGGTAAAGGGATGTCAAGACCACATTTCTTAATGGGGATCTTGAGGAGACCATTTATATGACCCAACTAGAAGGATTCTCTCAACCAGGTAATGAACATAAGGTATGCAAATTGCAGAGGTCCATTTATGGACTTAAGCAAGCATCTAGGTCTTGGAACATTAGGTTTGATAAGTTTATCAAAAGCTATAGTTTCATACAAAACCTAGATGAGCCTTGTGTCTATAAAACGATACAAGAAGGCAAGGTTACTTTCTTATTCTTGTATGTCGATGATATTCTACTCATTGGGAATGATATAGGAATGTTATCTACGGTTAAGGGATGACTGAATGAATAGTTCTCAATGAAGGATTTAGGAGAGGCTAGCTATGTTCTAGGGATCAAGCTTATAAGGGATCGTAAGAACAAACTGATAGCCTTGTCTCAAATAACCTACATTAAGAACATGCTCAATAAGTTTTCCATGCAAGATTCAAGAGGGATTTCACACCTACTAGACATGGAATCAAACTTTCAAAGGAGCAAGCACCTAAGACCCAAGAGGAGGTCGAACGCATGCATAACATTCCATATGCTTTGGCAGTTGGAAGTTTAATGTATGATATGCTTTGCACTAGACCAGATATCTGTTACATAGTGGGACTGGTAAGTAGATTCCAGTCCAATCCAGGAATGGAGCATTGGACTGTGGATAAGTGCATACTGAAGCATCTTTGTAGGACGAAGAACTTAATGCTTGTTTACTCTGAAAGTAACCTTATTCCATCAGGATATACAAATTTTGATTTCCAATCAGATGTTGATTTAAGGAAATCAACTTCTGGTTATATATTTGTTTTAGGAGGTGGAGCTATAGTCTGGAGGAGTGTCAAGCAATCTGGTATTGCTGGTTCAATTGTGGAGGCTAAGTATGTTGCTGCTTGTGAAGCAACAAAAGAAGCAGTCTAGCCCTGCAAATTTCTAAATGATTTGGAGGTAGTTCCTGAGGCAGAAAAGGACATTACACTTTATTGTGATAATAGTGAGGCAATGGCTAATTCTAAAGAACTTCAGAACCATAAAGTTGCCAAACACATTGAGAGAAAGTATCATCTTGTAAGGAAGATAATATAACATGGTGAGGTGAATGTGGTAAAGATTCCTACGGAACAAAACCTTACTGATCCATTTACGAAGACACTGTCTCAAAAGAGTTTAGAGGGTCACCTAACAGCGATGGGAATGAGTGATATGTCAAACTTGCTTTAGGGAAAGTGGTAGATTGTTAGAGTTATGTAAATATAATGCCCTAAAAAGCAAGTGTATTTATATATAACTTAATCTTCTTCCAGTTACTTTTTGTAATGAAAATATTTATTACTAATGAAACAAAAGGGTTTGGTTTTATTTGTATCAACATTATATAACTAGTCATAAGGTACTAAGATTCTTTTGTAAGTAATATACATATACATGGAGACGTATGAGAAACATGTATATTATTAGAATCTAAATTAGTTGATTCACAGTTGAATAATCAGGTTAGTCTCTTGATTATGGTTTAGACTGTAGTGTTGCGATTTATCTCCATGTAAGTAAAAGAGTTTACTTCAAGGGAATGATACGTTTCATATCATAAAATTAGTTGACTATCGATAATGGCACTATTAAATGAATCTGGAATCACGTATGGGATCATCTAGCGACTAAGACTCCTACTTCCATCGATATTGTAGCAATTCCTACCAATAGAACTAGTGAGAATCTTATTCTAACTAATAGTGCTTTAGTTGAGAAATTAAAGTTATCAATTCTTGAAACTTCTAAGATTCCATTTGAGAAACCTACTAAGGAGAAAGCGATTTGTCAAGATCTTACTTATTCTAGGACTGATATGACTAAATTTGTGGATAACTCTAGCTCCACTGGCACCTTAGTGATGAACTCAATAAACATTATGAAAGGCTTCAAACCTGTGGGAAGAAGAAAATTAGGAAGCTAAGGAGTAGATTCTCCAAAACCCTCTATATAACTAATGCATTCGTATGCCGAAAATATTAGGGGATTGAGTTACCCTAAAAACCAAAATATAGCTTATGACTAGATTAATTTAATAAAGCCAATGATGTTTATCCTTTTAGAGACTAAACTGAAGAGTGATAAATGCTCTACCTTATAAATATTCAAGAATAAAATGGTCTCTAATAACTGACCATAGTTATCATCACTTGATTGTAGTAGCTAATTAGATCAGGGTTATTTAATCTTCTAATACTAAATAATATGTCCATATATAGGTTGGTATCTTAACAAAGGTTTAGCTTTAATCACCTACCTTTATTCCTTAAACTTTGCATTCCAAAGATCAATACTTTGGAATGATCTTTTAGGTTAGAAGAATTCTATGAAAGAGCATTGACTCTAGTTAAGGCCCTGCTTGGTTAAGGGGTTGGTAATGGAACGGGATGGAACGTAACACACTTCCATCATTTAGTTTAGGGTTTCAAAATGGAATCGGATAAAAGCAGACGGTTTCATGTTACATTCTATTACATCCTAAACAGTGAAAATAAGAAACCTCTAATTCGGGGAGTTTAGGATGGAATGTAAACTAATAAATACATACTACTATTATACCCTCAATAATTTTTCTTAATACTAATTATTTCTTCTAACCCTAACCCCTTTTCCCCATACTCCTTTATTACGGTCCATAAAAATTGTATATAATTATTAATATTTTTATATTATTTCTCCTTACCCTAATAATAATATTTTTATATTATTAATAATAAATTTATATAATTAATAATATAATAAAATTTTTAATAAAATTTTTATTAATGAAATTAGAAAAATATATATAAATTATTATTTAATTGTTTGTATATATTTCTATATAAATAAAATTTAAATAAATTATTTTAAATATAAATCACATATAATATAATAAAATAAAATTTATTAAATAATTAATAATAATATTTTTATAAAATTAATAATAAATTGTATATAATTAATAATAAATAATAAAACTTTTATTATTTTAAAATAGAAAATATAAAAAATTATTTGTCACAGTTGTGACTTAAATCGTGACTTTTTAATTGGACATGATTTCTATTTTAGCATTAAACTTCTTGTAACAACCATTTTAATATCAAGGATATAATAGTCAATTATTATACATTACATTCCATTTCATCCATCTTCCAAACAATATTTCACTATATTACATTATGAACCCTTCCATCTATCCCAAACAACTTTTCACTATATTACATTATATTCCATTATAAATCGTTCCGTTCTGTTCTATTCCGTTCCATTCTATTAATTAACATCCAACCAAACAGGCCCTAAGAAACTTTAACAATACCATTTTATCCTTAGAGCCTGAAGGTATAATATGTATTAGCAAATCATGCATAAAGTAGAGCCACTGCATCATTAATCTTGTAAGTCACCAATTTTAAATTTTATGGTTGTTTTTTACCTAGAACAAAAAAATGAGAGGGGCCCTTAATTTTTTTTCTCATTTTTTTTGTTAAATCTTGACAAGTCTATACTTAATCTTGAATGGCTTTATAGAATTCAATGCAATGGATCTTACTACAATAAACCCATATGCTTGGATTATTCACCAATTAATCTTCTTGCGAGTTCCAAAAGAGTCTCTCCGTTTAGGTTCTTCAACTTCCTATATAAGGTGGACGAATTTTAAAGGACTTTT
The DNA here is from genome assembly GCA_027568955.1 of Erythroxylum tenue. NCBI lineage: Eukaryota > Viridiplantae > Streptophyta > Magnoliopsida > Malpighiales > Erythroxylaceae > Erythroxylum > Erythroxylum tenue. The sequence continues at coordinate 24,210,686 of JAOSBM010000005.1, read as the reverse complement.
GATTATAATTAAACTTGGATGTTTAAGACTATGCGTCTTATAGATTTTATAAGATGCTACTGAGTTTTAAGTAGGAATTTAAATAGCTTGAACTTTGAAATTCTTGGTGATATAGTAAAGGCTTTTAAAGTAGCTAGGAGATCTATTACACTACCAAGGAGAAGTAGATGTTTATCCTACCAATACTTTGTTGAAACCAAAAGAGAGACAAGCCTTTGCAACTATGGTAAAGCTCTAAAGGCACATAATTCTTAGGTGATGCAAAATTTTAGGCTACTTTGGTTAAAAGAACACTATAAGAAAATAACACATTACCGGCAGAAAACATTCCATAGTAAATTAGTGAAGGAAATTGACTTTCTATCGGTAAATTTGTCAGGAAAAATTATTTTTTGTGACTACCAAAATATTTGTCAGTAAATGTTGAGGTAAATTATCCCTACAACTTCCCCGACGGAATATAGAGACGGAATAGTAAAGTCCGTCCTAAAAATAGGCGGCAATGGCTGGCGGGAACAATAATCATCCAAATTACCGACGGAACCATATTTTTGTCGGTAAAATACCAACGGAACAATAGTTTTGTTGGTAACTGTCGAATTATTCATAAATTAAAACAACGTCATTTGGTTTTAATCCAAACGATATCGTTTTGAACACCAACTTAAGTTACCTGAAACCCCCTTCTCCGTCCCCCCCCCCCTATTATTTTCTATCTTCTTCCCTACATCAATGCCATTGATCCCTCTTCCTCCCAAGTTTCCACCATCGATTTTTGCTTCCTTTGGTCCATCGTGCATCGTTTTTAGGTAAGTGTGCGCTTGGGTTTTTTTTGTCTCCAAAATTTTTGTTGTTAAATGGTTATATATATATGAACGTAGGGGTTGGTTTTGTTTTGATGTATTGTGGGTATTATGCGTTTTTACCTAATGTGGTTGGTATTTGTTGTTTGAATGTTTTTTTATTGGTAAATAATGAAAAAATGTAGTGGTTTTGTTATTAGTTATAGATAATTCGGGTTGCCTATGAATTGTTCGATGAAATGTCTCTTAGGGATGTTGGTGAGACTTGGTTAATGCCTTGGAATATAAAGAAAATGTCTAGAGTAGTTACATAAGACTTGAAATGGAAAATGAACAATTATATGGAAGGTACTTTGAAACCATGGAAAATTAAAGTAACTACTCTAGGCATTATATGTAAAAATGAACAATTAAACCAAAATTTATTTTTAATTCAATACAGAATTCCAATTATACCATTAACATTATGAAAAGGCTATAACATAACTATAGATTGGTCGTATATTCTAATTTTTTTTAAGAAACATCATTTGGATGTTAGCAAGTGGACTATGGACTAGAAATTTGGGTGTTAACAAGAAATTTAGAACATTTCTAGCATGATTTCAATAAGTTTAATATAATCTTTTATATACAAACTAATATTATAATGAGTAGCTAAAAATACAATAATAGAAAGGAAAATATTCTTATAAAAATAGACTATTGTGGATAGTTTTAGAACCAAAAAAAAAGATTTGTAACATGGTAATACATTCTACAAAATAATTTATAACAATTTAATCACATTTTTTTAAAATATTAATTTTATATAAAAATTAAAAAGACGTCAATAAAAATGTTATTTAAGAGTTTATAATTTAGTTTTGTTTGGTATTCAGCTTAGTTTAATCCACACCCAAGAACGAAACATAGACTATTATGGATAGTTTTAGAACCAAAAACAAGATTTGTAACATGGTAATACATTCTACAAAATAATTTATAAAAATTTAATCACATTTTTTAAAAATATTAATTTTATATAAAAAGTAAAAAGACGTCAATAAAAATGTTATTTAAGAGTTTATAATTTAGTTTTGTTGGGTATTCATCTTACTTTAAGCCACACCCAAGAACGAAACTATACTTATTTTTAAATTGTAAAGAAAAAGAATTTGTTTTTGTAAATATCAAAATCTAACCCTCTAAAAAATGAATAATAACTATTAAAATAAAAAATTTTAATAAATTAAATTTGGTTAAGTGAGTTACTTAGTTTGTAGTCAACCTCGATAGTATGTATATAATTGTTTTTATTTAAAAATAGACAAAGTATAAAGTTACAATTATATGCCTAGAGTAGTTACTTTAATTGTTCATATAATTGTTTAAAAAAAGAAAGGTAAGTATAGCGCTTTTGTACATTTTGAATCAAAATTTACAAATTTTCCTTTTAATACTTTATAGATTGAATTTGGTTTTACCAATTATGTCTTAAATATGATGTAGGGATTCCTCGTGACCCAAACCATAAACTCAAATGAAAATTCTGTATTTATGGGTAATTAAATCAAAGCTCAAGTTGAAGCCATTAGAACTTATCATTTGAATTTAGGTCTTAGACATCATTTATACCTTTTCCAAACATTTTATGTTCATACTGTTTCTCAAAATTTAATTTCTTTGTCTAAACTTGTTGAAGTTGGATATTCCTTTAAGTTTTGAAATGTATGTTGCATTTTATTTAATAATAACGATTTTATTGGTTTCGTGATGGTTTATACACATTAAAGTTTGATGATCTTTTTGCTGAGACTTTGCTGGCCTTGCATTAAATGTTGGTATTAAACATAGTTTAGTAGAAAAAAGTTTAGCTCATTTATGACATAAGCGTTTAAGTAATATACCTAAAGAAAGAATGCAAAGATTGTAAAGAATGAAATCATTCTAATTTAGATTTTACTTATTTTAGTAAATATGTGCATGGTATTAAGAGAAAACATATAAGACACTTAGTTAAGAAAACAAACACAAGAAGCACACAACACCTTGAACTTTTATATATTTTTATATATATGGGCCTTTTGATGTTTCATCTTTTTAGTGGGAAAAAGTATTTTATCACTTTGATTGATGCTTTTACATTATGGATTTGTCTAATTGCTATATAAGAAATCATAATCAATAAATGCCTTAGAGGTGTTTATTAATGAGGGTTAAAATATACTTAGATCAAAAAGTGAAAGCCCTATATTGTATTGAAGAGTGTCGCTCATCCTTCTTCTTTGTAGTCTGAAGTTGTCTGCCCCTCTAGGTAAGTCGTCCAACTAATGTCTACCATATGTATTGCTTTAATAATACGATTCGATGTGTTTGGGTTTTGTGTAATTGCAAAGGAGGTATTGATTTTGTGTTGTTGTTTAGAATATTCTTATAATCATTGATGAGTTTTTATGTTCTTCTTTAATAGTCTAAGTATTTACTGTATGTGGAACGAATTTGAAATCTTATGGATGATTTGAGGCATAAATAATAAGTCCCTAGGACGGTTTATAGGTTGGAAAACTGTGATGCAGCTCCCGTGAGGGTTATCGGTGAAAAATTCCATAAGCCTTGGAGTTACAGCAAGAACTTACTTTCTTAATTTATAGGTATAAACAATGCCATGTACCATAGTATTGAAATCAATTGTAAGAGGCGGATTTAATTGATTAATGCATTAATTTCAATATGATTAATTCAAACTACAAATTAACACAAGAAATTCATAGGTATAATAGACATGAAAATTCTTTGCATAATAAACCCCTAGGATGGTATATAGGCTGGAAACCCTTAATGCAGCTCTTGTGAGGTTTATTGGTGAAAAATTCTAGGAGCATAAGAGCCATAGAAAAATTTTGCTTTCTTAATTCACAGGTGTAAACAATATCATGTACCATAATATTGAAGTTAGATTCAACTGATTAATACTTAGTGGATGTTGTGTAAAGCTTAAATGTTCTATTAACTTAGGGAACATGAAGTATACTAACTATGATAGTGATTAATTTGTGTTTGTAATCGAATATTATATTTAATAAATCAATTATTGAATCAACAATATATTGTTATATATTGAATTGAAATTGTGTATTTCTGGAATATTCAATAAAATATGAATTTTAGGTTAAAATATATCACCAAAGAGAAAACAGGATATGAGGGGACTAAGGTTTAGATCATGATTTGGAGCCGGTTATTGTCAGGTGAAACATCATATTCTACAGCTACAACTGAATCAGATGTTGTATCTCCAGTTACTACACTTGTAGATGAGATATCACCTCCTGTACTTGCAACTACATCATCCACCACCCCTATACCGATAAAGATATCAGGGGAAAACGTTGCGAATGAAGGAGGCAGCCTCCAGCCTAGAATGAGGGAGTTAATGGAAGAACTTACATCACAATTGTCAACAATCTGTAATTGAAAATACATGAAACACCATATGTTTATAATTAAGTTATTGATTTAAATTTAAAAATGAAATGAAATTAATTGTTTTTATGTTAGGTTGATTCCGTCTAGACCGTGCTTAAGAAATATGAAACCCAAATTCAAGGAGAAGATTGATCTTGGGGGTTATATATGGAAGACTATTTCTCAGGCAACAAAGGATTTTTATTATCAGGAGATTGAGGTACAAAAAATATATTTTTTGTATTTTAATTAATTTTATACATTAATTAGATAAATATTGTAGGTTATAAGCACTTATCGCATGTTTTTTCTTTTTTTCAGAAAGAATTTTTTTGGGATGCTTAATTTGACGCAGTTATTTATCAAGTATGGGAGAGACAAGCTCCTACACATTATAGAGACTTTGTTGGTGCGAAACACAAGACTGGTGTATGACCATCTTATATTTTTGAACAAATATGGAGTCGTTGGCAGCAGTATTGGATATCACCTGAGGCAATGCCTATTTCAGAGCGTAATTCTACTAATATAAGTGGATGATCGGGGGGAGAGAGTCTTCTCGTACATACTGGAGGATCTATTACTTGCAGAGAAACTTGTGAATATTTACACTTTACGATTATATTTTGATTTTTTACTTTAATTTATTTTTATTTAATTTGATGTGTGAACTTTGGAATGAAAATATGTGTATTATGGAGAATGACAATGTTACAAATGTCCGGTTCCATATATGGCTTCGTTGTTGAGTTACTTTCTTTATTCAAGAGGGGGTAAATATCATAAAAATAGAGGAATTCTGTCGAAATTTTTGTATATTATAGTTTACTTATTACATTTTATTCTGATGCAGGAAAAGTCTATGAGCATGAAGCCTACACCCCGTCAGCTCTTTTTGTGCACTCACACTAAGAAGCATGACGATGTGACCTTCGTCAACACCCGATGTAAAGAACTAAATTATGTGAATTTTATGCTTTAATATTAATGCTTAATAATTATCACTCATTACCATAAACATTGCCAGTCTCGGCAGTCTGAAGATGTTGATGAGAGTCAAACCTATCTTCATGCAGTGGGTAGTAGGGATAGTCGTGGAAGGATATTCGACTTAGGTTTATTTGCAAAAACTTGTTATTCACAATCCTCCACATCCAGTACAATAATATCTAGTATGTGGTCCGCACCTAATGAAGTCCATGAGCTTCAGAGTACAGTATAGTCACTGGCAATTTAGTTGCAACAGTCGATGGAGCACATAGCCTAGATTCATAATGAGGTGGATGAGTTGAGAGGAAGGGCAACACCTCATCGCAACATTCAGAACATCCGCATTCACCAAATGAATAGTGTAGTTGTAATCACCAAATGAATAGTTGTTAAATACTTATTGTTGTACAAAATAATTTTTTATTATCAATTAAGATAATTTTTACTTTATATTATCATTCAACTTTTTGTTTTAACAAATTAAATGTAGAAATAAATAAAAATATTATCAACAGATAACTGATAATTGTATAAATTATGCACCAATTATAAGATTATCAAATAAAATTAAATGCAGGAAAAAAGTTTAAAAAATAGTCTCAGTATATTTACCGATGGAAAACAAAACTCCATCAATAAAATGTAATCAATTTACTTACGGACAACGAAGTTCCGTTGGTAATGTCCATAGCTAAATCTCATTTTTCTTGTAGTGGAAGGAGATTCCAATACCCTTTTTTTTTCACTGATCCTTAATGGACAGAAGGAATTGTAATAGAATTTCCTGGCTAGAATGTGATGACGGTAGTAATTTCACTAATAGGAAAGAACTTCTAAGACACGCGAGAAATTATTATCAAGGTATAACAAAAACTCACATAGGGAGTGTTCACTCAACTGATGTCGCCAAATTTGTTGCTCATAAGCTTCTAACTAGCGAACATATGGAGTTGCTCAATAAGCCGTTCTCCATTTACATAGAGAAGGTGGTATTTAACCTTAATCCTAATAAAGCTCTTGGCCCAGATGAATTCAATGCCTATTTCTATCAAAAATCTATGGGACTTATCAAAACTCATATTTGTGAAGCGGCTTTAGAATTCTTCTCTAGTTCCAAATTGTTGGACCCTAAAAATTTTTCTTTAGGTTAAGCATGAGTTAAAATAATTTTGAGGTTTTGATAGATTTAATTGTTGGATTTATAATCATGTCAAAGTTAGTAGGATATATCGAATGGGTCAGTGGCATGAAAGTGTTCATGGAATAAGGATGTTCAAGGACATTTTTTAGAGATCACTTAAGCATAAAAGAACATAAGGTTATAAGGAAGGGCAAAATGGACTTTTTGGACTCATTAAGGGTAGAAATGGAAGAAGAACATGTTGTCTTGCTTGTTAAGAAGAGAAAAACGTGAATTGAAGGGGAAGGAGAGTGAAAACGAAAATAGGAGAGAAGAAGAGAGGTTTCAGTGAAAGAAAAGAAATTAAGTTATTAAGGTAGGTTAACCATCTTTTTTCTTGCCTTACTAAAGGAATAGGTTGTGTTGAGGATGAAGGAGCTAGAGAGAAAAGAGGTCTGTGTTGGAAAAAAAGATGGATTAGGAGAACCCATTTGATTTTAGGGTTTCTAAACTAGGTCCTAAGTTTTCCAACTTAGATGGGGTATGGGTAGGTTAAATTTATGTTTGTTGAAATTTTGTGATTTTTGAAGTTTATGTATTTCATTGGAATGTTGTTTTAAATAGAACCTTGGTTGTTTTAGGAAACCAAGCGAATCCTACCCAAGAGCAAGGGGAAAGGCAAGCTTGACTTGGATTTTCACAAGCTCATTAGGTGGGTAATTTATTTATGGTTATTGTGTGATTAGGCAAATTCTTGCCTATGTGTGTGCACGTGATTTCTCAAAATAGATTTTGCTTGAAATTGAATTGTTGTGACTTCACTGAAAACAAAATACATGTTGCATTACGATTATGTTATACCTCAAAAGAGGTCATGACTTTTGTATTAAATGAAAAAAAAAGACAAAGCATAAAGTATTAGCATATGAGAAAATGAATATGTGCTTTTGTTTGGGCGAGAGTGGAACCATTTTGTCGTCACGTGCACGTTTACAAGAGTCTTCTCCTGGCTGCCTGCTTGTGGCATATGAGCTTCAAAATTAGACTCATTCTGTTCATGCGGTAAACTTCGATTTCTCCATTCTGTTTCTATGGAACCCTCGAGCCAATTGGTTGTGCATTGCATAATTGAATTGTCAAGTTTGGTGCATAATTGAGTGTTATGTTTAATGGTTGAAGGTTATGTTGAGTGTTAAAAGTTTAAGATAAATTGATCAAATGCTTAAATTACTTGACTGAATGGAAGGCTGCTAGAATTATTGAATATACCCCTGTATATACACGTGCTTGAATTTGTGGTCAATTTCCAATGACTATATATATATTAGCCACTGAGCTGTGTAGCTCACCCCACTATTCCCTCCTCACGTGCAGAACGAGAAGGGTAGCAATCTTTACAAGGCATCGAAAACTCCAAGATATTAGGAACTTTTGTAATTAAGTTAGTTTGATCACTTTTGGATAGTTGCACAAGCATGTAAACATTGAGCATTCTGTATATGTTGTATTTTGTGTTAAGCCTATATTTATGATATAAATTTGTAATTAAAGCTAGGTTTGAGATTTTGTGATTTTTGGCAAACGAGTTTAGAACCAAAAAGTTCCCCATGTGTTGTGCACGTCCCTTGCAAGTTGCACATTTCATAAATCCAAGTCATTCCTAGGTGTAGAAATTGTGTGCCAAATTCAAGGAAAAAAATGGACTAATTTAGACTAAATTAGTCAAAGTTGTGCTCTGAAAAGTTATAGCTTATCTTTCTAGATTTTCATCGGTATGTAGTAGGAAATAATTGAGCATAGGAGTCAAAAGTTATGGTCTTAATAAGGGGAGACGTATTGTCTATAAAGACGCTTCGTCTGTAATGACGTCATTTCATCTTAAGACTTTGCTTCGTCTTAAGTTGACTCCATTCGTCTACCTTATTGCATTTGTCTGCTTCGTGGCATTCGTCTGCCTTCTTCCATTCGTTTGCTTCGTCGCATTTGTCTGCCTTTTTGGCATTCGTTTTCCTTCTTACATTCGTTTGCTTTGTAGCATTCGTCTGCACCGTATTCGTCTGTTCCGCATTCGTCTTCCCTGTGGCATTCATCTACTGTTACGCATTCGTCTGCCCTATGGCATTCGTCTGTTGTTTCGCATTCGTCTGCCTTGTGGCCTTCGTTTGTTGTTTAGCATTCGTCTGCATTGTGGCCTTCGTTTGCTGCTCGGCATTCGTCTGCTTCGTGGCCTTTGTTTGTTGCTCGGCATTCGTTTGCTTCGTTACCTTCGTCTGCTCTGTATTCGTCTGCTCTACATACGTCTACTTTGTGGCATTCGTCTGCTTCTCCGCATTCGTCTACTTTGTAATCACTTGTCTGCTTTCTGTTTTCTCTATAGTTGACCCTCCGCTTCTTCTGTGCACTGTTCATCTTGAATCTTTTGGTCAAATTTTTGACCGTCCTAATGATAGAATCCGTCTTCAAGGTCTTTATGAAAGTTGTAAGTCTTGAAGTCTTCTTTCGACAGTCCAAAGAATGATTAGCCCGTCGACTACAGAGAAAGTTATGCATTTTTGTCCCTAAACAAGTTCGATAGGGTCAAGGACAATATTGTCTCTCTCAAATGTTTCTGAATGCTGGGCTCCGGAAGCGGGGTCCAACACAAATGCTCTCTGATTAAGCCCCAGTTTATATTATTAATTGGCTGCATTTTTATATATGCTAATGCACTTTTTGACTCCTGATTGTGACTTTTGTGCTTAAATTGGTTCCTCATAGTGAGCTCTCAATATTCACAATTTGTTAGTTAAATTGTTGCAAATTGACATTGATTGTTGTATAATTTTTCCTAAGGACAATTGATACTGCAAATTGCTAATTTATTTTGCAGGAAAAATGGAGTCAAAAAGATGAAAAAGTCAACAAGGTCCTTCACACGTCGCGGCGCATCCGACAGAGACTTCATGCACGTCGTGACGTCAACCAACTCATACGTCGCGACGTCCACCAATTTACACGTCGCGAAGAGCAAGCAGAAACTGTACGTCGCGACGACAATTAATTCCCACGTCACGACGTACAGACGGGCGCTTGGACTCTAAATGGAAATTTCCTCTCACTGTTTTAGCCTGGCCCGCGATCCATCATATAAAGCCTCGCCAAATTAGGTTAAGAAGGGGGAGAGTCGGCAGACGACATTCGACAGAGGGAAGAGAGAAGAGACAAGCGAAGAGAGAACAGAGAAAACACTGTCGATCTCACCACCACCCAGGGTTACCTTTGGGTTCCCTGGGTGAATTTTCTGTATAGTTTTTATCTTCATTTCCACAGCCGACCTTCACCATGGGTAGCTTGGAGTCGTTGCGAGTTGTAGGGCTTCCAGTTGCTATGCGTGCTAGGCATTTTTTTCTCTTGAAGATGCAGCGACGGCTGGAGTTTACCGAGCTTCAAAGGGAAGTAGCTTAATCTGTAGTTTAGCTATGATTTATGAAGGCCTAGGTCTAGGATTCGTAACTTGTAGTGAAGCTACTTG
>JAOSBM010000005.1:24184641-24195992 GCA_027568955.1 Erythroxylum tenue | reverse complement strand
GTGGATTCAACCTGTGACCAAAGAGGACAATACCCATGGTTGTGATCTCGGGGCCCTCGGAACTCAGGTGTCCGTTGTAAGCCTGGGTCCAACAATTGTGATCTCGGGGCCCTCGGAACTCAGGTGTCCGTTGCAAGCCCCGGTCCAACAAGAGGTATTACTTGCAGTTTTCTTTCTCAAATCACGATTATGATCTCACCATTTTGGGTATCCCACAATTTCAAAGCAGCGATCCTTTGTGTGTCCTGGTTGATCACAGTGGGAGCACTTAAAATTGGATGTGTTGGTACTTGTAGAAACCTTAAATCTGGTTCGAGCTTGATGGCTTTGAGATGATCGGTTCTGATTCGATTTATTTCTGCTCATCATGGCAGATGCTTCAGATTTTTCAAGTTCTCCATTCGTTGTTGCGTGGCGGACAGACTCACGAAGAACCACTGAGTAACATTCTTCTAATTCTGGAATATGATCCTTTCTTAAGATTTCACATCGAATTTGTTTGAATTCCCCATCTAAACCAGCAAGAAAGATGTGCACTCTTTGTTGCTGAACAGACTTGCGATAAGAGACCACGTCATTCTCATTTTCCATTATCACCTTATCATGATGATCTAGCTCACTGAAAATTTCAGTTAATTCTCCATAATAAGTAGAGAGAAATTTACCATTTTGTATTGCAGAAAATGCCTTCTAATTTAACGCGCAGACTTGTAGTTCATCAGCTCCATCATAAAAAGCTTTTGATAATGCTTTCCAAATATCTCGAGCAGTGGGTAGCTAAATATATCGCTTCATAATCTCTGGAGACATAGACATTAACAACCACCTCTTAACTTTTTGATTGTCAGTGTACCACTTCTCATATCTCTCATCCTTTTCTGTAGGTGGTTGTGTGCTCCCATGAATAAATGAGAGTTTTTCTTTTTCAGCAATATGCACCTCTATAATTTGAGACCACATATCATGGTTTGTATCATTTAGAATAATCCCAACATTTAGAGATGAACTTTCAGATTGAATGATAATTGGAGCAGACTTAGCTCCAGAAGTTTCAACATCAGTTTTTTTTTGGTAAATAATTCAACATCAGATTTGCCCATCTCTCTGATACCAAGTTGAAAAATGGCATAACATCTTTATGTTTTTACTGATATTTTCATTGTATTTGTACATCAAATATATATAGTTAAAAACTCTTAGCTGTACATTGACCCTACAATCATGGACTCTATATTACAGTTTTTTATTTTCCAAAGATTGCTGGAAAAACAAGCCAGCAGATCCCAACAGATCAGTAAAAAATAAACATAAAATATCTTAACACTTCCACCACATCAAGAGGCTCATATCTTCAACCTATGTTTACACCATTGACTTTTAGAAAAGAACACTTCATGTGTTCCAAACCCAAAACTTCTAATAAAACACTTACATTCTTCTAATAACACTCTTAAGATTGCACTAGTATATATGAATCATACATAATAATGTCCATCTTGACAAATACGTTGTTTAAAATCAATACACTTCATGGAATGTTGCTAAGATTACACATCTATATAGAAGAGCCATACGCAACAAGACAAAAACAACACAAACAACCATTCATAGTTGCTTTTAATTATATTACTCCTCAAAAATAGATGCAAAATAACTGTAACGGCCTCGATATCGTCATAATGACATGAGCAATTCGAAATTTGCGTGACATAAATGTGTTCCAACCAATCGTTCACACCAAGAGAGGCATTGTGGTTAGTGCCCAAATGATGGCCGTAATTCTTCCACATCCAAGATGTCATTTGTCTGCAGAAAGCTAAAAATCTTACATTCATAAACAAAACAGCTCATAAGAAACGGAATTAGGAATAAGTTGTGATGGAAAATTCCTAGTTGTATTCGAGTATTGTGGGAATGCCAAGACTACAGACAGAAAGGTAATTTTGCTATACTGGAGTCTGATTGTTGCAGACAGATGTAGAATGTTCACGATTGTAATGGAACTCGCATACGTTCAATCCTGTCAAGAATGAGGTATTAGGTGCAAGTCCGGGATAGGAACACTTTTTTAGAAAAATCTTCAATAGGCTCTTGTTTTCAGTTTGTGGATATAGGTATCTATTTACATTGATTTTGTTTCAGTTTTGCGGAGAAAGCAACGCTAGCTATGAGGTGTTTAAGTCTCTGAGATCCAGGACCCGGTTTAATATTGTTCAGATCACCAACCTCAGAGCATCTGGGGCTACCGGAGCACCAGCCACCAGGTGTGAAACTCCCATTTTCCCGGCCAAGTAAATCCTTATCAATCTTATTCAAGACAGGATCATCTCTTTTAAATTTTCTTGCAAATGCAGCACCACTAGCAATCATCTTGTCCGTGTCATTAAGCGAAAGGGTGTGTGGATGTTGCCTAGGTGGAAAGTCCCAAGAAATATAGTGCAAGTCATGGCTGACAGCTGTCTGAGCGAACTCTGGCACATTGCATATTACCGTGTGAAAGTATCCCTCAGGAGAAGAAACAAAGTTTGTGTAGTACATAAGTAAAGTTCTTGGAAGATTATCCCAACCCCATACTAAATACTCCACGAAAGACCGTGTAAGAACCATCCACGCTGATCCTGCAAAACAAATAGTTTCCATAAATCCCAGTTCAATGAATGCAAACATGCAGCTTTCATAATGTTAAGCAATGTTCCATTTCATGTGTCAGATACAAGTTGTTGATGAATGCAGACATGCAGATTATAGATCCTAACTTTCTTGGTGCAGATTTGCTCTTGGAGTTTTCTTGTACATCATCTGCACTCGTTGGTAGAATCTCTCTATAACAGATCTATGTGTCATAAAATCCTACAAAATCATAAATTATGTTTCTAAACGCAAACCAGAAACATATTAAATTCTGATCACCTGTGAATACAAGTAGTACTTTCTAATTAAGTGATCAAATTTCATGAATAGCTACCATGACCACTATAAACAAAAAGGGAACTAGGTAAACTTCTTCCTCACATGAAATCACATGTATGATCTTGAAACGAAACAAATAGTAGTGAACAGCCTTTTCGGCTTAAAAGTAGGTTAACAATAAGCACCAACCTGTAAATAACTTAAATGCTGTTGGCAAGGTCCTCCGTGGTGTGGCCCCGTATATGTCTGACTTGGTTGTTGAATAAAGGCCAGGATCTACGATCAAAGGCATTGCTCGCTTGTGCCTAAAGAACAATGAAACAAAGAATCAGTCACTGGGCAAAGAGCTTTCATTTTAACACATGCATTAAGAGAGATGGAGAGTAAAGATAACTTACTCCTTCCAGCCTAATTGACTTGAGTGCTCAATAAAATTCAGATTTCGATTTATGGTTGAAAATGTGTGAATAAGATCTGCATATGACAGAGCAGTTAATTTTTGTTATCTCTATGCACATACACAAAGCTCCGTCCTCCATACCAGCGAAAAGAAGTGTAAACAAAGAGAGGATAGGTATCAGGGGAAGCTAGACCCTGGTAAATGAAATTGAAGATAAAACATACTGACCATCTTGAGTTACCAGAGGGTAGTCTGAAGCGCTAAGGTTGATAAACCAATCCCAATCTTTACTTCTTCGGAGAAGAATTGCACAAGCATGAAGCGTATTAGAGACCATGGTGGGCCCTCTATAGGTAACCATATTAGCCCTGGTGATCATGAAGACATTCCCAACCTTGGAGAAAATTGGATGCTTCTCCACTCGTGAAGCAAGCTCCAATCTTTCCTCAGCTGGGGATTCAAGGTCCAAATGCACAACATATTGGTTCCAAGGATGGTAAAGAGCATAAAGAGTCCTCCAAAGCTTCTCCAAATCACCTTTAGACCCAGAAACCAAATAAGCAAATCGTGTAACTGTGACATTGAGATGAGGAGGGGAAGACGATAAAACTTTTATGTCCCCGTATGGTTCATTTCTCTGGCTCATACGAGCTGGGAAGATGTTGAAGACCTGATTAATAGTGTTTATTGAAGAAACAAGGCCCATGTTGAATGATGTTGCTAAGAGGAAAACACATACGATGGAGCTTATGGCAAGAGGGAAAACCCATTTCTTCTCAACATGTAGAGACCCCATTGCAAGACCTTATCATGAGCTCCTGTGGATGATCCTCACATCCCAATTTTTGATAATTTGCAGACCAATTCAATAAATCAAGGTAATGGAGGCTGAACAAGAAATAATGATAACCTCTTATATCGTGAGACTATGGGTTAAGACTCGACCTGAAGCCATATAAAGAGTTAGAGTTCAATTGCAGCTGTTGAATCAACCAACTATATCACAAAAAAAGAAAAGAACACGAAAATTGTGTTGCCTTATGCTAACAGCCAACTACTAGAGGAGTAGAAGTTTGCACAAATATCTAGCTTGATTGTTAGGAAAAAGTTCTGATTAGAAAAACACTTATGTTGCCTTGCGTTAACCCTTCAACCAATGAAAGCGCGGAAGCATTGAATAAGCATCTAGTTTATCTGCTTAATAAAGAATTCAAATAAAAATAAAGATGAAGATATCGTATCTCAGAGCTAGTATAAGCCAAGTACGCCAATACTGGAATGATAGAGAGAAAAGAAGACGATGAAGAAGAGTGAGTTACACAAGCATCACCAACAAAACATCAATAAAATCGACCAACTACCAACAAATAGTTCAAAACAAAAGAGAAGCAATTAGTTAAATTTTCAATATCAACAAACCAAATTGAGTGTCAGCTTACAGAGTGATTTAAAAAGTACAAGATTACAAGCTGTAAAACGTCCAATCTTGGGATAATCACAGTATCACATGTAAAACAGATTTAAATTGGCAATGACAGCTCCTACTTCAACCATCAATTTTCAAAATGAGGAATAGAAAACCACACCTCCCCTCTCCAGAAAATAAAGACGAGGTGATAGAAACCAAAAACCCAAAATCCTCTAAATCAAAGATTAGAAGTAACTAAATGAAGGAAGACTACAAAACAGCCGTAAATAACAAGCTGATCTAAGAATCAGTTGCATAAACGGCACGCCGCGCAGAGGCACAACTTAACAAGTAACACACGACAAAGAAAAAGCAGAGCAAAGAGAACAATAAACTTAACAACAAAGATGGTAAGCAGTTACTTAGTTAGAATACAAGAGTCACAAGAAAGATTGTACCTTTTTCATTACTGGGAACTTCAAGAACGTTTTGTTTTCTTGTGATGTGCACAAACATAAGAGAGAGATACAACGAGTTTAAGAGAAAGAAACTAAATCCAACTTTTATACACACCCTGAATAGACAAACCACGAAGGAAAATGAAGATAATTAAGAGGCGAAGAGCGTATGCGCTCTTATCAAAACAAGAAAAAGTTTGGTTCTTTTGTACGGAGACGACGTGTGTCTACAAAGAAAGGAAGAGAGAGATAGAGGTGGATCCAAATTGTTTATTACTATTAAAGATTCTGTCTCTCTCTTTTTTTCTCCAACTCCGAACGATTCTCTCTCTCAATAAGCCTTAATTGTTAGGGGTAGTTTCTGTCTTGTTGGGACGACCGAGGAGCAAAGCTAGGCAGATAGTTGGTTACATGGAGTTGACTGAAGACGGCCATGGAAACAACTTCCGTAGTAGTTAATTTCCCATAAATGGACAGTTGTTTACTTCGATATCGTGCTTTTGTAATTAACACTATCAGTGCCAATCTAACATTAGTTTACCGGTTACTTTTGTCATTTTCAACTTCGATGCTCTACTACAAGTTGGAAGTCAATATGTTATAAGTTCATTTTTCATATCAATTGGTTTACAATTATTTTAGACAAAAGTTTTAAAAGCATCTCAGTTATAATTTAATAGGCATCCTAACCTCCTTTCCTTTATTTGTTACTTTTCTCTATTCTCTCTAGAAATCCTAGCCTTTAAAATGTCTATATGCTATACCAGATAGTTGTCCTCCGGCAGGTATTAAGTTCTTTTGACCCTTTGTTTCTTTTTTATAATCTTATCGTTTTCCTCCTAACCATTTATTTTGCCTTCTATATATCCTTCATTGCTCCCCTTTTGAGAAAATATTGTTTTTTTATAAGTTATAATATTATTTTTATTTATTGAGGGCAAGCCTTACAGTAACTGATAAGGTTACTCCTTTGTGACTAGAAGGTCACATGTTTGAGTCACGGAAACAGTCTCTTTGTAACACATGCAAAGGCAAGTTTGCGTATAGTTGATGTCCCTTCCTCAACCTTCGCAAAGTGGGGAGCCTTGCACACTGGGGCTCGTTGACTATAATATTATTTTTATTATAAGTATCTTTTTGTGAGCTTTTTAATAGTAAAGTTTCTACCGAGTAATGTACAATTAGAGGACCAATGACTCATTTAGTGCTAAAACCCTTTAAATATTATATAAATATCAATTTTTAATTTTTAATTAATTTCTAAATATTTTATAAAAGAAACTTATAAATTCAAAATAATTATTGTTTTAAACACGAATTTTTCATATTCTTTCATTCTAAACACGGGTCTAGGGCAGAAAAATACCCTAAAGTAGCACGAAGGAATCAATTTAAAGCGAAAAGGAGATCAAAATCATCCAAACATCAAAATATTAATATCAAATTTAAAAATTTCTCTATTTATTATTGCTTATGCTTCTTTGTTATGATTATTGGTTTAAACATGATGAGTGAATGATTATGTCTAAATAGGAGGAAAATATAGTATTGTTTTTGATGTATTAATTCATTTAATTTTTAATATGAAATTCATATTTGTGAATTATCTTTGAATAAATATGCAACACTTACCTCTTAGGGATTTAGCCTAAGCCGACCTACCTAGCTTGATTTAGTAGTTTATTATTATTATTATTATTATTGTTTTTGTTGTTATTGTTAATATTATTATTTTCCTCTTCATGTGGATCATTTGGAAATAGTTTCTCTACTAGTTAGATATAAGGCTGCGTATTACTGGAACTCTCTAGTCCCTGCATGTCAGTAGGATTTCTACTGAGTGTTGTTGTTGTTGAACTATCATGTAATAAATTTTAATGCTGATTTATCTATATTAATGCTTTGTTCTTATTTAAATTCACTTGTGGTTGTTTTGAGAGAGCCTACTTATAAGCAGATCATGACTTAAAAATTAATGGTTGAATAGGGAGTTAGAGATAGACTTGTATGATCTCTCTACTATTAAGGTAAAACATTTTATAAAATTTCATAGATCTTAATGCATTTAAAGGGGTGTTAATTGGGTAGAGAAAAAAAGTTAATCAACTAGAGAGTAGATCGTTATAGCTGGAGAAAGTGTAATTTTAGTGCCTAAAACATATGTACATCTTGATGATAAATCTATTATAAATTTATTGAATCATAAATACAAAGGTAATACTTGGAGGATTTCTTACCTTAATTTCTTCTCTTGATTACATACTTTATTCTATTTTTAGTGGTTATTTCTTCTACAAAGGTTTAAGTTTATTTTTATATTTAATTTTTAACCCATAAAATATAATTCTTTTATTTAATTAATTAGTTAGTGGATTTAAGATTTTTTAGATTTATATCGCTTCCTCAAGAACCTGGCCCCTACTTACCATTATATTGCTTCCTAATAATAGATGCACTTCCCTTATTTATTATTAATAGATTAGTTAAGTAGAGAAAGCACAGATCAACATATTTGGCTTTCCTTATCCCTTTAAATTCCCATTTCCATCTCCCACCCTCCATAACCCCAACTTCTTCTAGATCTTCTTTACCTTCTTCTTCTTATATTCTCCCTAAATCTAACACTTTCTTAAAATGCTCCTAAGAAATCTTGGTGTCAGGTGGTGGTAGATCACTTTACACTAGAAAAGCTTAAGTATATTCCCCAAGCTTTAGATGCAAATTATAAAACGATGGTCTATTATCTCTCCCCTAAAAGGGGGAAATCGGTGGTCAACCACATGTATTGATCATTTAATTTAGAAAAGACCTTCATTTCTCTAAATTCATGTAAAAGCAAAATCAAGATAAGTAAATTTAGGACTTAAGAAGACTTTAATAACTAAAAAGGACTTCTTCTTGTTTAAGTTTGATTGTTACATGATGAAAAGGTATTGGAGTAAGGACCCTGACATATAAAGGGGAAACCTTTCCTTCTCTAAAGATGGAAACCAAGTATGTCTCGATGTAAACAAAACGTGAAACAAATTTGAGGTTAATGTTAGTTATTAATGATGGGATCCGGTGCATTAGGGCATAGAAAATGCGTCTACAAGGGGAAGGTATCCACTCCCTTATAAGGAGTGCTTCATTCTCTTCCCCAACCGATGTGGGATTTCTCCCCTCCTTTGTGGAGGCTTAGCATCCTCATTGGCCCATCGGCCCGGGTACTAGCTCTGATACCAAATTTTATGAAGGGATAGAAAAATGTGTTAGGAACCTATCGATTCAAGAATCACTTCATTTGGAGGTCGGATGATGAAGTTATGTTTGAAAGAATCAAACATGATTTTGTCCTTAAACATACTGAACTTGTTTTGGGACAATTGACATAACTTTCACTAGGGAAATCGGATTAAGGTCATTCTTAGACTGTTTGAAAGAGGACTTCTAGATCTATAATTTTCGTGAGACCCCAATAGACATAAACGGGCTTGGGGGTGCTTTTCAGACCCGAGAAGGTCTGTTTAACAAACTTAATGTTCGTTTAATGGACATGGACTGGTCTGGGGGCCTTTTTAGACCCGAGAAGGTCCGTTTAACGGACTTAAAGTCCGTCTAATGGACATAAGGGATATAAACTCCCTCCAAATCCTCTCCAATGATTCCTACATCCATTCTAACATTACTTTCACTCATAATCTTCTCAAATTCACCTCTCCCTGTTGGGCCCCCGCCCTTGCGAGTCACGTGCCGACGTTCTATGTGACATCTAGGCGCGCATCCCACAAGGTTGGTGAGCCCTCACCAAGGCAAACCTAAAAAACGAACTCATCTCACTTACTTCCGAACAGAATTTGGGATAGTTCATAAAGGAATTTCAATAAGACTTCTTCACAACATTTGTTCCTCATTTCATTAAGTTTCTAATGACACCAAAATCGCTCAATTTGGTTTAGAAAATAAAGAAGTATTGGCCAAAACACTTCCGGGCTAAAATTTAAACCGAGACTGAAACTAAATCCCAATTCAGTCCAAAAAATTGAAAGTCTTAGGGCCTAAATTGAAAATCGACTCCTTCAGATAAGTTGTAGCTCCATGCCTCTAATTTGTTTAGAAATAAAAATCAACTCGATTGGAGCTCTACAAAAAAAGATATCGCCAAAAGACTGAAGTCTGTTCAGAAAAAATATCCACTCATACTCTTTTAACTGATCCTCTCACTTTGATTTACTCCATATTTTCCAAATTAATATCAAAAGATGTACATTTTTATGAAGAGGTAAAAAAATATCTTAGGAAACTAACGCTTTAAAAATCGGGTCAATCGGAAGTCAAACAAAAAAGTTATGGGGCAACGAGTGGAGGGAGGTCAGAAATCGGCAAGAAAAATCAGGAATCGGCTGCGTTGCAAGTGCGACGCGACAGGCGATCCCCCAGCGCTCGCGCGCCAGAAGCGCTGACCCCTCCGACAAATTTTACAGACCAACATCCTATCTTCCAACTTTCATATTTTTTGACTCAAAACTCCAAATTTTACAAACTTGGTATCAATAGAAAGGTAAAATCACGCTCTACAACTTCTATGAAGATCCTAAGAACATTTTCTAACTCTATGAGGGTCAAAAATTGACTCAAATGTTCTGTCCAAAATTGGCCATTTTGACAGTATCTGCACCAAACTTCAACACCTCACATCTTCCAACCTCCACATCCAAAAATAGCACATTATACATCATTTGAAAGCTATGAAGCTCCTCTACAACTCTCAAGAAAATTTCGTGATCCCATTCAATCCACATCAGCCCAGAATTTGCCTCAAGCACATCAAACACAAAACTAACCCTATGAACACATCAGTCCAGAATTTGACAGCACCTGCACTCAACTTCAACAACTCACATCTTCCAACCTTCACATCCAATAATAGCACATTATACATCATTGGAAAGCTATGAAGCTCCTCTACAACTCTCAAGAAGGCTACTTGATCCCATTCAATCCACATCAGTCCAGAATTTGCTTTAAAACACAACACACACAAACTTACCTTCATGGACATTTACCAAACAATGCAAAATCATATTTGAAACAAGCATTGGAAAAACACAATAAAACCCAAATGTCTTTCATTAATATCATAAAGTGAGTTCTTACAAAGCTTTAGTGGTCATTTTTATCCCCAATACAACAAAGTCTCAAAAGTTCAAAATATAAAGAAGATACATGAACATGATTTTTGCTCCAAAAATGCATCTAAAGCCTTGTTTACAAAAGATAGCTTCAAAATTCAAAAACAAACGGGAGTGACGCCTCGACCCCGGTTCGATCACTCATTTTCTTGCTCATCGCCTGTGGATGGGAAGGAAGTAGGGGGTGAGCTTGGCGGTTCATGAGTAACACATTTATAATCAAGAACACAAGCACAAACCATGAATCATTTATTTCCAAAGCAAATCTTATATTGACAAAATCATAACGCACATGTTTTCCAAAACTTACAATTTATTTATCAATTCACAAAACCAACATAACGAATACATAAAATTCAAACAATTACAAACCACATCACATAAACACATCGGAAATGGTTCGGGTGGATCCAAACAGAACGTACTACACATTTTCACATAACGGTCATGTGTAGCCGTGAACTTATGGAAGTCCGTGAGGAGCTCCATGCCACTAGCGGGCAGGCTAGAAAAGCCTAAGACAAGTGCACTAGACTCGCTTAAGGGACCACCACAAACTCATATAAGCATGCATTTAACATTTTTCACACATATTGGCCAAAACGGCACTTTTCCGAAAAGCAATCCAATAACATTGCATTCTTTCTCAAATCACATTCTTTTACAATCATCGAAACAATCTAAAAACATTCTCACAATTCATTCCCAAGAAAAAGACATATGGTATAATTCCAAACCATCCTAAAGAGTAATAAAAGAAAAATTGTAAAGTTGTTGGAAAGCAATAATTTTCATTTAATGAAAGTAATGAAGTAAATCACACGTTAATACTAAGATAATCAACACACAAGAAGGGGGGTTGAATTGTGTAACTTTCTCGTTAATCCCTTCTTTAAAGCTTAAAACTCGTTCTTATCCAGACTTATGATTAACTTCGTTTGAAACCAATTTTTTTAATACTTTGCGTAAATGCACAATTAAAATACAACAACGAAGTAAAGAGA
>JAOSBM010000005.1:24162774-24176921 GCA_027568955.1 Erythroxylum tenue | reverse complement strand
ATATATACATAAGCAAGGTAGCATGTTTATAACTCACTGAGTCGCGTTGTAGACTCACCCCTCACTATCACCATTTCGGGAGAGTAGCAGATCATTCGAGAGAGAAATCCAAAAAGGGCTTGGACAATCAGAGAAGTATGTTTTTGACATGATGTTAATGTAGATGCTTATAGCTGCTCCATGGTTTGTCATAGTCATATGTACATAAAACATGTATGGATTTGTTATGTTATCTTATTGAGAATGATGTCGGTTGATGATATGAGATGATCATAGTTTAGCTGTTGATAAGTAGATAATGTATGTGAGAATTGCATTTGGATCCTTACTTCTTAAATCAAATTAAGTAGGTATAAGGATTATCAGACAAACGAATAGGTCATGCTGGATTTTCAGTAGAATATAAAAAAGTTGGGCTTACTACGGGTTTTGGTGGCATTAAGCCTACCCATTCCCTAGTGCCAACACAGCCCAGAAAGGCGGGTCGTGTCAGAGGCCCTTCTTACACCTGTGAGAAGCCACTTGTGGGCATGAGAAAGGGCTAACTGTCCATTTAACCCTAGTTTTTAACTATAAAAGGTAGTGTTATGGCGACAGAAAAGGGGACTCAGGGGGACAGAAACGAAAAACCTACATTCGTCATCATTTTCTCTCAGTTTTCAACACCAACAGAGGCACTTATGGCTGATTCTTGGAGGTTGATGGAGAAGATGGAGGGCTAACCTTCTCGACGCTAATTCGGAGGCATAATCGATGCTGAGGAGCATATTAAGCATAGTATCATTGTGTATCATTTTCTTTCCCTCTTTTCGAATTGTTTATGTTATCTTAAGATTAATGATTAGGTATTGTGTAAGAAAGCTTTTGATGATCTATTGAATCATTTTTCATGAAAACCCATTGTTGGAATGTGTTATGTAATAGTCGTGTTAAAGGTCGTATATGGCAACTAACGGTGTTGAATCGTTAGGGATGACATAGTGTAAGTTAAATCATTTGAGCATCTATGATTATTGCTTAGATTGATCCATTTTTCTCACTTGTAATGCAGCAATCAAGATAAACTTAGAGAGCTTGTTCTAGGTTTCCCAATAGTTAGGGTTAATTAAAAGCTTATTTTAATTAACTATGACTTAAGGAAAAGCCAGGATTAATAGAGCTTGTTATTAATCCATGACCAATAGTTCAGAAAGAGGTGTGAGGACGATAATGTAATGATATATGTTAAAATGTGCGTAGACTGATATTAAACCAAAAAATTGGGTTTTACATACATTTATCACTCATCATTTTTAATTGTTTTTTATAATTTGCTTACGTTAGTTTAATTTTATTTTGTTATATCAATTGCATATACCGAAAACCCCCTATTTTATTTCTTTTACATCAATTATTTTCATTGTGAGAATTAACCGAAAAATCTCTATGGATACAATCCCGACTCACCACATCTACACGTTTTTAGTGTGCAAAGTTAGATAAATTTTATGGTGCACTTGACATGTATTGTCATTAAATATATTGATTTGAAGTATTATTTTTAATAGATCTCAATAGTAATTAAATAATTTATTTATTTAAAGTACTACAAAAATGAAGAACAACTTCTCAAATCTTTACTTATAAAATTTTGAGAAAGTTAATGGAAGTATGTAAAGTGGAGACTTATGATTAAGGACCTATATAAACAAATCAGTTTAAAAAAGAAATTGTTAGTAGGAATTTGTGTTTTTGAAATTTTAAAACATGTTAGTAGAAATATGTTTTCACCTGTTCAGCTTCGTCATTTATTTGTTGAGATTAAATAATATTGTTTCTTTTATTTTTCTACAATAATGATGATATTGTTGAAAACTTTCACTTTTAGTATTAATATTATTACATTGCTACCTATATAAATAGTAGAAAAACTTGGAAAAACTCTAAATGTTATATTATAAGAAACATATTTGCTCCTTTTGTTTATGACTTTTTCCCTTTTTATTTTCTATTATATTTCGATTACTATATAGGTATGAAATTTTCTCAATCAATTCCCATCGTTTTTAATCTTGAATGCAATTTATTTTTAAAATTTACAATTTTGAAGCAATGTTATCCAAATGCATTAACTAAGATTTTATGTTGATTTGTTTTAATGTGAGTAAAAATTTGACAAAATATTATAATAAAAGCATTTAACATCTAATTGAGTCGGAAAGGTTAAACTTTTGTTGATTTACTCCTGCAATTGCTTGCAATTTTTGTAATTGAAAATATTTTAATATCATTTAGTAATGGCAACCCCTTATGTAGATTAGGGGTGAAGCTTGTTAAACATAAAAGAAGAAATATTAGACATTTTTTCAACTAACTTAAAGAAAATAACTTAAAAGAGATAAAGGTCTAAAGAGATGATAGCTAATGAATTAGATTGACTTTTAATTTGTTATTAATTCCAAGGATCTGACTTAAAAATTGATATGCATATGCCTAGGGTTTGATTGGATTGAATTTGAGTTGGATCTATGTTAAGATTGGAAATTAGTTTTATTCTTGGACTTAGGGTTTGGATGTGAATATGAGTTGAATGGGTAGATTGAACATGAATATGTGTTAGGAACTTTGTTTTACTACTGCCTATAGGTTGTTCGACTAAAGTTAACTTTGAATCTCTAATGTCACTCTCAGATTATAGTACTCTCACTTCTTACTCTCCGTTAAAGTTTACTTCACTCACAAACCATCGTGAGCCCATCACTGCCACAAAGTCATTAAAACTTTATTAATGATAAGCTATTAGTTATGTGTGTAAAAACTTTAGTCATAAGCATTTTCTACTTTTTAAGTCCTAAGGCCCAACTCTATTAACAAGCCACTCTCATATTAAGTACAAAATCGTCTTTTTTGGTGGGTCATGTTTTGTGTTGAAAGTTGCTCAATAATCGACCAACCTTGTCCTTCTATTTTGTAGTCTGTGGTTGTCTATTTATTAAGGTAAGTCATCCAACTAAGTAAATTCTACAATGTGTTTAGGTTTTTTGTTGTTCTTTGCAATATTCTTAAAATCATTGATGAGTTTTTATAGACTGCTTTAATAGTTTTAGTATTTATGTTTGGGTTTTGTTTAAATAATTGATGATACCGATGTATGAATTCATCCAATATTCATAACAATCCTTAGCATAATAAACTCTTAGGATGGTATATAGATTAGAAACCCGTGATGCAGCTCCCATAAGTAGGGATGACAATGGGTATGGTTCGGTTCAAGTATTACTCAACCTATATCCATATCCTTTTTTTATGAGTCAACCCATATCCATATCCATCAGTTTTACGATTTACTACCGATATCTAAATCCATTGGATTGTTTGGGTTTTTGGATATCCATCAGGTTGTATAACATATAAAAATATAACTTCTAAATAGAAAATATAAAGAGCAGATTTTTACGAATGCTTCAAGTCAAAATTACTTTAATAATAATAAGTTAAGATTTTGATTTGTATGTCTTAAAAAAACCATAAAATAGGAATAATAAAATCATAATGTCTAGTGCAAAGACAACATATATCTTTTATAATCAAGAACTAGAACAAAGACTGAAATATCCAAAGCTTCAAATTGTCTTTACGTGAACTCCATAACATTCAAAACTCCATCTCATATCATTTGCAATATTATCATCGTATAAGAAAATAAAATATGATGAAAAAGGTGAGGATTGAGGAGTAAAGTGGGGATTTTAAAGTTGTGTCTTCTCAGAAAATATTAATATTTTATTATATTTAACCATAAATATTCAAGAAAAAAATAGAAACAATAGAATTAATAAAAAACAGGTAGGATATGGGTATCCATCGGTTCGGGTTATCACTAGACCCATATCGAAATTCATATTCACATCTAATTTTCCACATCCATTTTTAGCCTCCATGTCCATTTTTTCTGGTCGGGTAGTGCAGATATTAATCAGGTTGAAAACTCAATGTCATCCTTACCCATGAGGCTTATCGGTGAAATATTCCACTAGCCTAGGAGTCACAGTAAGAACTTGCTTTCTCGATTCATATGGTGTAACAATATCATGAACCATAGTGGTTGTTTAAAGTCAAACTGAATTTATGAACTTCAATTTGATTAATTCAAACTTAGTATTAAAATTAGAAATTCACCTACAATTATGGACAATCCTTAGCATAATAAACCCCTAGGATGATATATAGGCTAGAAACCTATGATGTAGCTCCCATAAGGCTTATTAGTGAAATATTCAATGAGCTAAAGAGTCACAGCAAGAACTTGCTTTCTCAATTCATGTGATGTAACAATGTCACGTACCATAGTGCTATTTAAATTCAAAATTTGAAAATGAACTTGTAATGATTCATGGTTATGTTATAAAGACCGAGGATTGCATTTAGTTATTTACTTTTAATTGTATAGCTACATGGACAAAAGTTAGATGTCTCATCAAAAATGGTCCACTAAACACTTAGAATGAGCTAAAAGTTTCATGTTATTTATTAAAGATCAAATGCGTGATGAATGTCGTATTCATTGTTCATGCATAGATTACTTAAAAGTCGACATTCAAAGTCAAGATGCGGTATATAATCATTTTCTAATCTGAGGCATAAATAAATTCTATAATCGATGGCTTTATCATGGAGAACATAAGGAAGCAAGTTATAGTAGAAGTGTTGGCACAAGTGTTGATGATAGTAACAATAATGATGGTGATGATGGTGATGATGATGATGATGATGTTATGATTGGCAAGATGTTAGAGGATTATAGGAATTATATAGAGACAATGAATGATACTAGTTTGCCTAATATAATTGGTAGTATGATAGAAGATAATTTTGCGAAGTTATTGAAAGTTGCTCACGAAGAATTATATCAAGGGTGCTCGAATTTCTCACAGCTATCTTTTGTTGTCAAGTTGTTCCAATTCTATAATAAATGGAGTAACAAGTCTTTTGACATGTTAATCAAACCCAACAAGCCAAAATAAGAGAAGCTTCTTCAGAAGGTAAAAAGATCACAGTGGATGCCACTGAAGGCAATACAACAGAGACATAAATTGTCCATATCTTACTATGATGCAAAGAAATTGTTAAAGGACCTTGGATTAGTATATATATCAATATATCCTTGTAAGTATGATTGTGCAATATTTTGGAAGGACAGTAAAGATCTTGAAGTTTGTCCCATTTGTGGTACATCAAGGTGGTGAGTGGATGATGGGCGAGGGAAAAAGATACCACATAAAATCTTAAGATACTTTCCTATTAAACCACAACTACAAAGGCTTTTTATGTCAACAAAAACAGCCATAGATATAAGGTGGCATAAAGAGAAACACATTGATGATAACATTATGCATCATCCAACAGATTTGATGGCATGGAAAGACTTTGATGGAAAGTTTCCACAAGATTGTCATTATGTTCAACTTGGTTTACCCTCATATGGATTTAATCCTTTCGATAATATGAGTACTTCTTATAACATGTGGCTAGTAATATTAGTGCCAAACAATTTACCTCTATGAAAGTGTATGAAGGATCCTTTTACATTATTGTCTTTGCTTATTCTAGGACCTACTTCACCAGGTAAGGACATTGATGTATATATGTAACCATTGATTGATGACTTAAAAGATTTATGCGAGGTAGGATTAGAATCTTGTGATGTTGTTCAAGGTGAAACATTTACAATCCAAGCGACTATTTTGTGGACTATAAATGATTTTCTAGCTTATGGGATTTTTTTTGGAAGGAGCACTAAAGGACATATGGCCTGTCTTGCATGTAACCATCCAACTTTTTCAATGAGGCTACAAAGTAAAATATGTTACATGGGACATCATCGTTGCTTAGAACACAGGCATAGATGGCAAAGAAGCAAATTGTTTAATGGTAAAGTAGAATTAGGTGAAGCTTCTTTGCAGATGTTTGGTGATGATGTGGTTATGCAGCTATCACATTTGGATTACATTACACCTGGAAAACACCCAAGTAATAGAAAGCGAAAGTGAAATGTTGTTGAGCTTAACTGGAATTAAAAAAAACATATTTTTCAATTTGCCTTGTTAGAAGGAATTGTTATTGAGGCATAATCTTGATGTGATATATATTGAAAAAATATATTTGTGGGAATATTTTAGAAACTGTGGTGGGAATTGATGGCAAATCGAAAGGCACAGTTACGGCTATACTAGACTTATAAGAAATGAATATACGAAAAGATTTGCATTTGAAAAGAAGAGATGATGGGTTATAAATTATTTTAGCTACTTATTATAACATATCAAAAAGGAGAAGCAAGTTTTTTGCAATTTCTTAAATTAGTCAAGTTTTCTAATGGGTATGCATCTAATATAGCATGTTGTGAAAATGATAAAGAAGAAAAAGTATCAACGTTGAAAAGCCATAATTGTCATGTACTTCTGCAATGATTGCTTCCTATTGGAATACGTGGATGTTTATCAAGGGATGTGTTCATAACTTTGGGATAATTGGGTGAGTTTTTTTAAGGAATTATGTTGTAAGATACTTAAAGTTGAAGAGCTTGACAAAATGGAAAAAGTCATTGCTTTGATTTTATGTAAGCTTGAACTAGTATTCCCCCATCATTTTTATGTTATGGTTCATTTGGCAATTCACTTACCGTACAAAGCAAAACTTTGTGGATCGATTCAATTTTGATGGATGTTCCCCATTGAAAGGTAATTTATCTTAACTTATACTTTTTTTAAAGTTAATAGTTAGTAACAATTGTTAATGATTTATATTTTGTTTATGTTTTTATGCTCTCTTAAGCGTTATGTATGTAATAGAGTTGAACCTGAAGGGTCTATTGCAGCGGTTTATATAGTGAATGAATGCTTGACATTTTGTTCAATATACTTAAATGACGTCAAGACAAGATTTAATAAACTAGAACGTAACTTTGATTTTGATCAAGATGGTGGCTTATCAGTTTTCTCCCAAAAAGTTAGGCCACTTGGTGTCGAAAAATATGTTGAGTTAACTAAAGATGAATTCAAAATTGTCCATTGGCATGTTTTGAACAATTGTGAGGCAGTTGACATATATATGGAGAATGTATATTACTTTTCAATCAAATTTTCATATTTCAATGTTGTCATTCAATCTATATTTCCTAATATCTATTTACATTTTTAAATAGAGAGCACAAAGAGTCAATTCAGAGCAAAGGGATTGTTATTGTTGAAGAAAGACATAAGCTTAAGTTCTTATCATGGTTTAGGAATCGAGTAAGTTATATATTTATGGATTATGAACTTAGGAAAATTTGTATTTCAAGTTAAATTTTAATTTCATTTTGTCCTACAGATGATACGGTTACACAACTGTAACATGCAAGAGGTGACAATAACATTATATTTTTTAGCATATGGGCCTCATATTTATGGGAAAAAATATACAGATTGCATTGTTAATAGGGTTAGATTTCACAGACAAGATCAAGATAGTGGACTTAGAAGCTAAAATTGTGGGTCATTGTTGCGGGATGTCATGACGATAATTTTATTAACTTTTACGGTGTCATCTCTGAAATAATAGAGTTGCATTACATAAAGGATATAAAGGTTGTTCTATTTAAGTGCAAATGGTTTAAACTTGATGACATGAAGGTGAATGAGAATATTATTAGCATCAATGTTAGTAACACATGGTATGATAATGAACCTTTTGTCCTTGCAAGTTAAGTGAAACAAGTTTTCTACCTCAACGATACTGTAATGCGTAGCAATTGGAAGGTTGTCTAAAAGTTTCAACACTGAAATCTCTTCAATTTTTATGAAAGGGATAATGGTCTAATCAATGACGATGGTGATGATGTATATCAAGAGATTGAATTGAAGTTGAATAATGAAGCATTCAAATAGAAGATGCAAATATATCATCATTCCATAGGAGAGATGTGTTAGAGTAGTGCCTTAAAGGCAATCACCTTTATGGCGTTTTGTACAAAGTTATGTAAAAACTTTATTTTCAATAATAAAGAAAGGTATATTTCATTAATTTGGTGTTCATTATTTATTAATTGATATTAACCTATAAGAAAATTAATGAAGTCCATGATATATGACATAGCACGAAGGAAATCATGATGTGATCATACTACTGAGATTCCTATCATATGCAATTATGTCAATATCTAAATTATCCCTAGTCATAGGATTATTGAGATTAGACATCGTTAATCCAGATAGACTAGCACATGAAAAACTCCTTGATTTGATCAAGCAGTGGATCTCAAAAATTGTAAACATGAGATGTTTAGAGTTGAAATGTGGATGCTTACTAGAGGTAGTAAGTACATCGAATGACCTACTATGAGATCATCATATGGATGTGCTATTCTAATGTTAGTGATAATCTCATCATAACAACGGTGCAAGTATCCTTAGACTTAAGGTACTCAAGGATATCTTGGATACTGATTCTGTTCTTTGACTCCATTCCTTGTTACCTTGCAGAGGTCGCTCATAAGGTGGTGATTAGGTACAACTTAAGGTATTCGAAGGTAATTGAGTAGTTAATAGAGGATTCACCATTTCTGTGATAGCAGAAGATGATATCCACGGCCTTTTGTCGGGGTCATTACTTGGAAATCTCTGGTTGGAGTACATGTGTCATGAATAATGTCTTCATTGACATATAGAGTAATAAGTTCCAGGATGAGAACTGATATCACTTGGACTAGATTTTCCATAGTCAATCTAGTGAGAGTTGACGCTTTTCCCATACTCATAACCAAGAGGGGTATAACATGGTGAAAGGACGAATTGAACAGTAATTGTCTATAGGACAGTTCGTGATATGGTTCGTGATGAGCACGGATTTTTTCGTCAAAACACTTACTTTCCAGTTAATTAGGGGTCATGATGTGTTGCTAGGTGCCGCTCATGACTTGCTTGGATTAAGTGTTAATCTAAGTGGCCAATATAATCGGGAACCTATGGGTCACACGCATAAAAGTAACTCGAAGAATTAATAAAATGGTTTTGGATAGAGATCCATTATATGGAGAGCAATAAAACCAAATGGATCCTGATGAGATCGGGATATGTCTTGATGAGATCACAACATCAATATTACTGAAATAGGTCTCTGGTGTTTTCCAACACCCAGAACCCAGTAAGACCGACCCCAGTGTGACTGGACCGCTTCAGCATTTTTATATATATATATATATATATATATAAGGTATGAGTAACGTGTAAAAGGGATGAGAGACTTTGTTAAAGTTGCATTAAATGTTTTTACTTGATAAAAAGACAAAAGCAATAAAAGACAAAAACAAAAGCTAGAAAAGAAGATGATGATTGTGAGAAGTTTTTTAACAAGTTTGGGAACTCTTCTTCGCGATACTCTCTCAATCTTTCTAAGCTTCATTATCTTCTTTCTCTCCTTCACGTTGCTTCCATAGAAAAAAAGGTAAGAGCTAGCACTCTTGTCTTGTTCTAGCCATTTTCGAATTAAAGAGTTGGATTCGATTAGATTCTTCAATCTCTGCGTGGATACCGTTAGAGACGGTCTATTTTGGTTGTTGTGATTTGCGACAACCCAACGAGTAGAAGATCAAAGAACGAAGGAGACTACACATAAGGTGCATGCTTATTATATGAATGATTGATTTGTGTAAATGCCATGAATTCCTATATATATATATATATATATATATGTTATGAACAAGTATGTTAATTGGGAACATTCAGCTAGGTTTTATGGTATTTCCTTGTATAGACACATAGATCCTGGACTTCGGGAATGTCCGGGAATATTTTTTTTTTCCGTACTACGTGTATATGATACACGCACCGGGATTTTCCTACAGTGGTATCAGTGTAACATCCCATCACCTGTGGGAGGCTAGAATAGTAAATATGAGTGATTAATGAGAGCTTAGAAATGGAGCATAATATGTCATACATATATACGCGAATAGTGAAAGTTTTGCACAAGAAAATAATTGTACATGCATTTATGAATAATTTCGGGTATAATTGAATTAAATTGGGATTTTTGGAAATTTAGTGAATTTTGAGTTTATCTATATTGGAAATATTGTTGATTAATGGAAATATTGTATTTATGAATGTCGGTGAATTTAGGAACAAACTTCGGAGAAAAATTATGGAAAATAGGGGAAAAGAAATCAAAAGAAGATTTGAAGATAGTTGGATTGTAAAGATAGAATTAATAGAGTTTAGTTCAAAAGAAACTTGGTTAGAGCTTAGACTATAGGAAAGTGACAAGTGTCAAGTTGCTTGTTG
This sequence comes from Erythroxylum tenue, assembly GCA_027568955.1. NCBI lineage: Eukaryota > Viridiplantae > Streptophyta > Magnoliopsida > Malpighiales > Erythroxylaceae > Erythroxylum > Erythroxylum tenue. Next base: position 24,166,620 of record JAOSBM010000005.1, on the reverse strand, counting down.
TACTTTTGCTAGAAGTAGGTTACTGTTCTCTAAGAGTTGAAAGGTTAAGTTTTGTCCAGATAACTTCTTCATAATCACCTTCTTCGAATTTCCTCCCAATACACAAAGTTTTTCAGCAAACACCTTCTAAGAGATTTCAGTGTTTTTCCCTTTTTCCTAAACCAATCCCACCTCATAAATTTTTTTTTCTGCCTTAAGAAAAACCAGAAGATGGTTAATGCTCACAGTGGAATATGTATTTTGTATGGAGTTAGGGCTTGAAGATAGTTAAAGCTTTTGGAGTCTTCAACAAGTAAGTAGTGAAAAAAATTGTTAGAGTTGTGGATTTTTGAAATCAAGTTGATGAATTTATTGTCAGTGCATGATCATGGCATTTATGTATATTTATATTCTTGAACACTGTGTTAAGGGGATGAAAATTCTGGATATGGTGTTATTTGGTTTTGATGGATTGTTAGTGATCAGATGTTGTGGAAATGGTTCTTGGAGTTGAAGCAGCATTGAAATGGTGTATAGGGTTAGTGTAGAAGATTAAAGTTTGGAAAGGTGAAACATACTCTATTTTTTCACTATGCATATATGTATGAATATATAGGTGTTTATACATGAGTTGATGAAAACTTAGAGTTGTTCAAGAAAAAGGTTTTTGAGTTGAGGAGTATAGATAATATCTTCTATGAAGAAGTATCGTCTTAGGTTGACTTCTGCTTCATCTTAAGTTGACCATCTGTATCGTCTTAAGTTGACTTTTGTTTCGTTTTAAGTTGACCATCTGTATCGTCTTAGGTTGACTTCTGCTTCGTCTTAAGTTGACCACCTGTATTGTCTTAGGTTGACTTCTGCTTCGTCTTAAGTTGACCATCTGTATCATCTTAGGTTGACTTCTACTTAGTCTTAAGTTGACCATTTGTATTGTTTGTAGAGACGTATCGTTTGTGATGACGTCACATCATCTGTGATGATTTCATATCGTCTGTAGAGACGTATCGTCTATGATGACATCATATCATCTGTGATGACGTCATATCCTCTTAAGAGTTGCATCGTTTTAAGTTGACTTTGCTTCATCTTAAGTTGACTCTAATTTGTCTGCCTTTTCTTCATCTACCTCTTTGCTTCGTCTGCTTCTTGCTATCATCTGCTCTTGGCTTCGTCTGTTTCTTGCTATTGTCTGCTCTTTGCTTCGTCTGCTTCTTGCTATTGTCTACTTTTTGCCTCGTCTGCCTTCTGCTCTGTCTGCTCTTTGCTATCGATTGTTTTTTTTTGCCTGCTCTTTGCTATCTTCTGATTTTTGCTTCGTTGCTTTCTGATTCATCTATTTTTTAGCATTCATCTGCTTTTTGGCATTTGTCTGCTTTTTGGCATTCGTCTGCTTCTTCTATTTTTCTGCTATCTGCTTCGTCTTATGTGGACAGAACTTTAGTTGATTCTTTCAGTCATAACTTTGTCGTCAGACCTCCAAATGACCTGATTTTTGAAGCATTGGATTCATAACACATTTCTCTATCTCTCCATAGAAATTATCGCTTTTTGTTTTGACTGTACAAAGATTAATCTAATCAAAGTAAGGGTATCAATTGGAAGAGCATGAACTATATAATTTACTGAATATGTTCCTGTATTTTGATGATATCTTGATCTATAGGATTCGAAATGAGATGATTTTTAATTTGGAATAAACTAGAGATATAGTTCTAAAACTTGTCTCAAAAAGTCCAATTATGATTCAGTCTCTAAGATGTCTAATTTCTGGATGGAATTTGTATATAGTAAACTGTTTCTGAATAAGAACAGTCCAAAAATGTTTGAGGTATATCTTCCCAATTACTGAACCAAATTGAGTGATTTTGGTGTAAATGGAATCATAAGACATAGAGTAACACTTTTCTAGAAGAGAGTATGACCAATTTACCTTATTTCACCTTTTGATTGAACGTGAACAGTATACCCGAATAGGGTGTCTTGGAAAGATCTGAAGTGATTCAATGAGAAAAGAATAGAGATTTTAATGATTTTAGTGAGGCATAAACCTAAGTATAAATTATACTTAGATGAGTTTTGGATATGAGAATGATTTTTTTTATGGGAATTGATGGTAAGATACCCAGGATTGTCATGAACATGCATTGTACATATTTCATTTCATTCATGTGCATTATTAAACACTTATGATTGTACAAATTGTGATATTTGTGTATGTTGTTTGATATAAAGGAGCAACTGGAACGTCAACCTCCAGACATTACCGGTCCATCCAGGCAATAGCATATTGGAGTGTACTGTGAGTCAACTTAGATGATTTCCTAGGATTGATTTGTTTTAAATTGATTTGATTTATTAAACTTCCATATTACTGAATTGTTTCTGAATTCCGGACTTGAAGTTTGAGGGGTTTAATAGTTGGACATGTATTGGAAGCACTTTGATTTGATATGAATTCCTAAATGTCATTTGATTCTCAATGAAAGTCAGATGTCAGACTTAGGTCTGATGATTATGAGCTTTGTTTGAGCATCATATGTGATTGTGATATATGACTTATATGTATTTGATTCATTTCATGAAATGCATGTTCAGATAAAGGCGTTGTGACTTGAGTTGCCAATATGAAGCGCTTCCTTGTAGAGCCTTGCTCCATGATTTCTGATTCTACACATAGAGTTATGCTCCGTGATTCTGTTCTGACTGAGCCCTATGAGCCAGTAATTGTATATTTTGATAAGCACTCAGTCACAACAATAAGAACGAATATGAGTCTCATGCATATTCAATTCATATACGATTGAAATTCATAAATGTTTTGCAAAGCTGTATTGAATGACAATATTATATGCCATGTTATGTGAGTATCTGAATAATAAATGTATGTTTAGAATGACTAATTGTGCGATATATGTTGTGTGTATGTGATCCGGTGAAATCATCAACCATGATTCACTCATTGAGTTCATAACACTCATCAAAAAATTGCAACGTGGCTTTCAGGTAAAAGACAGGAGACCCAGTGCTTTAGACAGGACTAAAAGGCCCCTTTAGAGAAGTCATGGCTCAAAGGTCAGTCAGTTGAGATTTTTTGGACAGATTAGTTAGACTTTGAATATTTTCCTCTTTCACATAGCACTTTTATATTAGATTTTGATGATGTACATGTAAGGAGTGTTGAAGGACACAATTTATACTTTCGATTTTTATGTAATGAAATGAGGAAAAAGTTGGTTTTAAAATATTGTGGTTTTTCTTATGATGCTTCATAAGTGAATTATGATACCATGCCATGTGAAGTGAATGTAGTGATTGATCGTAGCTCGCCCTTATCATAGGATATGTACCGGAATAATCTCCGAGCGTCTCGGTGTGTACCTGCAGTAAGGGGGCGCTATAATTAGAGCCATTTGTGTCCCGTATAAAGGAGAAACCATAAGATGTGTGATGCGGCCAATTGGTTGCGACTATTGTGCACTCTGATTGTCTTGAATTTGAAATCAGTATAGAGATATTGATTTTGAAATTTTCTTGCCCAAATTTGCTCTTGAGATGTTGCTGAATATGTCTGTGGAAGGAAAAAAATGTATCAATGTGATTTAATATGTTTTTGCTAATTAATTCCCTATTGTTCTGGTTGATGTGTTTATGCATATGACATGAATATACATACTTGTAAATTCGAGAATAAGTTATAGCCTCTGTAATTTTCTCAGTATTTATTGAAATTGTTTCAATGATTGTTTCAAGCAAAAGACAAAGCTGCACAATTTTGAGAAAACTGCTGGACCTAGTTTGTTTGAAATGTTGATTGTGTGTTTTTTGGTTTCAATGCCTTGGATCATTTTTTATGTGATCAGAAAT
>JAOSBM010000005.1:24138660-24149274 GCA_027568955.1 Erythroxylum tenue | reverse complement strand
TAATTCCTCTGAAAAGAGTTTGATCAATCTTCTTACCAACTTCATCCTTAGATAAGACGATTGAGGGATGCATAGGAGTTGACATTGGATTAACATTCTACATTTTATATTTGACTAAAAGTTCTTTGACACTGGTTTAACAACAACTCTCTTCCAAATCAGTAGAAGAATAAAAGAAGACGAAACTTATTCAGAAGAAAGTTTCATCATCTTATGTTGGAGGTCTGAGAGCATAGATCTTTTTCTTCCCCTTTCCTTACCTAGTATTGTAATTAAAATGATCTTTACTGAAGCCATATGATCGGCTCCGTCGTTCGACCTAAAGATTAGTCCTTTGGAAACCGAGTCAAAAATTTAAAATCCAAGGATTGTAATACAGGATGCAACCTCAGGTTGTCTCACTTAATTGGAACCAAGCGAAAAAGGTTTAAGCTAGCCTAATTGTCAAACATGCAATTTAAGTTGATAAAAAGGGGGGTTTGGATCGTAGGTATGAATTAAGGAAACTTAACTAAAATTAAAGAAGAAAATATAAAAAGTATATTTTTTGATTTTGGGAAAATGAAATTAAAAATTCGAATAACAAGCGAATAAGATAAAGTCCTCTTGAAAACAAGCTTAGGCTATCATGGCTCAAAACAAATTTCCTTGAAGTGAAATTCACTAAGTTTTCGATTAACAAACCTTAAAGAACTCTTTAAGTCCAGGGTTTTAATCAATGAACTCCATTGCTTAAAACCTTGTTAAAAGCATCTTAGTGTGTGTAATGGACAAGTTAATGTAAGTGGTCAAATTGGCTCAAGTATAATCTCAATATCAAACACAGCTAGGCAGATAACACAGTATTAACATTATCACCGAAATGACATATATGAAACTTCATATATTTAGCATCAAAGTTCTACATATAACCAAATCCATACACAAGTCATTTTTCAACACTTGATTAAACTCTAACCAAGCTGATTTAACTACACTACCGCAAACCCTAACTCAGATATTTACAAATATGTAGTTAAACTTGACAATGTAAAGTTAACTCCCCTTTGAAGGTGTATGATAGTTCAACCATGGGTGTACACTCAGGTATGCAAGCTACTACTAAGAAGTTGAAATCAGTATTCTACTAGAAGGGCCAATAGAAAATAATTAGACAATTTATCAGGAGTTGTAAGGTGTGCCAAAGAAACAAAACCTGAAAATACAACTGAAGTTGGGTTTTTACAACCTATCCCAATTCCTGAGTCAGTATTCACTGATATTACCATGGACTTTATGGAAGGACTTCCTAGGTCTGGGGGGGAAATGTGATATTAGTCGTGGTGGATAGATTGAGCAAGTATGCTCATTTCTTGGCTCTTTCTCATCCTTATTCAGCAAAGGAGGTAGCCCAGGTGTTCCTAGACCATGTCTTCAAGCTATATGGCATGCCAGCTACTATAACCAATGACAGAGATCCCACCTTCCAAAGTAATTTCTGGAAGGAGTTATTTTCTTTGCAGGGAGTGGAACTACGTTTCTCTACTACCTCCCACCCACAATCCGATGGCCAGACTGAAGTGGTTAATCGTTTCCTAGAGATGTATCTTCGATGTATGACTAGGGAAGCTCCTAAAAACTGGGTTAAATGGCTACCACTAGTAGAATGGTGGTACAATACCACTTATCACACTTCCACTAAGGTCACTCCATTTGAAGCCCTATACGGGTACCCTCCTCCCCTTCATATTCCATATATTCCTAAAGATGCTAGTGTAAATGCAGTAGATGAATTGCTGACTGCTGGAGAAACTAAGGTAGATGAGCTAAAACAAAACCTAGCAATATTCTAGAATCGTATGAAGCAAGTGGGAAATAAGAGGAGGACAGATCGTGAATTTGAAGTTGGGAATTGGGTGCTACTAAAATTGCAACCATACAAGTAAAAATCAGTGATTACCAGGACTACTCAGAAGCTAACAGCTAAGTACTTTGGGCCTTATCAAATAATAAACAAGATCAGAAAAGTAACTTACCGATTGAATCTTCCAGCAGGTGCATCTATCCATCCCATGTTCCACGTCTCTAAGCTTAAAAGGTTTGTGGGTGACCCCGTGCCAGCTATTGAGTTTCCTCCGTTCACACCAGAGCTCCCTTGGACTCCAAAGTGCATTCTTGGAAGGAGGATGAATCGCAAGCACAATAGAGCAGTGGTACATATTTTGGTTCACTGGGAAGTTGGTTCGACAAACGATGCCACCTGGGAGTGGCTGGAAGACATGAAGATCAGGTATCCAACCTTTGTCCTTGAGGACAAGGATGCATTTTAAGGGGAGGGTATTGATATGAGAATTGGTACAAAATTGGAGTTAGGGATTTGACGAAATAAAATTGGGGAAACTTCTAAAGGATAGTTGTGAACTCCTTTTATTTGTAAAGGGGTTGGGTCATTAGTGGATTAAGAGGTGGGCTGGTTAATTAATGGGCTTGTAATCCAGTATTAGTATTATTACTATTATGTAGTAGTATAAGCCTTAGTCCAGGCTGTTTATAGTTGGACAACGGGGAAGCAGCAACAAGAGCTAACAAACTCCTTGATTCTCGCTAACTGGCTCTACCATATAAATATGTAAACGATGGCATGAAGGAATATACATAAAATTTTTATGCAAATATGATGTGTGTTGTGAGTGACGTATGAGTCTTCTTCTTCCTTACGAAAATATTCATAAAACACCAGTACTACATAACTTCGCATCCAATTTGGGAACTTATAATCTTTGCTTACACCACTGATAAAGAAAACTCATTTCTGTACGATAATGGCAATGGTAAACTTGATAAGGAATTGGGAACTAAGGAGCTGATAAGATTTGGTTCACTTGAGCAGGATCCAACGAAAGAAGAAGGGAACAACATTGCAAATTCTAGCTTCACAAAGGATGTGGTTGATGAGTGGCCGGCTCCAAAGCAAATTCATTCCTTTTATTTTGTCAGGTATCGAGCATTTGAGGATCCTAAATTGAAAGCCTAAATTGATCAGGAGGATAAGGAAATCCAGAAGGGGAATCAATCTCGATTTCGAATAACAAAATAATTAAAAGCTAAGAGGGTAAGACAAAATGTCACTATCTACACCATGGTTGTAGGTTTGGTACCCAAAGATGGAACCCTACTTATTAATCTTATTTGTCATATATCACTGCTTATTTACTTTTGTACATTTGACCTTCTACCATTTTAAAGGCCTTGATATTTCAGTCTTTTCCAAAAAGTTCTATAGCATCAAAATGAATGATTTTGTTCTATGATGTTTTTCGTGAGTGAGTTTGATGTTTATGGTATGTCATTATCGGTATCTATATGAAGGCTACTTCTACCTTCTTATTCTTCTTCCTGGTTTGTAGATTCATTAACTATAAGATGTAATATATCAATAATCTGGTACTATCATTGATGCTCCAATCTTTATCCTGCGCAACTGATATATACTTTAGTTTACAGTCATGTTGGCATATTAGAATTGAAAGGTGGGGTGATGTGGGTAATTGGCAGAAAAATTATTGCTCTAGTTTATGGTTAATGTTTTGAATTTACCATTACAAGTTGTCTGTCTAATCTTTTGTATTTATCATTGCTATTTTTCTGAATGCATGTTGCACCAAATATTACAATCTATTTTGAAACTCAATAAGATTGCAACTCTGATTATTGTGTTTCTTATCTTCTAGATTACTGTGTTTCTTATCTTCTACAGTTTAAAAAGTCAGAGTTGATTAACCAATTAAAGAAGCTGAAAGATGAGAATAAGCAATATAAAACGATTTTGGATGAGAAGAAAAAGGAAATTGAGCCTTTACAGTAGGCATTGGGCAAGCTGTGTAATGCCAATAACACTGGTCGTTATGGTCTGTGTTCATCTGCGAAAGAGCTAAATGATCTTGTATGTTTAATTGGTACCCCAAATCATTAAGGAATTTATCCTTTTCTTATCTGCCTATTGGCAGTAGTTTTCATTAAATATGTGATTGCAGATCTACAGCTTGCAATATCGCATACAATATGAAAGCATCCCATTGACTGAGGAGAAGAAACTACTTAAAGAAATCTAACAGCTTGAGGGTACTAGGGAAAAAGTAATTGCGAATGCTGCAATGAGAGCAAAACTTGAGGATTCTCTAGGTCAAAAAGAAGCCATTTAGAACCAGATCAAGGTAAGAACAGAAAATTAAATTGCAAGTGAGAGTTTGTTGCTGTATTATGACCCTAACTTGCTATTTTGTTGTTAATGTAGCTTATGGGTGTTGATTTGGATGGAGTGAAGAAGGAGAAACAAGAAATTTGGTCAAAAATCTAGGCTTTGGATTCTCAAATTTATAACTTTTCAAAAGAGATTGAAGTTGTCACTAAGGAGAGGGATAAAGCTTATGAAAGTATTTTAAGAATTAAGGAAACAACGTGATGAGGGGGTACGGTGTGTCGACCTAGATGACCTTACTTTAAATGATTGTTCTGTTTAAATTATATATTGAATGATTATGTGAATGTGATTGTATTGATTTCGGACAATGAATGTCCTAGGCGTTTGATGCATGAATGATATTAGAAGTGCTCATTGAATGTGAATTGGACTGACTATGTTTTTTCTCAACTTAAATGTTGAATGTCGGACCAAGGTTCAATAACATGTGAAAGTGAATGTGTAAAGTGAAATAAAGTGACTGATTGATCTTATGTGATTGATGCATTTCATTACATGAATGCATGACAATATAAAGACTGTTGTGACTGGAGTAGCCACCAAGAAAGAACTTAAAGCTCAGAAAGTGATTAAGAGCCAAAGGCTCACTATGTATAATGAGTGTTGTACCTCCAACAGATAAGGGACAGTTATTAATGAACCTGGTATCCACAATGGATATGGAATAGTTATAGACACTCAGTCACAACAATAATAAAAGAAAGTAAGTCTCATGAGCATTACATATACATTTAATATGTATGTTTGACTGATTGAAATGTATTGTTGAATTGTGTTGAATGAGAAATGTGAAAATTGTGAACAAAAGAGTTTTATGATGCTACTTCTTGATAAATAAATGATGTGAATCATGTGATTATATGAATTGACGTGTTATGTGATTGGGTGAGCCATTGAGGATGGTCCACTCACTGAGTTTGCAAACTCACCCCAAAATTACAACATTATTTTTTAGGCTTAGAGAAGATCTCTAGTTAGACAAATTGAAGTCTAGCCACTGCATTCAAGTAAGAGATAGAGGTCGGGATCAGTTCGCTTCTGTATTTGTATTTCCTTATTTTTGTATTAAATTGTTTATTTCAAAATTATTGTACCTCAGTTATTTGAATAATTATATTTTGTAACGACTTTTCAAATTGGAAATGTTTCTAAATGAGATTGATCAATAAGTGTAATAATCATTGGGATTACGATGTTTATGAAATAAAAATATGGGCCCAATTTGATAAGTGGTTTTTTGTATTATGCGTGTGATTTATGAAAATTTTGTAATGAACTTCGATTGTTTGACTGTGCTAGTATGCCACCCGCGTAGAGTATGTTTTTGAATACCGTCGGTATGTTCAAGGATATGTATTATGAGAGTGGAGTGCAATATTTAAAGCATTTTATGTTTAAATTTATTTTGATTCAATTGTTAACCTTAATCTTTCATATCAGTAGAAATTGTTAGGTTATAACTATATTCTTTCTCAAGAAATAAAACTCCTATCTTTAATGAACACAAATCTAAAGGCTATGAACATTAGTTCATATTTAGGTTGTATTCCTCCATGTCGTAAGTTCTCAACAAAACAAAATAAACTAATAGCCTATATGAGATAGATAATGGGATCATGTTCATAGTTATCATGTTCTTCGAAATTCATGAAAAAACTTCTCCAACTTGGCATTAACTTTCCCAAATTCACTCCTTCTTTTAATGAGGAGATAAAACAAGGTCTAAAAAGAAAATATAAGCCATATTAATTACCAAATCCTATAGAAAATTTTAAAATACAAGCAAATACTCTCAAATCATGATAAGGACATACCCTAAACAACATTTATCACACACCATCATATGTGCAACTTAATACCACATGGAAGTCTCCATTAACTAAAATGGAAAAAAGTTGACCAAAAGTAATTCGAATAAGTTTTAGCTCCTAAATGATATTTTAAATGAATTTTATACTAATAAGTATTTTTTGTATTCCATGTTTTGCCCTAAAAGTTTTATAACAAAAGGAGAAATCATTATTATTGACATTTCACCCTTGCTTATCCTAGAGATTGTAATTTGGAATTTTTAGAGTGAAATTTGATTCTTAATAAAAAGTGATCTAATTTTAATTTGATGTACCCTGTAGTGAAATGTAAGATGACATAATAGAAGAAAATAGAATGTAAATATTGAAGATCTGAGGTAAATTTATAATTCAAGCTTAAAATGTCTATTTTCTCTCTACTTATAGTGCATGAATAACTCGACTTTCACTATTCATGCTCCTTGCTCTTCAACAATGTCTGCTTCTGATCAGCTCATTCTACCTTCTTTTCACTTTAACCATGTACACCATTGTGCTCATTCTCACTTGCCTCATTTGCATTCCTTGGTTCTATTTAATATCCTTTCAAACTCCACCTGTTGCACTTATTTCCTTGTTTCATTCTTTTTCTCATTTTCTTACTTTTTGTGTCCCTTCTGCCCCATTGTTGTATCATGCTTACTTTGGAAACAATTTTCATAAATGGTTGTTTATTTAGCACACTTATTTCCTCCTAGAGCTTACTTTTGTCCAATATTCAATAACTTCCCGCCTTTTAGTGATGAAACTATGGGGCTATTCATAAAAGGAAGCAACATGAATTGCTGGAAGTTTTTGTGAACAATAAAGGGGGGTTTTTTATGTTTGCAAGTGCTAAAGATGCAAGGAAGGTTATCTAGGCTAGACCATGGCACATATATAATAAGCCTCTCCTTATTTAGTTATGAAGGCTTGAACTTAAGCAAAAAGAGATCAAGCATGACAACATCCCTATTTAGATATGTATCCATAAAGTTCCTTTAGAATATTGGACAACAAGTTTCCTTGGTCACCTTGCCTACTTCATTGGAAAACCAATGTCAATGGATCAAGCCATTATTGAGAGGGTCAATTTTGTAAGAATATGCATACTGGTTAATTCTACGATTGATTTACCTAAGACAATCCCTTTTATCGCGCTAAATGAGTAGCTTGAACCTGTTGAAGATAAGTTGAGGCTACAAGAATAGTCTTTGTTACTAGACGTTTTCAGGAGCTCATGGGAATGGTCCAACATCAAGAGAAAATTAATAGTTATCCAGTCCAAAATAGAATTAATCCTTTAAATAGGAAGAACATTACTGGTATTCAAGTTCCTAACTCATATAATGATACAGTTACTACTTAAATTGTTACTGGAATTGAAAGGGGAGAGGTTATATATAGTTAACTCCAACTTGTATCAAGGGGGCTTATAGGCAACTAATTTTTGGAATGGAGACATTTTTTTACGTTACTTTCGAAAAGGCTTTGGAGATTCCTTATTAAAAGCAAGCTCTATTGTGTAGATGGATCCACTTCTATTTCATTAAAAACAAGAACTTATGGAGGGTTAACTCGGATAATTTTTCCTCTACAACTCTGAAAGATATTCTTAAGCCGAGGGGAAAAATGAGACCTCACTTGATCAACTTTTTTTTTGAAAATTTAATGAATTTTTGTTAATACAATAGCCTATTACAACATTACACTGAAGTCAAACTGAAGGCTTTTTCCTAGCTTCTAATACAAGTTATAAAAAAATTAAGGAAAGAAGATGATGATTCTATTTAGGAATTAAAAGTTCAATTCACATATGCCAATTCGTTTTGATTTCAGGGGTAAAGTAATGTTCCATTCTTTTGGCAACGATCACAGCTCTAATCCAATTTAGGCTTCGATCCGCAACTTGATATTTATCTTCGGTAGTGTCCTTGTATAGCCTGCAATTCCTTTCTTTCCACAGAGAGTAAATGGTGGTTATAAAAGCATTTTTGATAAGGATAGCATTAGGCTATCCCAATTTTGGTATGATAATTAGCTTTTAGTAGGACCTTTGGAAGAATTGGTTGAAGATGTTGTTGTACGACCTTTTATAAAACAACAAGATACAGTGGCTCATACTATTACAAGAAAGGATCTAATCATTCTTTCTCTAATTCCAACTACTCTAATGACTAAAATTTTGCAAACTTGCGTTAATTCAGACATTGATAGCATCATATGGAAGCACACCATAAATGGTGTTTTCACTGAGCTGTCTTGCAGATAAGTGATTGCTAACAACTTGCCAATCCTTCCTTAGACAACCATATTCTAATCTAATCATCAACAACCTAGAGCATGCACAATACTTTGGCTTGCCATGTTAAACAAGCTACCTATTGTTGATAAGGTTACAAGGTTTACTTATCTTACGAATTGGTGCTCTCTATGTAAAAGAGCTAAGGATACTTCATATCATCTCTTCTATAAGTGAAATTATATCAGTAATCCTTGGAAAGAATTGATGCAGAAGTGTTTGATCAGTGAACCAAATGACTTAAGACAAATTAAGCATTGGTGTGCCGATCAGAGATTCCAAAACAAAACGATCAAATGATGTTTTTGTATTTCACTATCTTTCTTTGTCATAGCTATATGGGATGAAAGGAACAACAAAATCTTTCATAATAAATGCCTCACCACTGAGCATTTCAATACATCTCTAATGCAACTGATTACATCTCACATTAGCATCAATATTCATGAAGATTTGGACTTGCAATTCCTCGACACTATTTGAAGAGTATAAACACCTTTCTCATATTGTAGCTCTTATGCTTATATTTATGTTTTCGTTGTAAACTTGTAGTAGTTGTTGTAAAATTGTAGTAGTTGTATCTTGTATTTTGTAATTTATTGTATTGGTACTATTTCTCCTTGAGTGCCGTTTATGGCTTAATTTAATTCAACTTTGCTTTTAAAAAAAGATAAAAATAAGTTTTAAATATCTCCAATTTTAAGCAAATAAGTTCCTAATATTATGAGGATTACATTTTTATATCAATATCAAATATTCAAAAATTAGTCATTTATATATTCATACTTAATGATATTTATTATAAATAAGTCCTTATCATTATAGTATGAAATGTTAACAATTTCGACATTATTATTGAATTTCAAGTAAATAATGAGTATTTAAAAAGGGATCATTAATCTTAGAGCCTAACCTTTTAAGATTTTAAATCGAATACTCCAAGTTTTAAAATTTTTAGTTATGTGAGCAACTTTTTAAAACCTTATACATTAAATCTTCAAAGTCAGAGACTATATAGTGAATTTAAACTTATGATAGGGAACGATGAAGATTCTTGGTTATGGTATAATAATTGGAGTGATTTTAGTTCTTTGAATCTGGTACCAACCTTTTAGTACGTCAGATGTATGTATCCTCAAAAGGCTAAGGTTAAAGCTTTGATTGAAGGGGATAAGTGGTCATGTGAGGCAAGTAGATGCTCCTGCCTCTTGACTGGTGTCCTTTCTTATTGTCCATGTTGCCTCAGATTTGTTAAGGTCATAAAGAGAAGACATTCTTTTGGAAATTTTGCCAACAGCTCCTATAAAGAGCTTTTGAGAATTAGACAACCTAAAGTAAATGGGTTTCATCTTGTGTGGTTCAAAAATAGTTCCCCCGAAGTCTCCTTTATCCTTTGACTTGCATTGAAATACAAACATAACACTATGAATAGAAACAAAGGTGAAATCATTTCTAATCCTATATACACACTTTGTAACCTCAAAAAAAAAAACCACCTACCACCTTCTTTTCATTTGTTCGTAATTAAAAGTCCTTCGGTGGAGCATACAGTAAAATTATAACCACTTTTTTCTTATTTTTGAGCGGGAGGGAATTAGTCAATGGGAAATCCATCCTCACCAACTTTCTCGAAGACATCATGCTTTCTTTAAGATAGCATTTGAGCCTACCACTTACACAATTTAGAAGAAGAGGAATGCAAGGTTATGTAAGGTTCACTAACTAGAGATATATATATGTCTGTACTCAAAAGAACCTTATTGGAACAGAGAATTAGCTCTAGCTAAATGTCACAATGCAATATTATCTTAAACATACAAACTATTATGGGATAAGGTGATGAGTTCATGCTTCAAACTTTCGTATTTGCACTCGACTCTGGTTTTGTTTAACATCCTGGTTTTAGGGGTAGTATCTTTGTTGCTCTTGCTTTTAGTTCTATGTTAGATAAAGAGCTAATTTTTTCTTGTAAGAATGCTTCGTAATTAATATATTCTTTTATTTCCAACAGAAAACAACTTTTGTTATGACCTACGGCAAATTTAGCGACAAATAAAGGCAGGTGATCATTAGTAGCTCAAAATTAATCTGAAGCCACGCTTAATTAAAGAGGGTACAAAAATAAAATTACTAAATTACCATGCTCTACGAGTAATTGGTCGGAATATGATACGACAATAGGCACTTCACAGTCATCTGGATTGGGCAGACCCATAAGGAAGAAGACAACACCTGGCTATTTA
>JAOSBM010000005.1:24108683-24124518 GCA_027568955.1 Erythroxylum tenue | reverse complement strand
GGATCCTTACTTCTTACAACCAATTAAGCAGGTATAAGGATTAATCAGACAAACAAATAGGTCATGCCGGATTTTCAGTAGAATATAGAAAAGTTGGGCTTACTTCGGGCTTTGGTGGCATTAGCCTACCCATTTCCTAGTGCCAACACGGTCCAAAGAAGACGAGTCGTGTCAAATGTATGAGTTTAAGAATCCTAAGATCAATTTTAGTGAATATGTCTTATGAGTTTCTCAATTGAAATGCCTATTGATTTGAGAATTTTGCCATGGATGAAGGAGATCAAGAGAGGCAAGTGGAATTAAGAAAAGGCAATGAGAGGCAATTGGAGCCAAGTTTCAAGCAAGAAAATCAAGGTGGGTTCCATGTTTATAATTGAGTAATGAGTCACTATGTTTTCTTTTAAAGCAAGAAAATAAAATGATTTCAGAAATTGCTACAATTGTTGCATTTATTGCTTTTGATTGATTTGAGAAATTGTTACATGTTTGGTGTATAAAATTGTGTTGATGAATTGTGAATTACTAAATAAAAGGGTTTTCGAAAATTTGCATGTCCATGAAAAACAAGTTTCCAAAATATTGCCATTTGGGCAACCTTTTTGTAAGTCATGATTACATGTTATGTGGGTTTCGTTTGGTTCGTTCTGTTCTGTCAAGTGCACTTGTCTAAAGGCTTCTCCCGCCTGCCCGTTAGTGGCATGGAGCTCCTTCATGGACTCCCTTACGGCTACACAAAACCACTATGTGGGATTGTGTTAGTTCTTTCTGTTCACGACTACACATGACCATTATATGAGAATGTATTAGTACGTTCTGCTACGGACTACCCAAACCATTATGATGTGCTTATGTGTTTATGATTTGTGAACAAGTTGAAAAATGCATTAATTGTGTTGCTTGCGGTTTTGATTACATGACAAAAATTTTGAGAAACGCGTGTTTTATGATTCAATAAGGACTTTTATGAAAATGAACTTTTTGAATGGTTTTGCTTGTTATTTGTTATAAACTTGTTACCCACGAGCTTTTTTAAGCTCACCTCCATTTCCGTCCCATCTCCAGGTGATGAGCAAGAAATAGAGTGAGAGCCAAGGCATTACTCCGGATTTCCATGTTTTGTTTTGTTTTTGATTAATTGATGTAAAATCAGGCTTCAGATGTATTTCGAGAATTATTGGGTGTTGCATGCTTTGTATATTGGATTTTGATATTGATGATGTAATGTGGCTTGAAAATGACACTAAAGTTTTGTAAAACTCTTATTTATGACATTAATGAAATATGGATTTGTGTATGGATTTGTAATGTGAATTGTGTATGGATGATATGAGTTGAGTTGATGAACTTTAAACAAGAATCGTTGTTATATATATATATATATATATATTTATATAAGTGAGATACTATGGAAAAGAAAGATAGGAGTGTTATGAATCATGAGATGTGGTTGAATATGAAGAGTCAAATGAATTGAGGTTGACAGTTTGATGAATTCCAATTGGTAGTTGAATTGTTATAAATGATGTTGTAATAGAGGAAGTGAAGTTGAGATAAATTTCAAGTTTTTCATAAGTGAAAATTTGTGTTTTGAACTCAAGGGAAAATTTGGAATAATCTAGAAAGAACTGGTTAAAATTGTCTTCTTGGAAGTTATAGATGATCCTCTTAGCTTTACAATGATATAAATTTTGTAATTTTTGGATACCGAAGTGAAAAGACATGAATGTTACAAGATGTGATGTTGTATGGAATATATGCACAGGATAGCTATGGTAAATGATGAGAATGTGTTATTTTGATGAATCAAATGGGTTGGGAATTGAGAGTTTTATGAGATAAATTTGGTGTTTCAATTGATATGAGTGTTTTTGCACTAGAAGAATTTAATTTGGGATGATTATGAGTGAATATGATGTTAGATTGGATGTAGGAAGTATTGGAGAGGGTTTGGAGGGGTTTTGGGAACCCCTATGTCCGTTAGACAAACTTTAGGTCCGTTAAACCGACCTTCTCGGGTGTAAAAACACCCCAGCCCAGTGTATGTCCATTCGGGTGAAAAATGACTTTTTAGCCAGTCTATGTCTGTTAAACGGACATCAATGGATAGCTTCATGAAATCACAATTTTTGACCCTCTTTAAGGCAGAATCTCACTTTGTGGTCTTCATGAACGTTTTAGATCTCGTAGTTCTCTTTCTAACCGTATAAAAACGAAATAAATCCAACATTTGGAGGAAAAGTTATGGCAATCGCGCCAAGATAGGTATAAATACGAATGAGGACTTAAACATGTTGGACTCTTTTGGTCATAACTTCCTCATCTGACCTACAAGTGAAGTGGGACTTGAAGCAATGGATTCCTAAGACATGTATCTATCTCTACATGAAAATTGGTATCTTTTGGAGTTGGTTTTAGAAAGTTTGATGGAAAGAAAATGAGTAATTGGTTGGGAGAGCATGATTGTGGTATGAACACCCTTTAGCTTTTTAAGCATATCTTGATCTATAGAGCTCTGATTAAGATGGTTCTTACTTCAAAAGAAACTAGAGACTTAGAGCTACAATTTCTTTGAAGAAGTCAAATTGAAATTCTGGTTTGAAGATTTCCAAATTCTGTTCACAAATATGAGAAATGAGTTCGAGTATGGTGACTGATTTGTGTAGGCATGCCATTGAACAAATTGTGAGGAAAATTTTTGGGATGTTATGAGAAGGAAGATGAACCATTGATGGTTAAAGAGATTACAAGGAACCAGGCTCAAGTATTATGGTATTCGCAATAGTTGAGTTCCGGAAACAAGCCGGATCCAACAAGAGTGGTATCAGAACAAGCGTTGGACTCTGGAATCCAGAAACGAGGTCCAACACTCGCGGGGCACAGACTCGGACATCACCCACGATGTCAGGTTCGAATCATTGCAGGAGTGGGGTGCTAGAATTTAGTATATAGGGTTTTCCTCTTGTATTTAGGTCCTTTCTAAATATTTTGTCTTGTTATTGGCTAGTAGATGTAGAAGGCGCATCCTAAAACCATTTTCACTTTCTCTCCTATTTCTTTTCTTTGGGCGATGCTCCCCCCACTTTCTCTAATGTGAAATCCAATCTTCAACTATTTTCTTTGAATTTTTAAGGAGTTAAGGTAAGTTTCAAGCACTATTAATGTTATCTTTGAGTTGTTAAATCAATTTTGGGAGAAATAGTTGTAGTAATCACTTCATGAGGATTTGTTGAGTTTATTAGGATCACATATGGTGATTAGAAGAGCTTTGAGGGGCTGTTGAATTTCTTTGGGCAATTCTTTTTAGTGAATTCAAATTTTGTAGGGATATTATTTTGGAAACTTTCATGTGAAATTGAATCCCTAAGGGATTGTTGAATGCTTTTGTCTAATATAGTTACAATGATCATCCAGGATTCTTAACATAGTTTACAGGACTTCTTATTTTTGTTATTTGGTTTTTATTTTTCATTTTTTTCGATTTTATTTTTTGTTAATAGTTTGCAAGGGATTAGCCCTGCTAAACTGATATTATTTTGTTCTTTCTTTTTCTTGTTTTTTGTTAATATATTAAACATTAAAATTTTCATAGATATAGTTATTTCTATGTTCTTTTATTTTCATTCTATTGTTTATTTTTCCCTTTTTACTTTATTTTTCAAAGATCACTGAAAGTGGATGGAATTCAAGAAATATAAACATCTTACTTATAAACCGAGGTAGTACTAATCCACCTTACCTTTTCTTCGTTTTCATTATTTTTCCTTTTTTTTTAACTTCGTTGTGTACATTATGGACAATTCATGTTGAGCAAGTTTTATATATAATAAAACCCTCAATACATCACAAGTTTATAGATAGTATAATGTAGTATATAAGGTTATCGTTCCCGCAAGGATTATGCAAAGATTTTGAACCTAACTTTGTCTAAGATTTCACAATGTGATTTGAATAAAAATAAATAACAAAATTTGAAAAAAAGAAAATAAATAAAGTAAACAATAAGCTACTAATAAGATTAAGGTTTTGATTAAGATAGAACACTTAGGACTTATTCTTTCCTTATTTTTGTTTCTTTAACTATTGTTGATCTAATTATGTGTTTGATCGTAGATTTCCTAAGGTATTGATTACTCTCTCTCAATACCTAATCAGTTAACCCTAATTGATTTCAAAAATTCCAGATTTGCAACCTCTCAATTCACAAAACTTTCCTTAGCATTTTCAATTAGATGTGAAGTTATCTATAACTTCACATCTAATTGAAAATGCTAAGGAAAGTTTGATCGTGACCCTGGGAAATTCCTAGGAGTCATGATCATGACATGGGATCGTGACTTGCTTCATCCAGCCTCCATCTTTTTCATTCTTAAATTTTCTAATTTCCAACACTCACAAACAAATCAAACACCTCTTGAAACACAAAATTAAGATCCAATTCTTGCTATAAACTAAACAAATACTTACAATAGATACAAACACTAATAACAACATAATTCTAAGCCTATTCACATGATAATCATCTGAGAAATACTTAAAAACACACTTAAACATCTAAAAAATATAGTATAATTTACACCTATCAATGCATATCTTTAAATGTGGGAAGGGTTTCTTGTGATTTTTGATATGCACTTAATTGTAACTCAAGCATACTTTAGTTTTTTATTTGTTAAGTGTTTTAATAGTTGATTTTGATGAAAGTGCTTAGGATTTTCAAGTGCCTAAATAGTGAGCTTTTAAGCTTATGAGCAATTATCATTATTATATTATGCTTTATTTTCATTTGCTTTGTGATGATCATACATAGTTATATGATTTAAGAACTTGCTTTTATTATACATGTTAAGATCACATCTTTAGACTAGAGGCATTAAGATGAAAATGACACCTAGACTACACCTTTGTTTAAGCATTTCCTTTGATTTTACCTTACCATATTTTTATCCTTTAGGTGAAACCAAATTTGAGCCTTAGCCTTTTATTTGGATTATTTTACCCATGTTACAAGCCGATAACCTATTTTTATTATTAGCCTAACATTTACTTTTGCACCATGCAAGATTGTATTTGCTTGATTATATAAGCATCTAATTACATTAAAAAGTATCGAAAATGAAGAAAGACAATTTTTTCTTAAATTCTCCTTATAAGCTTGCAATTAATCAAATAAGAATTATCTTGAAATGAGCTTAGCTCAAAAAAGAGAAAAGAAAAAATGAGTATTTTAAATTGATGTTATGAGAAAGGGAAACAGAAAATACTTTTGTTATTCAAATTTTGTTTTGTAACAAACTTGCATTTTATTTAGAGACTTAGGTTACATTGAATTAGATTTATTAACCAAATGTTTACACTTACTATACCTTGATTTAAAGACCTTTTAATTTTTTTTATCTAGTTCATTTTGTATTGGTGAAGATGTAATATATTAGCAAGCCTATGATTAAAATTCATTATATAGATTTATTTGAGAGTTTCATTGATCTTTTACCCTAAACACTTTGACTAAATTGAATGAATCTGTTATGCAAAGGTGTTGAATCTTAAACACTTTATTTCAAAAAGGTTGCTAATATATTTTTTGTGGTGTTTGCTTGTGGAAATTTGTTATATGATTGTTGTATTCTAATTATATTTTTGTTTGATTCTTGAGGTATCAAATTCTAAGTGTAAATAAAAAGGTTAAGATGGAGGAAAGGTGGATATTTAGAAGGGTTGATAAATTTGAATTATTATTTGCTTGAGCTTAAGCAAATGCTCAAGTGTAGGGAAGTTGATAACTGTTGTTCACATTTGTAAGCAAATATTTAGTGCATTTTTCTTGTTCATTTGAATACTTTTTATTTTTCTGTTACTTAAGTTACTTTTTTTTATTGTCTAATTCACTTATTTGGAGTAAAAGGAAAAAATGTTGGCAAGTTTAGAGCAATTTTGATCGAGTTATGGGTTCATGTCAAGCACATGGTTGTGTTTGAAGAGTTTGGAGTTATGTTGATTGATTTATGTTGAACACCTCTATTTTGAGTGATAAGTAGGCTATGTTGACAGTATGTTTATACACGTGTTGGCTCCAAAAAGATTGATATGCCTATTTAAAGTACACAATCACTTTATGTTATGTTAGATATACTTAGGAACTGAACTCTTTATGGTATCCAGATTAGATGAATCCTAGAATGGACCTTGTATTGATTGTATTTTAATTTAATTTAGTCTTTAGTTTTATTGAGATTCAATTATGTGTTATTTATTATTCTTGAATTAATATTATCCAATTGTTCGTTCATGTGTGATTTTATGCAATTGAGATTGAGGAATCCTCTGTATGAATAGATTTAGCATAAGAAAGGAGTTATATACAAACCTAGAGATAAGTTGACATAACTCTTTGGATTATGGTTAAACCCAATAGTGAAATTCGTAAATCAATTAATGCAATTCTAGAGGTTTTAATCTTTAAATAGATATCAACTAATCAAAATAGGGTTAATTGTTAATAGTCTTGAGAAAGATATTAGAATAATTGAGGAACTTTTACAGTCTAATGAACTTTAGATTGAATCAATGTGTGAATTCATAATTATATGAGAAGTCTTAGGGGAATTTGAATTCTAGATATTATCTTTTAAATTAATTATTAGTTTAATTGCCAATCAAGTTTATTAATTGTATTGACTTGTCCTTAGTTTATTATTTTAATCTTAAATCTAATTAATCACCATCATCTTAAATTTTCAATTAGATAATAGAAAGAGGGTGGTTAATACTAATAATCATAGTCTCTATATGACCAAAACTTAGTACTCAGTATCTTATACTATAGAACAAAGGTACACTTGCTTGGGATGATTTATAAGGTAGGACTGATATATATACAAATTTCACACAATTCTATCAGACGATGACCACCAAAACAACTAAGGTTGAGCTTTATAGGAAGCAAAGAACAAAGATAAACTACAATATTTGGATTAGGGAGGTTGAAGTGGAAAAAAGAATTGTTTTGGATTGCAATTTTTTTTACAATTTTGTTAAAGCAATCCCCTTTAGTCTTATTAAACTTAGCTCCCGTACACATACCACACCACTCCATTTTGATTTGCACTTACAAAATTCCTATTCGCACTCACTGCTAGTCCTCATCAATATTTTTCCCTCCTACTAGTTAAAGTAGTTTTCTTCTTTCTCCTAATGTCATGCTCGACTTCCTTTTCATCATATCTCTCTCTCTTTCAGCAATTGTCATTTTTTTTAATAATCCTGCTATCATGCCGCCATATATGAACAATGCATCACCAGATTGGGGTATGCACACATTATTCTAAGGATCATCCTCTCCCTCTTCCACTTATAATGTTAATTTTCATTATTTTTGGAGTATAAATAAGGTTTACTTTTTAACCTCTAAAGGTTCTAAGATTTACATTTATTTCATTCTTGTTATGAGCTTGTGGTAATTATTTTTCATATATTCTCATAAATTCACCCCTATCTCCACTTCTTGTAAGACTTTTCTTTATAAAATGCTATTGAGGGGGTAGAAAACTCAACAGGATTTAATTCTAAGAAAAAATGAACATCAAAGTGTCAAATCCTTTCTTGTTTTCATTTCAAGGTAACATTAGTTTCTTTAATAGTTTTATGTATTCTAATTTTTGTTCAAAATATTGGTTTTTCAATATTCGTACCTTTTATTACTTTTATTTTCATTCAATTCAGACTTTGGCTTAGTTATATATGATTCTTATTTTAAAATAGATTTATTGTTACTAACATAGGGATTTGTTCTTTCTTCCATTATTGTTGTTTTTATTTTATGTATTAAAAAAATGGTTCATTAAGAAATTATGGCATGTTTATTTTGGCAAATGATTAGTTTTCATTTGATATCAAAGGCTTTCATGGCCATTTATTAGGTTTGGAGAAGTTTATAGGCTTGTTTGTTTAAAGTATTTTTAGTTATTTCTAAGTGAGTTTAAGAGTTCTTTCCTTTATTAGTATGAGATATCTCCTTGGTAATGTATATCGGATTAATAAATAATTATTGAATAACTCTAAAGTTAGGCCTTTAGATAAAACCCACAGTATTATTGGGTTTGTTTGCTTTGTTTTTGGGTTGAAACTATTTTGCTTCCTTTTCAGGTGAGCTGGGAGGAAGCAAAATCAACAATAACAAAATTTGAGTGATAGAAACACTAAACCATTTTTAGTTTAGGCTTAACTAGACATCCAAGGATCATTAAAACAAAATCAAGGTTAATTTTGTACTAATAAATGAATGTTGTTATACACGCTCCAAATACTTAATAGTAGTTATTACTTAAGTAACTAATAATCAATAGGACCCTTAAACTTATAACTCCTCGAGCACCTTTACTTATCAATACAAATTTTTACTAATTTTTTATAAATATTTTATTATGTTATTAGTCTCATTATTAATTGGATCGCTTTTTTGTAGTAAAAGCATATGAAAATTTACTTAGGCTTTGGTTTAAATAAGTCCAATCTTAATTAATGGTTTTAAAATAAAAATGGACTTTGGCTCCTAATATGAATACTTTGAATGCTTGAAGTCAATTCTTAAAATTGATCTAAAAATGTATAAGTCTTTATTTTTCTTAGGTTTATATATGTAAATACATAACTAAAAATATAGTGAGAGCATAAAAAAGTCTAAAAAATAATTGTATTTTAAAAAAACTCAAACTCTTTTCTTAAAAACTCAAGATCTCTTTTAAAAGTGCAACGCTCCCTATTTAAAATCAAGTTCTTAATAAATAAGAATAAGATTTAGTTAGGCTTGTTATCCCACTTTGTATGTTTTTTTAGATTAAGATATAAAAATTAATCAGGTTGTAATATCATCAGGAATAATTTCTTCTATTTAGTATTTTTAGTTATGCCGATAAGATTAATTTTTATCCCTTCGTTAGAGTTTGGGCTTTTAATCCCATTAAATTAATTTAATCTTTGTTAAACACCCTCTAATCTTTGTTAAACAATAAATAGGAATGGTGTTGGGCCAGGTTAGAAGTTGGCAGGCTTGTAGTTAGACAAGCCCAGGTTGGCTAGCTCATGGCCTAGCCCCCATCTCGATGGGTCACAGGTAGGCCTGTCGAGCCCAGCCCGACCATATATTTTTTTTTTAAAAATAAAAACGATGTTATTTTGTACCTTTCCGTCTAGTCACTGGCCGGGCCAATTTTGCCATTCCTAACAATAAACATTTGAACCTGTTTCCTTTTTTCAAATAATTCAAAATAAAATAATTATGGCATGGTAAGATTTTTTTTTGGAAATTAAAAAATTATATTCCAAAAGAAGGCATAGCTTTAAAAGTAAAAGGAGAAGCAACCAACATCATCTTCTATAGATTAGATATACATAATTAAAACCCTAAAATTCATCTTATCCTCACTATCTAGTAGATGACTCATTGCATAAACTATAAACAATTTAGGCTAGATGCCTTATCTTTGACTTATTTCTTCTGTGGATTTAGCTTTGTTCCTTAGTAGCAAGAAGTGCTCCTTAATTTTTCCGAGGGTGGATTCAGTGAAGTTTGTCATCTCCACTTGCTTTAGCTTGAATTTCTTGTTATTTGTCTCCATCCGTACTTCATATATTGTTGTATTTAATGCTAGCTTAAGGAGTTCTTTGTTTCCCTTCTTCCTATTATGGTTTAACAACTGTCAAATTAATTGGCTACAGGAATGGCTTAACTCCTATACATTGAAAGTTGCTTTAATTTTATTCCACATGTTGCATGTGAATTGGCATTGAAAGTATAAATGATATCTTGTTTCTTGCTGTTTGAAGCACAAAACACTCGTAGGGTCCATATAGGTTGATCACCATTAAATTCTGTCCATAGTTGTTAATCTATCTTTGAGGACATGTATGCAAACTTTGTGCAATTTCAAGGAACCATATCAATTGGTTTTATTTAACTCTGGTACAAATTATAAGAATAATCCCCTTGCAGATTCATTGGTGAATTTTCATGATCTATTTGTTATCCATTGTTTTTTTTTCTCGATCTGAGTTGAGTCTGTAGTCAAGTGATGCCTTTGTTATTTTATCAAACTTTCTTTGTTTGAAGCTCCAATGTTGGTTCTTAATCAACTCATTCATTTTAGTCTTAGGTCTCATTATATGCCTTAAGTGAAAAAATTTAGGATGCATATAAAGAGGACCCTTAAAGGACTAGTTATCAAACTAGACTGATTCGTTTCTTCTATTGACAACGATGCTTTTTATCTAAGGTGTCATTATAGCTCTTAACTTTGGTAGGTTATACCAAGTCTAAGTATCTTCTAAACTACTCTTAACCTCCCAGAATCTTTTCCCTTGTAAGTGTTCATTATGTGTCAATTGCACCCAAAGATTCTTTTTATGTATTATTAATTTCCAAATTATTTAGGAAATCAGCACTTTATTGGTGAGTTGTATGGTGTTGAGCCCTAAACTGTCTTATTATTTGGGGTAGCATAAGTGTAGCGCCCTCTTACTGCAGGGTATGCACCAGGACGCCCGGAGGTCATTCCGGTACATATTCTACGATAAGGGCGAGCTACGATCGATCATTCTATTCATATCATATGGCATGGTATCATAATTCACTTATAAAGCATCATAAGAAAATCACAATATTTTAAAACCATCTTTTTCCTCATTTCATTTCATAAAACTCGATTGTCTACATTGTGTCTTTCAACATTTTCCATATGTACATCATCAAAAAACCTAATACAGTGGTACTACATGAATGAGAAAAATATGTACAATCTAACTAATTTGTCCAAAAATTCCAGCTGACCGACCTTTGAGCCATGACTTCTCTTACCAATCACAATTTACACGGCTGGTAGAGCCTCTTTAGTAACTAGAGTCGTCTCTCGATCCTGAAAAGACAATATTGCAATTGTGGTGAGTTTTATAAACTCAATGAGGTAACCATCATCGATAGTTCACTCAATTCATACAACACATCATTTCACATAACATATAATCACATACTGCACTTTACATAGGTATCATATTTTTACTTAAGCATATGCAAATTTCGCATTTCAATCGGTCAAACAAAATGCTCATGAGACACTTTTCCAATTGTAGTGTTGTTGTGACCGAGTGTCTGACCTGTCCCGTATCCATTTAGGATACCAGGCTCATTTATAACTGTTCCTTATCCGATGAGGATATAGGGCTCATTATACATAGTGAGCCTTAGGCTCTTAATTAGTATTTGAGCTCGAGGCTCTTTTTCACTTGTTGAGTTTCAAGCCCTGATCGGTGGCTACTTTGGTCACAACTGCCATTAACTGATTATGCATTCATGAATGGAATGCATGCACCACAATCAATCACATTATAAAGAACATAGGTCTTCACATTCACATTCAATCAGCACTTCAATATCTCAATCCACATTACACAATCATCAGACCTTCTGTCCGGAATCCACAATCATACACATTCATTTTTCATTCAAAACATAATCTAAACAAACAAGTAATTAAGTGAGACCATCTAGGTTACTCACAAATTGCTCCTGAAGCTAATGCCTAGAAGATCCAGCAACGTTTGGAGGTTGACGTTCCAGTTGCTCCTCTATAATAAATAATATCCACAATATCACAATTTGTACAATCATAAGTATTCAATAATGCACATGTATGAAATGAATTATGTACAATGCATGTTCATGACAATCCTGGTTATCTTTCCTTCAATTCTCATTCTCTTGTCCAAAACTCATCTAAGTATAATTTATACTTAGGTTTATGCCTCACTAAAATCATTAAAATCCCTATTCTTTTCTCATTGAATCACTTCAGATCTTTCCAAGACACCCTAGTCAGTCTATTGTTCACGTTCAATTAGAAGGTGAAAATGAGGTAATTTGATCATACTCTCTTCTAGAACAGCGTTCCTCTATGTCTTATGATTCCATTGAAACCAAAATCACTTAATTTGGAATCCTACAGATCAAGATATCATCAAACTACAAGAACATATTCAGTAAAATATCTATTTCATGCTCTTCCACTGATACCCTTACTTTGATTAGACTAATATTTTTTGAGTTAAAACCAAAAGATATAATCTCTATGGAGAGATAGAGAAATGTGTTATGAATCCAACACTTCAAAAATCAGGTCATTTGGAGGTCGAACGACAAAGTTATGGCTGAAAGAATGAAATATGGTTCTGTCCATATAAGATGAAGCATATAACAGATGAAGCAAAAAGCAGACGAATGCAAAGAGCAGACGAATGTGGAAAGCAGACGAATGGGGAGAAGACGAATGCGAAAAGCAAACGAATCCAGAAAGTAGACGAATGGAGTCAACTTAAGACGAAGCAAAGTCCTAAGACGAAATGATGTCATCACAGACGATATGACATCATCACAGACGAAGCGTCTTTACAAACGAAACAAATTTACAGATGAATCATCCTTACAGGCGATACATCTTTACAGATGATATGACGTCATCACAAATGATATGACGTCATTATAGGTGAAGCGTCTTTATAGACAAATACAACTTTACAGATGAATCATCCTTACAGACGATGCATCTTCACAGGTGATATAACGTCATCACAGATGATATGACGTTATTACAGACGAATACAAATGATCAACTTAAGATAAAGCAGAAGTCAACCTAAGATGATACAGATGGTCAACTTAAGACGAAGCAAAAGTTAACCTAAGACGATACTATCTATGCTCCTCAATTCAAAAACCTTTTTCTTGAACATCTCTAAGTTTTCCTTAAGTCACGTATAAACACCTATATATTCATACATGCTCAGTGAAGAAATAGAGCATGTTTCACCTTTCCAACTTTAATCTTCTACACTAACCCTACACCCCATCTCAATGCTATTTCTAACTCCAAAATCACTTTTACATCATCTAGTCACTAACAATCCATCAAAAACTAAATCGACACTATAACCCAATTTTTTTCCTCTCATCAACAGTGTTCATGAATATATATATATCTGTAGACGTAAGTGCCATGCTCCATGCAAATGACAGTAAATTCATCAACTTTATTTCATAAATCCCCAACTCTAGAGGATTTATTCACTACTTACGTGCTGAAAACTCCAAAACCTTCAACTATCTTCAAGCCCTAAACTTCAAGCAAATCACGTAATCCACTGTGAACATTAACCAACTTCTGGTTTTTCTTAAGGTAGAAGAAACAACTTACAAGATGGGATTGATTTAGGAAAAGGGAAAAACACAGAGATCCCTAGAAGGTGTTTGAAGAAAAACTCTGTGTATTAGGAGGAATTTTGAAGAAGGTGATTATGAAGAAGTTATCTGGACAAAACTTAACCTTTTAATTCTCAAAGAACAGCAACCTACTTCTAGAAAAAGTACAACAAGCAACTTGACACTTGCCACTTTCTTATGGTCTAAGCCCTAACCAAGTTTCTTTTGAACTAAAATCTTTAACTCACATCTTTACAATCCAGTTATCTCCAAATATCTTTTAATTTCTTGTTCCTTATTCTTCACAATACTCCATAAATTTCAAAAGTAACTTCTAAATTCACCAACATTCATAAATACAATATTTCCACTAATCACTAATATTTCCAATATAGATAAATTCAAAATCCACTAAATTTCCAAAAATCCCAATTCAATTCAATTATACCCGGAATTATTCATGAGTGCATGTACAATTATTTTCATGTGCAACAATTTCACTATTCACGTGTATAAGTATGACATATTATGTATGAGCATGGAAAAATGCATTTCAAACTCTCATTAATCACTCACATTTTCCATTTTAACCTTCCCATAAGTAATGGAATGTTACAACTCTCCCCTCCTTAAAAGAAATTTCGTCCTCGAAATTCTTATCTATTTGCTCAAACAGGTGGCGATATTGTCTCCTTATATACTCCTCTGTCTCCCATGTTGCTTCTTCAGTTGAGTGGTTCCTTCAAAGGACTTTCACCAATGGAATGACCCTGCTCCTCAACTGCTTGATCTGCGATCCCATAATCTTGATCGGCTCCTCAACATAGCTTAAGTTACTAGGAACCCCAATCTCTTGAGTCGGTATCACATGTGTCGGATTCTATCGTTATCCTTAAAGCATACTCTCATGAAACACATTATGCAACTGAGATATCTCATTCGGTAAAGCTAACTTATAAGCTAAAGGTCCTATCCTCTCAATAATCTCATAAGGACCAATGTATCTAGGGCTCAACTTGCCCTTTTTACCGAATCTCAAAACACCCCTCTAGGGTGACACTCTAAGGAATACTATGTCTCCCACACTGTACTCCATACCACGTCGGTGTTGATCCACATAACTCATCTGCCTATCTTGAGCCATTTTAATTCGAATTCGGATCAACTTTACCTTATCCACTGTGTCCTATATCAACTCTGGGCCTTCAACCATTCTCAAGCCCTTTTCATCCCAATACAATGGCAACCGACATTTTCTACCATACAGTATCTCATATGGTGCCATTCCGATACTACTGTGACAATGGTTGTTATAGGCAAACTCTATTAATGCCATATATTGATCCCAATCTCCTCTAAACTCCAATACACAAGCTCTAAGCATATCCTCAACAGTCTTGTCCTCTCACTCTGTCCATTTTTCTGAGGATGAAATGCTGTACTGAAGTTCAACTCAATCCCTATAGCAGACTGCAAGCTCCTCCAAAATCTCGAAGTAAATCTGGGATCCCTGTCCGATACTATGGATACTGGAACCCCATGTAGTTTTACCACCTCATTCAGATATTTCTGGGCCAATTGATCAAGTGAGTTATTCTCTCTCACTAGTAAGAAGAGGGTCGACTTAGTAACTGGTCCATTATGACCCATATAGCATCATGTTGTTTCAGAGTCTTAGGCAGTTCCATAATGAAATCCAATGTGATATGTTCCCATTTCCACTCCAGAATGAGTAATGAACGGAACTTCCCTACTGGAGACTGGTGCTCAGCTTTAACTTGCTGGCACGTCATACATCTAGATACATACTCCGCCACTTGCTTCTTCATTCCAGGCCACTAGAAATGCTACTTCAGTGTGTTATACATCTTGGTAGTACCAGGATGCATAACATAGGCGACCATATGAGCTTCCTCAAGAATCTCCTTCCTCAGATCATCCACATTAGGCATACACAGCCTCTGTCTCAACTGTAGTGTCTCGTCTCTCAACCGAAATTCGAAATCTGGATTCACCTTCACCTACTCCATAAGGTTCACCATATCAAGATCTTTGCCCTAGGCTTTCCTGATTCTGTCATGTAGCATCGGCCTAAGTTTCCATGTAGCAATCAAGGCCCTATCCTTGTAACATCGCACCCCTGACGAGAAGGGTAGAATAGTAATTTGGCATAGGATGATTGAGTGGGATTAATTAGGACTGTGCATGCATACTAGTATGGGTACACAGTGAAATTTGTGCACATGAAATACCTGTACATGCATACATGACATTCCCGGTATTTAGGCCTAAATGAAAGTTTACTGTGAATAATGTGGACTTTGTGTTTAAAAAAAATTTTATGGGAGTGAGTTTTTGTGTGATTTATATTTTAAGGGAATTTTAGGAATTTTTTCTGGAATTTTCCGGAGATAATTCTCGGACCGGAATAATCGCCAAGTGGCGAACCGACTGGTTTTCGGTACCAAAAATTGCTGTCAAATGATACGGAAATATTGGGTACATTATTTTGGGATTAAAATCAGGGCCATTGGAATTGAACGGGTCAATTATCCATCTCCTTCGGGTTTAATGTTATTTAATTACTTTGAC
>JAOSBM010000005.1:24077414-24091893 GCA_027568955.1 Erythroxylum tenue | reverse complement strand
TATTTTATTTTATTTTATTATCATTAATTATTTTTATTATTTTCATTATTATTAATATTACTATTTTATTTTATTTTCATTAATTTTCTTATAATAATAATACTAATGTTATTATTATTATTATTATTATTATTATTATTATTATTTTTCTTCTTCTTCTTCTTCTTCTTATTATTATTATTATTAATTTTCTTATTATTAATTTCCTTATTATTATTATTATTAATTTTCTTATTTTTATTATTAATTTTCTTGTTATTATTATTATTTTTTAATAATAATATTAAGAAGAAGAAGAAAATAAATAATAAATAAGAAGAAGAAGAAGAAGAAGAAGAAAAATAAAAATAATAATAACAATAATAATAATGATGATGATAAGAAGAAGAAGAAGAAAATTAATAATAATAACAACAATAATAACAAGAATAATGATAATGATGATGAAAAGAAGAAGAAGAAAATTAATAATAATAATAATAAATTATTATTAATAAGAATAAGAAAAAGAAAATTATTGATAATAATAATAATAATAATAATAATAATAATAATAATAATAAATGCGTAATAGGTGAAGACAGGAGGGAGGGAGGTATCTTTAGCTATTCCTGAAAGTGTAGGAATAACTAAATATGGGATTAGTTATTCTGTATGTTATTTTTTAACTAAACAAAGGAATAACTATTCATTAGGAATATATCAGTAATAGAATAGCTATTCCACTCAACCAAACATTTTTTTTTAGAAGAAGCACTCAACCGAACATGCCATTATAATACATATAAACATTAACCAAAACATAATTCTAAACCTATACATATGATAATCACCTAAGAAAACACATAAAAACATACTTTTAACACCTATAAAAACATAATATAATCTGCACCTATCAACTTTTAAGTTTGACTCTAATTTAGAGTATTTATGTTGACCTGTTGACCTATCTCTAGGTCTATATACATCTCGTTCTAACTATAATAGATCTATTCAAATGAAAGGATTTCTCGGTCTCAATTGTGTGAAATCAAGCATTAAACTAATATCCCCAACATATTAGTTCAAAAACATAAATACATAATTGAATCATAATAAATCAATCATTTTTTTATTGAATAATAGACTATCATTATATCCATCCTGACTTAAGGTTCACTACACCAAGGCACTAAATATATCAGTTCCTAAACATAGAAAAAAAAATCTAGCATCAAGTATATAGAAGAAAAATTTAAACTAAAAGAATCTATGATCTTTATCCCCCTTTTATCCCTAATAAAATCTTCTTCAAATTCGAATAAAAGGTTGCTCTCTATCAGATCTCTCAAAGTAATCTTTGAGATTTTCTCATCCTCCACTTAAAACAACCTTTTCTTTCCTTGTTTGGTGTCTAATCTAACTCTAATTGCTTCTCGCTTTCTTTAGCATCATAATTTATTTTTATAACAAAACTAAGTTTCTAGAATATACATGACCATGTAAGTGACCATGTATCTCAAAATATCCTCTAAATTGCAACCATGTATCTCCAAAGTTGCTTTAATTCTTTAATTTTATAACTCAATTTCTCTCGAATTTTTCTCCATTTGGTTAATGAAGGCAATTATGACCTAAAAACACACTTGAAATCAAATAAGTATCAAACATACCATAAAACTCTCAAATAACAAGCAAAACATACTAAATATGGGCATATAAATATAGCCAATTAAGCATTTATCAATTGTTTAATCTTAATTACATAAAATCATATATGAATCAATATCCTAGAAATATTAATTTAAAGACTACTTAGAGCACACAATTTAATTCTATGAATCACTAATCAAATTGCATTTAATAAAGAATCAAATCACAAGGTCCATCCCAAGGTTCATTCCATGTAGGAACTAAACAAATTAGTTTATAAACATAGAAAACATAAACAAAAGTTCAGAAGAAGAATTAAAATAAAAGAATTCATTTTATGATCAATCTCTAATTCTATACTGTCGTAGGTTTAAAATTATGTCTTTAACTCTGATTCTGCTCTAAAACTCTAACCCTCATTGATTAGCTTTCATAATTTTCTTTTATAATGTGAAATTAGGGTTTTTGGAGTGAATGCAATCACCCACACTATTATGTGCATGACTATATCCCTCAATCTCCTTCAATAATTGTGCATAGACACATTCCTAAAAGCTTACACACTGTGTCCACCACCTATAAAGGCATGTCAGGAAAGAATTTTTATCCAAACATTAATTAGTTGTGCATTAACACAGATTCAAGTAGTAACCAATTTACAGGAAAGAGGGGCAATGGACTACACTATTGTGGTAGTCGAAACGGCGGATTCTCCAGTCAATACATCCTAGGTTCTTTTTTTCAAGTGTGGAAGCCCCAGGACCAAAAGTATTAGGATTGATTCTCATAATAATAAAGAAAATAAAAAATATGTCAAAAAAATTTTAGTCTAAAATAAATGTTCTTCATATGGGTAAAACAATGTCTTTGGCGTTGTAAATGCTCACATAGACATACATAGTCCCTCATACGACCATGTACTTGACTTATACGTGTGTGTCCTTCATTGGCATGGGCGTGTCCCCCCTAAAATAGCACTAATTCTTTCATTTTTGTCCTGATTTTGCCTTAATTCTTCTCTTTTTGATCCATAAAGGCATTTAAGACCTAATAACACACTAAAAACAAAATAAGTACCAAAAACAATAAAAAAATCTCGATTAATCAAGCAAAACACACTAAATATTGGAATAAAAACATAGTATATTAAACATTTATCAAACATCCCCACACTTAAACTTTTACTTTTTCCTCAATAAAATCGTAATCCAAATCATTAAACTTTAAAAAGATCAATCCCTTTTTAATTTTAACCCATCCATCCATACCTTAAATTATTATATCTAATGAATCACATCAACAAACAATTACACTCTAGTATTCCTAGAACAAACTTTCATAAACCATATTAATAGCAATCAAATTGATAATCTTTCCAAAAGCCCAATCCATAAAATTTCACACCATTATAAAGGATTCACTCAATTCACTCAAAATGTTTTGGGTGGAATATTAAACAATAAACAACCAATAGATATATATGATCTAAATGAAGAATCCCCTTGTAACTTTTCATATGCTCTAATTTATCCTAATTTAATGTTTAATACTAGTTACTTGGGTTGGTAGAAATTCCTAAGTTATAACTATATTCTCTCTTAAGTAATATAGCTTATGTCCTTAAGTTGATTGACTGAAATATGTTTCTAATTAAAACATCTAAGAAAGCATCAACTTGCTATATGAATTCCTATAATAGGTTTGACCTTAACTTAGAAAATTTATATAGTACTTTCTCTAGTAACCAGTGGCGGATCTACGAATTCCAATAGATTTCTTTAAAAAAATTATTTTTTTAAGTTTTTCCCCCATAAAAAAATAAAATTGTACTTCTATTAAAATTTTGCCCCCATTAAAAATAAAATTTTATCCCTATTAAAATTTTGCCCCCACTCAAAAAAATTTCTGGATCCGCCCCTGCTAGTAACCTATGCATCTCCCGTTATTCATATTTTGATATATTTGTATATATAATCTCTCCATCCCAATGTGTGAATTCTAAATTGAATCAAAATGCTAGCATATATCAATTTAACTCAATAGAATCATGAATAGTTATTAAGAAAACTAAAATATTTTATTAAATCAAATAATTCAATCTAAAACAACAAGTCTTAGGGTTCATTCCATATAAATCCATATCTCACTTAATTAATAATAAAATAAAGAAACTCCATAATAAATAAGAAAGGAAACATGAAAGAAGATTGATTTTTCATGGCTTGAATCTTGAATGATCTTGATGACTTTTACTGGATCTTCTTGTTGTTCTCCAATATTGTTTTCTTTTTAATCTCAATTGTTTTTCCTCTTTCTTGTAAGTTAAGTTTGGTCCTTTCAAATATCTCTCCTCTTTTTCTTCCGCTCTCTTTGTCTTGTAAGACGAAACTTAATTTTTCTAGCCAAACATGAGACCACGTTGGCTTCCCATATTGTTTAAGCCCCCTTTTAGTTTCTTTTATGTGACAAAATATTGTTAATACTAGTCTAGATAAGGCTTGTATTTTTTATATGGGTGAATATAGATAGAGTATAGTAGGTTGTTGCTGACTCTTAGAGAAACATAATGCTCCCTTGTTGAACATGGAAAGAACATAATGATATGTTAGTACCATATTAGTCAGATAAATAACTTTCCTAGAAACATAATATGGCATAGTTGAATATGGAAAGTACCATGGTACACTATTGATATTGTATTTTGATTCCTTTGCCTAAACTCATGTCAAAGTTGCTTTGAATTAACTGAAATCTTCTTGAATTCATTCCTTTCGTTTTTAGTGAATAAAATAAGACTTAAAGCCAAATATAATTCATTTTAAGTAACAAATCCAATGAAAGCATCAAAACATAGGCATAATGCTCTTGAAAATCATGCTAAAAATATAGTGTAATGAGCACTTATCAAATTCCCCCATACTAAAATATTTTCTAATCCTCAAGTAAATCGATTTCATTACTCAAAACTCAAATTGAAGGCAATTTCAAAAAATGTTTAATAAATCAAACATATCAATCAAGATTCTCCACTACTTGTTTAATTACAAAGTTTATCAAATTGTAATGCATAAAATTTCGACTCAATTCACAAGATTTAACTTAATGCATAAAATAAACATACATAAGGAAAAAAAAAACAACCTTCAAACATCTTTATAGCTATTATTGAATGATAAGTAACACAATAAATTTAAATCAACACAAAAGCATTTAAAGCAAGTTTAAAAGTTCACCTAACCTTTTAACATGAGAGTAAACTATTTGATATGAATACTCTTGGATACTTAATTAGATCACCATTTCAAATGGTTACCGCTAACTTTAACCTTTTTACTTGTTTTGAAGCCAGTAAATTATTTAATGCTCACTTATTTGTTCTTTTTGTTAATACCAAAAATTCCAAAAATGGATTTACATCTAGCTCAATGAATCAATTACATAAGAAATATCATAAGGACAATCAAATATCCATTATCATAATTAATGAATCAATTTGAAACCAACTTAAACGTTAAAGCTTATAATTAATTGCCTAAACATTTCGAATCATAATAATAATCAAACTAATAATGAATTATCTTAAGTAATATGCTTTCAAGGTTCAAATTTTTTCATAATTGCTTTATATTCTGTTAATCATAGAAAAAATGATAATAATAGGTATCTAAGTTCCTCCCCCATACTTAAGTTATGTATTTTCCTTAAATTACATGTCATAAAAGAACAATTACAACAAACAAAAAAGGGAGAAAAGTAAAATATAAGAATTGATCCTTCCTTAACATAACATAGTAGAACATTACAAAACTTGTTGAAATCCCTCAATACTAAAAAACAAATGATGTCCTGCATAGTCATGAATATCAAAAAGACTAAAAGAAAAATAAAAATACAAGAATAACAATGAAGATATCAGCCTTAGGATGGTGGATCTAATAAAGGCATAGAAGGAACTATTACCTAAAAGTCAACCACATCATTAACCTATGTCTCTACCAAATCACTAAATGATGACTCTATACCTACTGGCTTAGTCTCTATATATGGTTTAGTCTCCAACTAAGGCTCTATAACTACCAATTATGTCTCTTCTTGAGCCTTGGTCTATCTATGATCCTCAGTCTCCTACTTAAGCTCTATGACTACTAGCAAAGTATCTCCTTGATCCTTAATTAGTCTATGATCCTACTCAAGCTTTGTCACTACTAGTAGTCTCTCTTTGAGCCCTAGTCTCTCTATAGTTTTTGGTCTCCTACTCAGACTTTATCACTTTTGGTCATTGTGGATAGATTAGTAGTGGTAGTATCTTGACACTCATATACAACACTAAACTCACTAGCATATCTCCAATCCAATGCATATATTATTCCATATATTGTAGTAAATGGTGACATGCTTAGAGCCTAGAGTGGTATCAGTGCTCTCTCCAACTCTTCATTCCCATCTTGATTTCTTGGTGCCTATATTTCCTCCATTACTCTTATTAGTGCATCAATCGGTATAAAGTGTTGGCCATGTGCATCTACCCAAAGCTTAGCTATCCTCATCACCCTTAAAATATCTATAGTGATCAAGTTGGGAGTGTAAATAACCATCAACTCTCTCTTATCACCCAACACTCCCAATCTTCTTACCAGTCAGGTGAAGACTGACTTGTCACTGATTTCATCATACTTTGATCATTACAATTTTCCCCTGATAAGTTAAATCAAACATGCCTCGAATGGATCTGAACTAAATGAAATATTTAATATAGAAAGAATAGGTCTCAACAAGTTAGCACACCTTTACTATCATGTCATACACAAGGAATGGACAAGCAACTTATGCATATTCCTCAAAAAGGGGAAGAAGAACCAAAAGCCTTGGATCTTATAGGTGAATAAGGCTATACAGTAGCCACCATTTACTAATAATTTGTGTTTTTAATGTCAGGTTAGTCCCAATTAATTTGAGTCCTATTACGATGTATGGGGCATACAAGCTCTTTGATATAGAATCTAGCATGAACGTCAAATTAATAGTAGTTAGAACGATGGTGACACCCTTTAGTTAGAATTAGACGGTGAAGTCTTCATTCCACGCAATCTTCTTCTCATCTATATGGAATGTACACATGAACTCCAACATTAGCTCCCAATATATTGGTGGTCTAAAGTTAAAGAACTTTAGCCAGCCATTAAAGTCCACCATCCTCTACACCTTAGTCTCTAAGTCCATCTCTTTTATAACCCCTAATCTATATATCATAACACCTTAAATTTCTTCAATTACAGAGCTAGTTTTGCTTCAGTTGAAACTTAATCAAGAATTGAAGGAGTGGATGATCTAACTACTCCATAAATGGCATAAGAGGTGGGATACAAGTGGGTGGTAAGAGGTACCTATATGAGGTAAAAGCCACAACCCTACTTTTTATAGTGAAACAGCTTTTTATCTTACCTATGTTGTGATATAACTACTGAACATCTCATTAAAATTGACAATCCACCTAAAGAATGAGGGGGAGGAAGAGGGGGGGGGGGTAATTAGCTTATAAAAATAATAAATATGTTTTCACACTTGCACAAAAAGATAAATGTAAGGTGAGTTAACACCTAATACTAAGAGCATTGACAATTTCCTAACCACAAAAATGGCAAAGTCCCTATATATAATTTAAACCTGATGAACTTATTAGTTACCCATATAAACCCATAAAAACATATGCCTTGGAACATAACTCTTAACATTCAACTCTTCTCAATCTGTTCATAGAAAAATAATAATGCAAATTTATCATGAGCGTACTTTTAAATACAACCAACCTCCCATATTAATTCATGCACAAATCCCAACTCCAATCATTTATTAACCAATCATAACACAATTAAATTTGAAAATGGTAAACCAATCTAAACAAATAAGGAAAAAAACTAAGGCATGTAATAAAATTCACGATTAATCAATTTCATCTGTAAAGTAATCAAATAAACCTTCAAAACTTAAATTCAATCTTTAACTCATCCAAATTAACCCGATATAGGCTCCCTATAATGGATTCTAGAATTTTCAAAAATAGAAGTCACAAAAATCTCCTCCAATTAATCCATAATTGACACTAACGTAGAAAGTAAGTACTAGGGGAAAAGCTATACTTTTATTCAAGCAATTGATGATGAAAAAATTAGAAAAAAAATCTCAAAATTTTACCAAAATTCTAATTTGCAAAAAATTGGTACTTCCTAAAAAATGATGCATAAAACTCTAAACCTGGTATTTGGTGAGTGAAAGCATGGAAGAATCGAGTTGGTTAAGTCAAATTTTATCTAAAAAGTAAGAGGGAGATATGATTTCTAATAGAAAATCAAGAGGAAAGGCTCATAATCTCTGTCATAAATGTTATTTATAGAATTAAACAATGACATAACATAAGCCTTATATAGTAGGGTATTATATGTCTTGTTTACAACATAAAAGAGGAATGAGTCGATGTTACAGGAACACAGGACTTACATCGACCCTATATAGAGATGGGGTGGCTAAATATGCAAACATGGGGTGGAAATAGGTCAGTGTTCTTAAAACATGGGAAATATATGGAGAGAGTATGGTCTCATATTGGTTTAGTAAACAAACGTTAAAAGAAATAAAGAAAATATGAAACCAACGCGATCAGAACATAAATAAGTGTTAGAACCATATTAGGCTCATGATTTCTATCTTGAGCACTATTTATAACATTAAACATTGACATAACACAAGCCTTACATAATAGGGTATTATATGTCTTGTTTACGACACGAATGAGGAATGAGTTAGTGTTATAGGAATATAGGACTTACATCGGGGCTATATAGAGATGTGTTCGCTAAATATATGAACATGGGGTGGACATGGGTCAATGTTCATGAAACATGGGGATTATATAGAGAGTGTATGGTCATGTTGGTTTAGTAAACAAATTAAAATAAATGGAGACAACATGGAACCAATATGTTCAAAACATGGATAAGTGTTAGGACTATATTAGGCTCATGATTTCGATCATGAACAATTTTTATATCATTAAACAATGATATAATATTTAATCTAGTTACTTGGACTAGTTTACAAGTAGATTCTCTCTTGAGCAACATTACTCAAATATTTAAGTTGATCGATTGAAATCTCTTTCAAATCAAAACCTTAAAAAAAACATTAACCTGCTTTGTGAATTTCCATAATAGGTTGACTATAACCTAGAAGAATTATATAGTCTTTATCTCTAGCAATCCATATAACTCTAATTATTTATGTTGTAATATATTAATACATATAATCTCTTGATATGTACAAAATCTAATATTGAATCAAAACATTATCATACCTCAATTCAACTTAATAGAATATTGAAGAAAACTAAAATATTGTATTAAATTAAAGAATTCAATCTAAAATAACAATTCCTATAGTTCATCTCATCTAAATCTAAATCTTAGTTAATTTATAATAAAATAAAGAAACTCTATAATAAATAAGAAAGAACACAAGGAAGAAGATTGATTTCTCATAGCTTGAATCTTAAGTATGCTTAACGAATCTTGATGGATCTTCTTGTTCTTCCCTAATATTGTTTTCTTCTTAATCCCACTTACTTTCCCTTTTCCTTTTGATTGGCTTTTGATCCTTTCAGATGTCTCTCCTTTTTTTCTTCTCTTGTGATTGTCTTTTAAAATGAAACCTTAAAATTTTCAGCCAATATAACCTACAATATGAGACTATGTTGGCCCCCTATGTTGGTTAAGAACTCTCTCAACTTCTTACATAAGAAAACACCATTAACGAGGGCTGGACATAGGGCCATATTTCTTGTATATTGGAAAACATGACCATAATACAATAAGCTGTCACAAATGCTTAAAGAAATAGAATGCCCCTTTTTTAACACAAAAAAACAACGATAGATGTGTTAGTTAAGTATATAACTCTCTAAGAAACAAAATGTGGCTTGATTGAACATGGGAAGCAACAGAACATTGTGTTGGTATTATATTTTGAATCCTTTGCTTAAACTCGTACCAAAGTAGCTTCAAATTGACTTATATTCTCAAATTCATTCTTTTTCCTTTAAAGGACTGAAACAAGATCTAAAATCAAATGTAAGTCAATTAAAGTACCAAATCCAATGACACATCAAAATACAAGTATAATACTCTTAAAATCATACTAAAAATGTAATATAATCGGGACATGTTAAGGAACCAGAGGGTTGTGTCATTCAGAAAGGGACGTAATAACCTTAGTGATTGGAAAGAAGGGATATCTCCTACCAGTTTAGACTAAGAATTTTTTAGATCGGAGAAAAGTGGATTCAAAGTAGAAGGGCCTAATAGAGAAGAAGTCAGAAAAGGCAAAGTATTTGTAAAAGACTAGAAGTGGAAGGACTCAGAGAACCTAATAAAAGAGATGAAAGAAAAAGAGTAGACAATATTTCATATCTTTTTTCTTTTTATAGTTACCATAAATTTATTTAAAAAACTATTACAAAATAGGATTGATGCCTAAACTAACTATATATTTGTCTCATTGCTCCTAATTTGATTGGGATAACTCCATATATAAATAATAAGGTTCTCTTAATTTAATATCAAGGTCTTCATTGCGACGACACTCAAAAATATGAACAAGTTGAGTATTATATTAAAAATAAAATAGAAAATTAATACAAAATATGTAATAATCCATTTCCACACTTAAGGATTTAATTGTTAGA
Source organism: Erythroxylum tenue (assembly GCA_027568955.1). Lineage (NCBI taxonomy): Eukaryota > Viridiplantae > Streptophyta > Magnoliopsida > Malpighiales > Erythroxylaceae > Erythroxylum > Erythroxylum tenue. The sequence goes on along the minus strand of JAOSBM010000005.1, from coordinate 24,081,527 downwards.
CTGAGTCATATCATATGAGAATTTATAAAGTGCATTTCATTTGCATGCATCATATTCACATCTATACATGAATCATGATTTAGAGACATTGTAAAAATAATATATGCACTCATTTGACATATCCCAGGGTATGAAAGATCTTAAATGATTATAATGTAATTGTGTGTTAATTATGAATTAAATTTTGTTTGATGGATTATAATTAGTGAAATGGGAATTTATTGTTACAATAGAGTGATTGAAAAGTGATATATGCATCAAGTATAGGAAAAATGTTAAAAGACAAGACAAATTGATACATGAGAATTTAAGTTGATTAGGCCTATGAAATGGTGACATGTGGCATTAGGAATAAGTGACAAATGACTTAGCTAATTGGGAGATAAATGGATTGAGTACATGAGTGACAAGTGGCCTAGGAATTATGTGACAAATGGACCAAACATTAGTTGACAATTGAGCATGAGAAGAAGACACATGACATAGCTCTTTATTAGACAAGTGGCATGATATGTGTCTCACCCCTCTCCACACACTTGCACCCCACGACCTCCACACTTGAAAGACATCTCCTTTCATGTTTTGGTTACTTGCTACCCTCTTCTTTCTTCACACCAATGACACTCTCACACCACCTTCATATTGAATTTTGCCAAAATTGTGTAGCCTTCATCTTGTGTTTAGAAATCCTTGTCATTCCATCTTGTTCTTGGAGTATGCTTTATCCTTGCATGTTTGGAGGACTAAATTAGCTTGATGATTGAGGAGGTTTTGACCTGAACAAGTAAGTGATGTATTCATCTATTGTAACGCATGTTATCATAACATTCATGATGATTATTTAGGGATAAACTTGGTTGTGGTATTGATGATGAAGTTGTGCTGGAAATTTGATGGATGAATTGGTTTTGTTTTGATGTATGAAACCGTAGATTAGAGGCTGTTCAATGGATGATTTTAGATTGGGATTTGAAGTATAATTAAGTTATAACTGAGTTATAATTAGTGGACTATTATGATGGTGTTAGAATATGAAAAAAAATTGAAGGAAATGGATGATGAACTTTCTGTTCACCCATCTTCCACAATTGTGGGCAATGCATTGAAGTGAGAAACTTTTTGTTTTGTCTTTCCACGATCATGGAAGGTACTCTATGATCGTAGGAAATGCTATAAAACAAAAAATTTTGTTTTGAGTGATTGTTGAACCAACTAAGGATAAGCTATTATACCTTGGTGTATTTGGACTTGATTGAGGCTTGAAATGAACCTAGATTGTTTTTGGATTAATTGGTTAAGAGTTTGATAAGTTTAGGTTGTTAATTAAGGTTATAACTTAAGGAATGGATTGTTTGAGATCAATGTATCTAAATCTAAAATTGTGAGTTGTTAAAGGAATGAAGGTGTTCTTATGAATGCAAATGTGATCCAAAGGATGTGAGAGATGTGAATTAGGTATGAATGAATGAGAATTGGGAAATTGTGTGAATATGTAATGCTAGAAAAGGATTGGTGAATGAATGATTAATGAATCTAGAGTAACCAAGTTTTCTTTAAGGCGTAAACCTAATTGCAAATAGGATATATACAAGCTATGATGAATGAATGAGCAAGATTTATGAATAAGATTACATAACTGGGATAGTCAATTGAGCATGTATTAAACATAGCACATATATATGTGTATGATTGAGAACTCATTTGATTAAACAAGTTAGTAATGTGTAGATATGTGTGTAGAAGCACAAATTGATCGACAACATCCAGGCATTGTCAGATTGTCAAGGAAATAGCTAATCTGGAGCATACTATAAGTCAACCTAGATGTTTTCTCACTATATTTGATTTGTTTTTGTTTAAATTCCAATTATTGAATTGTTACCTATGAGGTTGTGATAATTTCGGACATTGATAGTCCGAAGAGTTCAATATTTAGGAATTTATTGAAAGTGTTATCTACTTGTCTATGAATGTTGGAAATGAGTGCTCAACTAAATGTTGAACGCCGGACTTAGATCTAATAAACGCGATAAATGCCTGTGTACACGGAATGAAAGTTGTTGATGGCATATTATGTGATTTGATGCATTTCATGACATTGATATGTTTGATCAGATAATGGACTTGTGACCGGAGTGACCAGTATAGAGAGGAGCTTAAAGCTCAGAAATGTGCACAAAGAGCCACAAGCTTAATGATTAATGAGCCTAGTATCCACAATGGGTACGAGGCAGTGTCTGAAATGATCCCGACATCCACAACGGATACAAGACAATTAAATTGGCGCTCGGTCACAACAAAATAAAAAGAAAGTAGAGGCATATATGCATTTGGATTTATATATACCATGTATGTGTCATGTGGATAGCTGTGAAGAATTACTGAATTGTGTTGAAATAATAATATGAAATGTTTGTGTACATGTTGAACTAAGTGATTAAGATGAGTGACTAGATTATTTGATATGACTACATGAAATGTTTGTGTTCATAATGTGTTGGCTGCAATGTGAGATACATATATCGTGATTTGGTATCCAAATTAAATGATGTGATAAATGGGAATTGGTTTTGAAGAATGTGATATATTTGAGAATTTGGATTATATGTTTGTGATGTTGTGTCCTGACTTGAGTGAACATATCGATGATGGTTCACTCACTGAGTTCCCAAACTCATCAAAATTGCAACGTTGATTTTCAGGTACTGGGGTGACTTAACTTTTAAGGCAATCTAGTAGTAGCCTAGTATTGTTCGTTTTGGAACTCAAAATGGCTCAAAGGTCTGGTCAGCTAATTCTGAAGCATCTAGTCAGATTATTTTGGTCCAGTACCTAGTTTTATGTTGTACACGTAGTATAAAGCTGTGAACTTTCACATGTTATGTATTGTATAAACATGAATTATGAGTGTAATGAATGTTTATGTTTGTGAATCAAAGCAAAGAATCTCAGATGTCTTTGGTAATGTTAATACATGGATTATAGAATGTAACGACAGTGTAAAGTTATGGCTATGAATATCATGAGGAAACTTAGTTCTTCGAAATGCTTATGTTCTATATGATGCCATGATAAGTTGATGTGACTGCTCTAACATGTCGCTTCTGTAAGGTATGTGCTCGGATGTTCTGTGGAATATTAGTATATGCTCTATGGTAGTAGGATGTTACAAAATACATAAATAAAGTATTATTCCTTACTTCTTTATCTTCTTATGAAGAAAAAGGAAAAGAAGATAACTTGCAAAATTATCTTACAACATTATCTTGTGAGGTATTCAACAAGTGTGTTTGATTTAGTGAATTGCAAAATTATGGCTTTGTTTACCTATATATGCAAATTCCTTTTCACTTAGGGGTCGTTTGATTCCACTTCTATTTTTTGTTGTAGTTTTCTTTTTTATTAAAAAACAAAAACCTGTTTAGTTGAGATTTTTCACATAAAAACTGAAAACAAAATTCTATTTAGTTGATAATTGTAATGAAAACTAAAAATAAAAACACGGTTGCAATGCATGGTATTGATAAATGATAAATAGAAAAATCAATAATGTAGAAACGTAAAAATAAAAAAATAGAAATGAAGAAACTAGAAACACGAAATGTAGAAACATAAAAGCCAAAATAAACAAAAAATGCAGAATAATAAACAATTGGAAATGCAAAAATGCAAAAAACGATAAATAGAAAAAACCAGTAATGTAGAAACGAAGAAATTAGAAACGCGAAATGTAGAAACGTAAAAGTCAAAATAAACCAAAAACACATAATAACAACCAATTGGAAATGCAAAATTGCATATAAACAATAAATAGGAAAACTAGAAACGTAGAAATGCATAAATAAAAACCAGGAATACCAAAAGCGTAAAAAAATCATACGTCGATGGAAAATAAAAAACCAAGAAAGCCAAAAAAAATAACACAATATAATTAGAAAAATATATAATCAATTTCAAAAACTCACCTAGTTAAAAGCACAAGATTTCACTTTCTGTTGGCCCCCGATTTCATTTCTCATTGAATAAGCATGATTTTAGTTACTTTTGAGGTTTTGATTAATAAATTTTTCCTTTGGTTGGAGTTTAATTAGCATGTCTATGATTGGAGCTTTA
>JAOSBM010000005.1:24048077-24074415 GCA_027568955.1 Erythroxylum tenue | reverse complement strand
TAACCTTAGCATAATTCAACTCCAATTAACTGATCTAATAAGACCACAAAATTATCATGCTTCATAAAATAAATAAAACAGGTTTGGGGTCCAACAGAACTTGTGTACAACTGATTGATAAATGCTAGACTTAGATCCGAAGAGTTTGATATATGTGACATGAGTACACAGAGATGAAAGGAAATGAAAACATAATATATGAAATGATGCATCTCATAACATTGAAATCCATGGTCAGACAAAAGAGTTGTGACTAGAGTGACCGATATGCAGAAAAGAGCTTTGAGCTCAGGATTATGAAAAAGAACCACAGGCGTAGATAACATGGACTCGATATCCACAATGGATACGGGCTATAAATGATCTCGGTATCCACAACAAATGTAGGACAATAAATTAGGTTGATAGGCACTTGGTCACAACAAAACAAAATGAGAATGGAAACGCATGCACATTTGTCATACACATCCCTACATGTATCAAATGATTGAATTGTTTTGAAATAGTGAATTACAGTTGAAGTTAATAGAGGTGTGTTGTGATATGCAATGCTAGCTTACATGATATGCTTGTGGAAGTATGATAAATTTTGACATACTTGTTTTTGTGTTCTGACTTGAATGAATACATCGATGATAGTTCACTCACTGAGTTCTCAAATTCATCAAAATTGCAACGTTATTTTTCAGGTTCAAAGGAGATCTAGCTACTAAGGTGATATAGTAGAAGTCTAGTACTCACATTTTGGAGAAAAGAATGACTCAAAAGTCTGATCAGCTGAATCTGAGGAGTTTAGTTAGAGTCTTGTGTATTAGCATCTCATTTCATATTATATATTTGGTGTTGAGATTGAACTAAAAAAAAAGTTATGTAATGTATATGTGGATTTTGAATTGTAATGATAAATGTGACTTTTATGTTGGTAAATAAAATGGGAAGAAATAAATGCTTATGATATATTTGATGCCTTTAATGAGTTAGTTTGATTGTCCTAATGTACTATTTTTATAGAGTATATTCTCGAATATCCTCTTATATATTTGAGCTTATGCTCTATGAAAGCCATATGTTACATATAGAGTTTCTACCCCAAAAAAAAAAAGAAATTTATAAGAAAAAGTAAAAATAAAAAAGTGCGAAAAACTGTTGCGAAACATTTAAAAAGTATCTTTTTATTCTTTCGTAGAGTTGTTGTGATTTTTTATTTTTAAAAACAAAAAGTAATAACAATTTTTAACCAAACATATTTTAAAGACGTTTATTTTTTTTATAAAGACTACAACGAAAAAAAGAAAGAAACATGCCTTAGTTATACGATTCCTTAAATAATTAAAATTTTGAATTGGACTCGAATAGTCGAATTGCAATCACCTGAGAGAATTATTAATTTTATAGTCGCATTAATTTAAACCTCTTGATTTTATCTTTTAATCCTAGAGTAGAACTCTTTATTAAATCTGTAAAACTAAAACCCTGAACCTTAAAGTATAGTAACGCGAAGTTAAGTAATTGTTTTTTTATTAATCAAAATCAATCGACCAAAAATAGCATTCAATTCTGTCTTTCCCTCTCCCCAGAACCAAAAGCCCTAAAATTTTGCAAGAACAACTTAATCTTTTGTTATGGAGCTTCCAACTGACGTTATCCCATCTGTTCCTCTCTACGATACCTTAACCCTAAACCCAAATTACTCGCCCCACGCCGACTTTTTGGAGACTTACACTGTTTTCCGCAATGAAATTTCTCTTTCTGCTGCACCGACTGCTTCCCCCGATGCCGCCGCCCCTAATTTCTTGTCTCTCGACATCACATACGACGACGGAGACGCCGTCGATGATCAGAAGGTGCAGATTCAAGAAGTTGAGCCAGTGACTCCTGTGGCGGCGACGAGGATGGAGGGTGCTTGGTTTATAGGGTGTAGTAACTTCAGGAGTCCAATGATGCAGCTACATAAAGGTAAGGTTTTGAATAGACGATAACTTTAGACAAGGATATTTTTAGTTCGAAACGATCTTTTACATGCTTGCTCTTTAGCTGACACCAAATTTGCCATCAAATTGTAGATTCTGTATTGTGCATATAAATTAGTGAGTCTAATTCTGGACTTGTAATGGAATTGAGTTTGCTACTGCATCAATATTAGGAATAGAAAAAGAAAGATATTGTCTTAAAAATTTTCCGAGGCAATTCATGCATGAAATTTTTTTGTAGGAATTTAAGTTTGTTGGCGTTTGATATTGTTAAAGTTTGTTACTATTGTGAAGTTCTAGATGAGATGATTGATTTCTTAAGATCCTTTTTTATTAACATTTTGTACCGGATGTTGCAGAGATAGTTGACTTTTGTGATTTTCTCTCTCCAACCCCTGAGGAACAAGCTTCACGCAATACAGCAGTAGAAGGCGTTTCTGATCTTATTAAGTATATATGGCCTAATTGCAAGGTAAAGGCAAGAATCTTATGAATCTATATGCTCGGCCAACACACCTGATGTTATAATATATGGAAGCCTAGAATAAGAGCTTATGCTATTGTTTTTTGATTTATAGGTGGAAGTTTTTGGATCATTCAGGACTGGACTTTATCTTCCTACGAGTGATATTGATGTAAGGATGTGCTTAATCTTGAAAAGAAAGTTTAGGAACTGATAACTAGTTGATTAAGTTCAAGCATGCGTTTTGGATGCTTTTAATTGCAGGTTGTGATTCTGGATTCAGGTATCAAAACTCCACAAGTTGGTCTGCAGGCTCTTTCTAGGGCATTGTCTGTAAAAGGAGTTGCAAAGAAGATTCAGGTCTGCGTTCTTTGATTGCTAGACATGCAACTATTGAAATAACTTTTTCTAAGCAGGCTTTTGTTTGATGCCTCAGGTGATAGCCAAAGCCCGTGTTCCAATTGTTAAATTTGTTGAGAAGAACAGTGGTGTTTCATTTGACATAAGGTTTACTTGTCTAGCCTTGTATATGTGGCACCATTAATTATACTGGATGCTTGATGTATTGCTATTCTTTCTTAGCTGAGCATTCTTTAGTGTCGATTCTCTTGTTGAGCTAGTGTTATGTCTGTCAGCTTGACGTTCCATTTTTTCTGTTTCCTGTTCACCATTTTCAAATTTCTTTTTGGAAACCAATTAGCAAGTAGGCTAAGAAACAAGAATAGTGGGATGGAAGTAAGGACACATGTTATTTGCGCTTTGGTCAACAAAGAAAGACAATTTGTTTGGTGCACAACCAGCCATTTCCATATTTCATGAAAGCCCAATATGAATTCCTGTCTAGTAAAAGTAACTTGTCATATCAAGGCTCTTACCGACAAAGTCATTAAAGAAAGACAATTTGTTTGGTGCACAACTGGCCATTTCCATATTTTATGAAAGCCCAATATGGATTTCTGTCTAGTAAAAGTAACTTTTCATATCAAGCCTCTTACTGACAAAGTCAAGTATCATAAGTGGATTGATGTCGTTATTCTTTTAACACTGTCAAGAATTCCTTCTTTTCTTATTCTGTGTCTTAAAATTGTTACTATTGTCAGTAAACCCTGTTTGATTTCTCGTTTATTATGCAAGGGCTTGATTTGGAATAACATGTTTGTACGATAAAGATTTCAAAAATTGATGGGAATGTAAAGATGAGAAATGAACTTTTGAGATGCTCAATATGAGGCAGAAATTCAGTGGAGTTGAGATTCCTTCTGTAGGTTACTTTGCATATCTTTAGCCATATAAGTTTTTGCATTTTTTTTATTTCGATGATTTGTGATTCAGTAGATTAGGCATCTTCTAACTACTTTGATCAGAACAGAAGTCTGTTTGGAAATTTTGGTGCTCACCTTTGTAATTCCTCATGGTGCTTAAGGTCTTTCTATTTTGCAACGGTGCTCTTTGTATTACTTATTGATAAGTTGTTAAATGGTTCACAGTTTTGATGTGGATAATGGACCAAAAGCAGCAGAATTTATTAGGGTATGTTATTTACTTTCTTCATATGTAATAATTAGTTCTTTAGCATTTCTTTTTTCTAATAGAATGGTTTTCTTTTTAAACTTGAATTCCTTGCATGGATTAGGAAGATATTTTGGCCACAGTGTTGATATATAAATGTCCCAGGTTTGGTAAATAGAATTGAGTCCACAAAGAGCATTATTGTCTATTATTGGAGGCAGATCTTGGGAAAAATTATTTGATATTGGTTGCTTGCCTTACCATGGTCATGCGCTTTCAACTTTTTTTATTTACACTGGATTTAGAGGTTGGATAACGATACAGTTTATATTTTCTTGCGCTGCTGTTTTGAACTCTGCAGTAAATATTCCGGTCTTAGAAAGAAAAAATAGTATCAGATAAAAAGAGAAAATCTAGACGACTTTGTTTGTTTTCAAATTTTCTTTCTTTTTTGTTCTTTTGATAGTAGTTAAATCCACTGATTTCTTTGCTTGTGTTTGTAGGATGCAGTATCCAAAATACCACCACTGCGACCATTATGCTTGATTTTGAAAGTGTTTTTACAACAAAGAGAACTCAATGAGGTGTAATATGATCGACATAACAGGATTTTATATGTTCTTACCCTCTTTCTGGCTAATTCATGAGTCTTCAAAATCATGCAGGTGTATTCTGGTGGCATAAGCTCTTATGCCTTGCTTGTCATGCTCATAGCAATGCTACAGGTAATCGAATTAATTAATATGATTTTGGATATTGCAATGTTTCTGCATTTGTCTGGTCTAGTCTCTTGGTTGGATTTTAGATTGACTAAGGGCTTGATGTTATCATGAGTATGATATTCATTGTATAAGAAATTCCCATGTATATTCTTGAAATATTTCATTCGAACTTCATCTGTTGAATGATCCAAACTTCACAATTATGGTTGTGTTTGTTTTCAGTTTTCTCTTAACTACAGCATTATGTTAATTTTTCCTTGCATTGTATAATCTTTTCATTAATAAATATACGTTTATTGATACGATATGCCTGCATATTATTCCTTTTATTGAATGAAAAATTATTGGTGAATGGAAGACATAATTTCAAAGTTCTATATGGGTCCAGATTTTAGTCATTTATCACAGAACTGTGCTGCTTGACATATGAGCTATGACAAGTGAGAGGAACAGACCCTTCCATTTAACAAGGGAAATTTTGTTTCTTATCATCATTGAATAAAAGTTACAAGGTTAAAGAAAGTTTGTGTAACATCATATTACATTCATGCAACTTGTTGTTTGGAAGGGGTCTGATAGTGTGAGATGAGGAGAGTTGATATACATTTGATAAATCAAAATATAAAGCATAATATCAAGGGGAATATAATAGGAAGATGGTTATAGTGGCATTATTAGTTGCTACTGAATGTTCCATTTTCTCTATGATGTCTTATTTCCAAGACCCCTTAAATGCTATTTTTCTCATTTTGTTGCATCTTCTTGGATCATGCTATCCTGTTTCCTCCCTACGTTTCTCAACTACTCATGTTGTCTTTCCCACTTGATATATTGTCCTCTGCAGAATCTTGCTGGCCATCAACCATCTCCAGAACAGAACTTGGGGGTCCTTTTGGTGTGTATTTCTAATTTTTACATTGATCATATGCAATCTGCACAGGAAAAGTAAACCTTCTTTGGTTTTACTTTAGATTTAGATCTCCTTACCTCCTTACAGTATTGAAAAATTCAATCAACTCCATTAAGTACATAATTGTCAACGGTTTCAATAAAAAAATTAAACAAAATATTCTCTTATGTTAATTGTTGTTGAAATATTCGTTGAAAGCATTAACAGTTTTTTACTTTTTGAAGTTGATTTCTAATTTTAAAATACCAAAAGACGTGCAACTGAAATCAAACAATAAGGTTTACATCTGGAATCCACAGTCTGTAGGTCTGTATGTACTAAAGCTTAATTGTAATCTTTCAGTAGCTTGAATATAGTGAAAGTATTTTGTTCCTGGTGCATTTAATTTGAGAGGCATGAAGGGGATGATGAAAGCATAGTAATTGTAACAAAAACATATTCAACCTCCATGTCTTACTGATCTGTTATTTCTGGTAAGCAGATACACTTTTTTGATTTTTATGGACGCAAATTAAACATAGCAGATGTTGGTGTTTCCTGCAAAGGAGCTGGTATTTTCTTTTCAAAGCGTACTAAAGGGTAAATTGTTCAGGATGATGTGTCAATTATTGGATGTTTCTTAACTAACCTGTTTGATTTGGTGACTTAATGCATATGGAAGCCTATAAAGTTTGCATGCTTCAGCAATTAAGGGCCCCTAAGTTCAATTTTGTGCGATTTAGAGCACCAAATCTGTTCAACTTAAAAGGCCTTAATAGCACTAACCTGTGACTTTTAGGGGCTTCTTAATGCATTAAGCCTTCTTTTTTTTTTCTTTTAATGTTCTTTGTTCTCTCTCTTTATTGTCTGTTAGGTTTATGAACAAAGGACGACCATTTCTCATTGCCATTGAAGATCCACAGGTTACCTTGCATATCAAGTTGCTATTCATTAACTAAAGGACTATTTGTAAATAGAGTTGATCATTGCTTCAGAGAACCATTTTCCGAGATTTCTGGATTGAATCTCTTGTCATGTTTATAAATATTTATTCACTGATATAAAATAACCAACCAGGCTTATCTGTCTCTTTGTTGACAACTCCATAAGAAAGCAGGAGGTCTTACTGATTATCTTATATTTTCTTCCCCACTTTTGTTGTCTTTGTATGCCTGGACCTTGTTATAAGTTTCATAAGGTCCACTTGAAAACTATGTTATGAAAATTGGAACTGATCTTTACTCTTAGAATATGTATTTCTTTTTCATTTTTTGGTTGACTAAAATTGTTTATCTGAACTAGGCACCGGAGAATGACATTGGAAAGAACTCATTCAATTATTTCCAGGTTTGTTTAAACTGTCTTTATATATCTTCTGAGCACATCAAATTTTGCAGGTCTCTCTAGCACCTGTTAGACAGAGATACTAAGTTGTAGAATTGTGGAATCTGGTTGACTTGTTTCACGTTATAAATGAGTTTGACTTGATAATTATCATTTACATGTAGCTTTATGACAATGTTAGCACCCTTCCTAGTTATCAGTATGCTAGTATTAGTATTAGTAAACAGCCACTAAAACATTTAAACCCACTTCCGTAGGTGTACAATGGGAATGGGGAACAAATACAAATGCCACATAGGCTGGAGGTTAGGAATTAGTTACAGAGAGGGAGTGAGAATGAGGGGGTAGAGAAGATATATAGGATTCGGTATAGAGAGGGGGGGATTATCATCATTCATATTCTGGAAATACAGTATTGTATTGGCCTGGAAGCCACACTTCCAGGAGGAAAAAGGCCACTGTTGTATCTACTACATTTCTAAATAATACAATCTCTTCATCGGTTCCTATCAGACAATATGTTTCATCTGGACGAGTCCATGTAAGAATGTTACTTGACTTCTATCTGACCATTTCAAACAAAGAGTATGAGCATATTTGGAATTACAATTGGAAAATCAAGAGATATAATCCTCAGCTTGGTTTCTGTGTTTAAAGAACAAAAAGTGCTGGTTTTCTTTTCTGGTTAGTAAAGTAAGCAATTTAATGTTACTAGATTATCCTTGCCAATTTGTTTATTCCAAACGAGAAGTTCAAGGCGCTCAACAATAAATGTATGGGAAAAACTCTTCATCACATCTTATTTATGTAATCGTTAGTAACATATCATCCACTCTGATACTTATGATAGTAATTATTGCAACTTTGCTCGCTTTCTCATTATCTGTTACTAGAATACCTGTCATCAATGTGAGTTGATCTTTTTTCACACTTCAATGATGAAGTAATGTAATTAAGAGGACTTCTTCCCTTATTACTGTATGTCCTACCTGAACATCTGCTTTACTCATTTTCTGACAGATTAGATCAGCTTTTGCAATGGCATATTCGACCTTGACAAATCCAAAAATTATCTTAAGCCTAGGACCTAACAGAAGCATTCTGGGTACAATAATTAGACCAGATCCACTTTTGCTGGAGCGCAAAGGGGGATATAATGGTGGATTGACATTTAATAGTCTGATACCTGGAGCTGGAGAGCCTTTACAAATGCTGTATGACAATGAGGAAATTTTAGGTAATTGGCAGTTTGATGAAGAAGAAGCACTGCCACGTGGAAATGGGATTGCTGAATACAGTAGTGGGCAGTCCACTGGAAAGAAAAGGAAAGCTTCCACAAAAGAGAAATGTGGTAAGAAAAAGTCAAAAGAGAATGGTGAGATTAGGAAAGTTGAGCATGAAAAAAACAACTCGATGAAAGAGAAGGGAATGAAAAAGAAACAGCGGTGGAGGCATAAACTTGATAACGCCAATGGTTTTGTTCAATATGTCAGTGGGTCTCCATACCTTTAATAAGATTCTGCATTTGTTTGACTTTCGGCATGTCAAATAAGATTATTGATGAATTGTCCCTGGCAGCTGTCTTCGTTCCTACAAGGATTTTCTAACCACAATATCAAAAGAAGTTGAGCCTTTACCATTGATATACCATTGAAAATGGCAGTAGAAGTTTAGTATCACTGCTGCAGCTGGTATATTCAAACGACTACGGCATCTTCAGTACATCATGAATTACTGCGCTGCTTTGCACAGAAGATAAAAATGGTTATACTGATGACTCAAAGTCTGAAGAGTATGGTGAACGTACATGTTAAAACATCTTGACTGTGCTTACCTCCTGTTGGAGCCTGCAATATGATGGATATGGATGTAAAATATTACAATACCTTTTACTGGTTTATGGTGGCTACTACATTCCACTGAACTACTTTTGGGATGGAGCAAGTATCATCTTTTGAACTTGATATATGTGCGAGTAATTCTTAAATTTGTTCATTGATTGTCTGTTCTGTTGAAGATCCACTAGTATGCTAGGCTTGTGTGCTTGTACATGCAATTTATTTCTTGGTTAGATCGACTGACATGTATATACTCCGAAAAGTGTTTTGATTTCGTCGCTATGTTACAATGTTTGTAGAATAGGCGAGCGAAATATTGACTTTTCATTGCATCATTTTGAGAATTGCAATGAAAAGTGTTTGGGTAATTTGTAGATTTGTGCTTTTCATAAGTTTGGGTAATTTCTAGCTTTGTGCTTGTCATACTATTTAAACTACTAAGTTCGTTTTTGTTCCCACTTGGATCATTCATTTTGTATCATTGCCACGGAATTTGATGTGGCTTCTCTCTCGTTCCATCTCTAAAATATTTCAGCAATTACCCGTTGCCATGATGAGGAAAGAATAACCCTTTTGGGCTTCGTATGACAGCCCTCAGACCGGTAGACGTCATGGCAAGGTAAGATACCGCTTCAGTTGGCATGGATTTTGCATTTTTTGATTGTTTCACACCATGTTACTGCTGTTTTTTAGGGATGACGATTGGGCGGGCTTCATATGACAGCTTCCAGACCCCTCAGACCGGTACACGTCATGGCAAGGTAAGAACTGCTTCAATTGGCATGGATTTTGGATTTTTTTTAAATTGTTCCACTCCATGTTACTGCTGCTATTCTCCAAATCCCCAGCCGAGTAGCAGTACGGTAAACATGAAATCAAAACTTGTTTCCATGTCCAAATCGAAAATGTGGATCAGAAATAAATAAAGCAAAACATGCTAGATTTAATTATCCTCTATTCTTATGTAAACAGTTATACGGATTATATAATTTTATGATAAGGATCACAAGTAAAATTCGAAATTATTCACAAAATTATTATAACAATTTCTATATATGATATTCTTGAAAAATCTAGATGTAATTTCGTTAAATGTAGTATAAGAAAAATAAAAATAAAAATATTTTAACATCATTTCAATTTTGTAGTATGATTATTCGTTTAACAACAAATAATTAATCATAAATAGTACTCTATTATTAAATTTGATTTTCTTTCGCAACTCCCTTAAAAGTTTATATGTCATGTGAAAATTATCGTAATTGTACAAGTGTTCTTAATAATATTTATACGAATAAGTTGAGATAATTTTACAAATGGTGAGTGAAACAAGAATACTAATTTTTGTGGAGAGTCCATTTATTTATATGAAACTTGGACTTTTTAATAATTTAATTGAATTATAAATATAATTAAGCTTTAATTAGAATTAGAATTAATTAAAATTAAATACCAATTAGGTCCTAGAAAGATTCATTATCTAATATTTGTTCTTATTTATTAAGTATATTATATTCAAATTTTGATTTTAAAAATTTCCGAATTTCATAATTAAGTTTAACTTGACTAAATTATCTTTTCTTTCTTTATTTTTTTTTTGTGTGAGATCTATTAAGTTACTAAATATATTCACAATAGATAAAAATTATAATTCTAGCCTCTTTGCTTGCTTAGCGGAGCTCCACAACTATTTCTCGGCGGCAGTTTTCAGGCCATTTTCGGGTCTTTCGTGTGTTAGGATGTCTCAGTTCCCTTCGGGTGGTTGACTACTGCAGGGATTTTCCTTGTTTGGATTGTTTTCTCCTTGGGTTATGTTTGATTGCCCCTTGTTTTTCTAGCAACTTGTTTGTTGTATAGTCTATGGTTGTTTTTCTTTTACTTGTTGTTGTCCTTTATTTTTCCTTTGTCTCAAGCTGTTCTTTAGCTGGTTAAGCATAGGTGCTTTTGCTTTGACTTTTTTTGTATCTATTCTTTTTCGCATTAATTAATTCTCTGATTTACCAAAAAAAATATTTTAACTAAACATAAAGTATGAAATTAGTAGCCATTATTTGAACACAATCATATTAGTTATTCTTGCTTCTTTTAGTGATATGTAAAAACTATTTTCAAAGTGTTAATCTATCTTATTCAAGGATTTTTTAATTTATTACTAATCAAGAATAATGGAATATTCTCTTTAATTATTTTAGGATGCCGAAATTTATAATGATCACTTAACTATCTTTATGTAATTCCTGCTATATCCACTAACTATGGATCGAATTATCATTTACTGGGATAATTCTTATGTCGTACTAAAATATAATAAATCTTATATGAGATACTTTAGAGACCTTAAGCGAAAAGATCACTTATACAATCATCACAATGAATATTTTATACATACAAGCAATATTTTATATAGGATTTTCATATCAGGTTAGTTTAGTAAACTTGTTATCTAACAAGTACCCTTCTTTATATATTTTCAAACTTTAGTTTATGAGATCAATTATTTCTTTAATAAGAAAGGAAACATATCATGCACTGGTCTTTTTTAGTTCATCTAATGTCCAATCTTAATAGAGTAACACTTATAAATAATTTATAGATAATACTTATATATAATATGAATGTTGTAATTGTAATTTTATTATACTTTTATTTGCAAAGTTCAAATCTCATGGACTTTATTTTAATTAATAAAGTCCATGAGATTTATCTATTGTGAATATATTTAGTTAATTAAAGGGTACTTTTAATTAATAATGTCAAAAACATACAAACAATCGATTGACTGTAAAATATAAAACAATAGATATTTAAAGGGTTATATTAGATTTTTGTATTGAGATACACGAGGGTTGTCATTCTATTTACTACTCTTTTCTCCTTATGAAAAATGTAGATTTTCATCGGTCATCTCTAATATATTTTTTTGGAAATTAGATTTTTTCTTTCTAACTATAATCAAAATTAAGGAAATAGTTAAAAAAAAAAAAGAGGGGTTAGGACCTTGGTGATGTGAAAAAACACCATCATAGTGCTTAAAATTTAGTCAATTATGTTGATTGGCCAATTATATGGATAGTTGATGGTTATGGTTGCTTTTGAGGTAATTGCAAAACCTTGGTGTCAACATTACATCAATAAATGAAGAACTAGTTAGAGGAATCTATATGGTATAGCTAGTAGGTTTCATTTAGAAGAACCAAAAGCAGTATATGCTTAGATTGGTAAAGTCAATCTATGGTCTAACATAGTCTCGAAGTAAGTGGTATATCACGTTAGTGATATAATCATGTCATATGATTTTTGTAAGATTGGAAAAGACCACTTATATATGTTAAAAGATCCAAAAATAAATGTGTAATTTTATGGTTTCATATGGATGATATGTTTATAGTAGCTAGTGATAATAAGTAGTTTCTGATGAGAATAAACAAATTGTCTATCAAGCATGATCAACATGAATAATATGCCTAAAGCTGCATACAATTTTGTGGTTATGATCGCTAAGTATTGTTCAAGTAAAGTTTTCTTACTGTCATAAGTTACATCTATATTGATGGAATACTTAAACAGTTTTTGTATGCAAGATTGTAAAGTGTTTTTGTGATGCCAATACTAAAGGTGAACACCTAAGCAATATGTAGTTTCCACGAATGCTATAAAAATAATAAGAGATAAAGATGGTTCTTTATCTTGAAGGAATTAATAATCTCATGAACATTAGGTTATGTATATTGAAAGATAGTACTAGAGTGCTCAAATATTAATATCAAATCAAACGCATAGAGATTAAGTATAGTTATGTCAAGGATATGGTAGCATAAAGAGAAATGAATATATCCAGTGGCTATTCGTGATACTTGGTATCAATGATAATAGTTTAATTTTGATCAAATATTTAATGCAATATGTGTTTAATTAAAAATTAAACAACATTTTTCTAGAATGAATTTTAAATGAAAATTCAGTTCTAGAAATATGAGAATGCTTGATTTTGAATTAAGCTTTCTATTCTAGAATGAATGTTAAATGAGTGTTGACCATTCAGGTTTACATACAAGAAGTATGATGGATAAATTAAACATACTTTACCGCCTTTATTGTTTTGTAGGAATGGAGATGACAGAAATTTATTAAGTGAAAAACGAGAACTCAAGGCTTAAAACATTAGTGTCGATGTGAAGTATATTTAAAGATATAAGAAGTTACTAGCAACGATATAGTCCAAAGAAACGATTTGTTCCTTTATCTGTCTTAATATTCCATATGTGAGTTCTGAAAAGTAGATTAAATAAATATACGAGTAAACTCAAGTTATACAGTAGGTATGCCTGAACTATCATTTGTACAATATTGGAGGAAGACATATGCTCTAATAAAAAGGAGTCAATATTGTAACATGTGAATCATACTATTTGTGCATTTTCGACCAATAAGGATAATATAATTCATATTATTAACTTATATTGTCTAAGGATCCTTTAAGGCTACGTGAACCTCAAATTTAAAGTATCCTATTTACTCGAGTTCTAATTCTAGAGAATTGAATTAATGTTTGTGTTGAGATATTTATAGTTGTATTGTGATAAAATAGGAATATTTTTACTAATATTGATTGTATTTCTTATTCTAGGGTTAGGTATCAACTATTTATATATGTATTTTCATCAACGTATATACGATAATAAGAATATTTCTTTGAGTTTTACATGGTATCAGAGCTAGAGTTTTAGAATTTTTTCGATTCCTTTTCAATCAAACTCTGGAGAAGTTTAGACTTCATTAATATGGTGTTAGATCTTTGATCTAACATCACCAGTCTGTTCCTCTCTTACTCTCCGACAGAACCCCATAATTGCATCATTGGTTGTTGCTCCACACGCCGCTTGCTGTTTCTACACTTGATTTTCTGATCTCCCTCTCTGGTGCACGTCTCATCTCGTAGTCACCATGCGTCTAATCAAACAACACCGACTGGTCATTTTTGATTTCCTTCGACTAATTTAATGGCCAGAGTAGTCGTTGAAAATTACAGGAAAGTCATCCTCTTACCGATATCTCTCTCCGGTGAGCGTGATTTGTCATCGCCGACATTAACAATCTCATAGTCCACCAGTGAATTGATTTCTTGAGTTTCTCTTCTGTTTGTCGTGAGACCGTCGAAAATTTAGTCAGAGAGTTGCCAAAAAATTCACTGGACAATCGCTAGAAATTTTTTTAAGGTTTTTTGGGTTATGGGTCTTACAAACTTCAGGTTTCAATTAGGTGCTCTTCCCTTTATTTTTCTTCCCTTAATTATCAGAGAGAAATTAGTAGGTAGTTCTAATTATAACTTATGGGTTGCCTCCGTTGGATTGTGGTTCATAGTTCGAGGCTTAGTTGATCACTTAACTCTTAGGGTTGAGGATGTTGAAACAAATACATCTACTTGGGTACAAATTGAAGCTTTATTATGTAGTATGTTATGGCAAACAATTGATCCTTAACTTCACCCTATTTATAAAGCATACATAACCTGTGTTGAGATATGGAGTCGAGCAAAGTTACTCTATACTAATGACATTCAAATATTATATTTTATAGTGTCAAATTTGGTTAATCTCAAACAGCATGATATGCATATGTCTGAATTTCTTGGTAGAGTGACCTCCCTGAAAATAGAATTCAACATGTTATTACCTATTGGTAAGTCTTCAGCAGAAGATCTTGCATAGAGAGATACGCTTTTTTTACGGTTCTTACTCTTATTGCCATCAGTACTAAACTCACTTTGGTATGAGCTCAGATTTTGGCGAGTCCTATTGCACCGTCTTTGGATGAAGTATTTGCTCAACTACTACGAGTTTCTTCCCTTAGCATTATGATAGAATCTCCATCGGTTAATTCTTTCTCTTTGGCCTCTCAGTCTCAAAGGACTAACAAAGTAGAGCAAGGAGATTGTGATGGTAAAGGAGGTTGACCCAAATGTTGTTATTGTGGTCAATGAGAACATACTAAGGACAAATGTTATAAATTGCATGGTTGACTAAGAGTTGCTAATGTTGTTCATACTGATCTGTCTGACCTTCAATCTGAGTCCTCTACTCAACAGTCTCAACAATCATTGACTCGTATTGGTACTGATTATAAAGAGTATCTCAAGTATTAGGCAACTAAGCAGTCTTCATCCTTCGTTGCTTCGATAGCTCATTCGGATAATCATGTAACATGCCTCACTCAGTCTTTGCCTTGGGCACTTGATTTTGGTGCTTCTGATCATATTTCTAGCAGCCCACATTTACTCTCTCACTTTTCTAGTACTACATCTTTTCCTCCTATTACTTTAACTAATGGGACTCAATTCATTGTTAAGGTTGTGGGTTCTGCTCAACCACTTCCATCGTTGCATTTAGACTCTGTTCTTTATAGTCCTAATTGTCCCTTTTAATCTTGTATTCAAAAGTAAACTTACACCATCTTTAAATTGTTCTATCACTTTTAATGAAAACTCTGCTATTATATAGGATGACAACACGAGACAGATGATTGGTGCAGGACATGAGACATAGGGCCTTTATTAGTTAAATCTACCTCCTTCACCAACAACATGCATTATTTCAAAACCTTCCATGCTAATTCATAATCGTTTGGGTCATCCTAGTTTATCGAAGCTTCATAAGATGGTGCCTAATTTACCTACTTTATCTTCCTTAGATTGTGAGTCTTGTCAGCTTGGAAAGCATTCTCAAAGTTCCTTCTCAAAGGGTGTCAATAAACGGGTTACATCCCCATTTGAGTTAGTTCATTCAAATATTTAGGGTCCCTATCCTGTCTCTTTTGTTTTGGGATTTCAATACTTTGTTACATTTATTGGTGATTATTCTCGTTGCACTTGGTTATTCTTAATGAAAGCTCGTTCATAACTATTTTCTATTTTTAAATCTTTCTGTGCAGAAATTAAGACACAATTTAACACTGATATTCGTGTGTTAAGAAGTGATAATGCTCGTGAATATTGTCTATTCCCTTCACCCAATTTATGTCTTCGCAAGGAATTCTTCATCAAACCTTATGTGCTTATACTCCACATCAAGATGAGATTGCTGACGATAAGAATAGACATCTAATAAAAATTGCTTGTACCTTGCTTTTACACAATCAGGTTCCAATGCAATACTGGGCAGATTCTGTCTTAATTGCATGTTTCTTGATTAATTACATGCCTTCGTCCAATCTCCAAAACCAGGTACCTCATTCCGTCCTATTTCCTGATCAGCCATTATTCTCTTCCACCATGAGTTTTTGGCAGCATATGTTTCATTCATATCTTTTTCCTAGTCAAGATAAACTGTTAGCCAAATCTACCAATTGTATTTTCCTAGGTTACTCACATCTTCAAAAAGGTTATAAGTGTTATTCTCCATCCACACATCGATATTTTATTTATGCTAATGTTACATTATTTGAATCTTCTCCATTTTACTAATCGTCTCAAAACAAATATCACCTTTATCAGTGAGGACCTTCCAATTCCTTCCTTTGCACCTGTTCCTTGTGTTGCTCCTCTTTCTAATCCTCATCTAGAGTCTGTCCAGTGTTTACCTCTTACTGAATACTCTTCTCCTGAGAATGGTACTCTTCCATATACCAATGATCCTAATGCTGCTGCTGAGACTCCTATAGAGACTCCTGTTGATACAGTTCCTGCTACGAATTCCTTACCTGTTGCAGTTTTGCCTCTTGAAGATTAGTTTCCCTTTGCCATTCGCCAAGGTACACGTTCCACTTGCAACCCTCATCCTATTTATAACTTTCTCAGTTATCATCGTTTATCACCATCATATTCTACTTTTGTATCCACCCTCTCTTCTGCCTCTGTTCCTTCTAATGTTCATGAGGCACTTAATGATCCCAAGTGGCATCAAGCAATGGTTGACAAAATGACTGCTCTACATAATAATGATACGTGGGAGTTAGTTCCCTTGCCCCCAGGCCATTCCACTGTTGGTTGCCGTTGGATATATACCGTCAAAGTTGGTCAAAATGGTTAAGTTGATCTACTAAAGGCATGTTTGGTGGCTAAAGGATATTTATAGACTTATGAGTTGGATTATTATGGAACTTTCTCTCCTGTGGCCAAGATGTCTTTTGTTCGCTTGTTTTTATCCATGGTTGTCATTTGCCAATGGCCTCTCTATCAATTGGACATTAAAAATAACTTTTTACATGTTAAGCTTCAGAAAGATATTTTTATGGAGCAATCACCAAGATTTGTTGCACAGGGGGAGTCTACCTTAATGTGTAAGCTTTGTCGCTCCTTATATAGTTTGAAACAATCTCCTCGTGCCTGGTTTGGATGGTTTAGTCATGTTGTTCAAGAGTTTGGTACGTTTCAATGTGACTATGAACACTCTGCCTTCTATAAATATACATCATCATAACAGTGTATCTATCTGATTGTTTATGTGGATGATATTGTCATTATTGGAAGTGATCAGGGTGGGATTGAACAATTGAAGACACATTTGTTCCATCATTTTCAAACAAAAGATTTGGGTTTACTCCGATATTTTCTTGGTATAAAAGTTGCTCAGTCCAAATCTAGTATTGTACTCTCTCAAAGAAAGTATTTCATTGGATATTCTAGAAGAAATAGAGATGTCATACTGTAGAACAATAGACTCTCCTATGGATCCTAATTCAAAGGTTTTACCTAATCAGGGTGAGTCACTTATTGATCCTGGCCGATATTGGAGACTGGTAGGAAAACTTAATTATCTCAGTCTCCTATGGAAGACTTGATATTTCTTTCTCAGTTAGTGTTGTTAATAAGTTCTTACAAGCTCCATGTGATAGTCATTGGGATGTAGTTATTCGAATTTTGAGGTACATTAAGGGTGCACCAGGAAAAGGATTATTATATGAAAACTGGGTCATTCACAAATTATTGGATACCCTGATGCTGATTGGGCAAGTTCTCCATCTGATAGGTGTTCTACTTCAGGCTTTTGTGTTCTTGTTGGAGGAAATCTTGTATCTTGGAAACGTAAGAAGGAAGATGTTGTTGCCAGGTCGAGTGTCGAAGTAGAACATCGTGCAATGGCTCTAGTAACTTGTGAGCTTATTTGGTTGAAGCAATTAGTTCAAAAGTTAAAATTTGTAGAAGTATCACAAATGAAGTTATTGTGTGATAATCAACCTACTCTCCCTGTTGCTTTTAACCCAGTATTTCATGAAAGAACAAAATACATAGAAATTGCTTGCCACTTTATTGGAGAGAAAATTTTGTCTGGTTGCATCACTATTAGTCATGTCAGTTCAACCAGTCAACTGGCAGATATCTTGACCAAATCTCTTAGAGGTTTTCATATTAAATTTATTTGTAACAATCTTGGTGCATATGATTTTTATGCTCCAACTTGAGGGGGAGTGTTGAGTTGTATATAGCTACATAGTGATAAAATAGGAAGATTTTACTACTATTGATTGTATTTCTTATTCTAGTGTTAGGTATCAACTATTTATATATGTATTTTCATCAACGTATATACGATAATAAGAATATTTCTCTGAGTTTTACAATTTGTTATCTTAGAATGTTACTAGAAAATTATGAATGATTCGATATAATGAGTCATTTTAGAAAAGCGAGTTAATTTGGTTAAAATGATTGAAAAACAAGAAAGATTGTTTCAATTCAAAGTTTGCATCAAGACGTATTCAAAAGGACCCACTTTATACGTAGACGGCAATGCGAATATGTAGACGGCAATGCGAATATAAAATATTTAAATAATGAGAGAAAGATGATGACGAGTGCAATAAAGGATGTAGGGTATAACATACTAAATCCACTTAAGGATCAATTATTTAGTTGAAAAATCACATATTCTTAATAGATGTGTAACAATACGCTCTCATCGTATTTTGGTAAGATGAGTTATTGGACAAATATGATGTAAAATTCTTATTTACTAAACTTATCGTGTGTGAGTTATTGAATTTTTAATATGGGTAGAATGTAGAGTCCACTAACAATAATTGGGCTTGGGTCAACCATTGTCCAAATAACTAGAACTAGTTGTTTGGATGATTGACCCTTACCACTTATAAATCCATTAACATTTTCATGTCTTGACAATATGGGGCACTCTAACATGAGTGAGAGATTATAAAAGGATACATCCGATGAATTTAATGGGTGAATTTTCATTATCAATAACTGTCAAAGTATAGTTGATAATATTATCTATAAATAATAGATAATGATCAACTGAAAAAGATTGGAGTTAGTCTTCTAAAACATTCAATATACATAAAGAGATAATTTTGTAAGAAAAAAAAACGAGTTTCTTTAAGAAATCCTTTAATTTGTGGAATATAATTACATATAAGTAAATAACTTGATTAACGATGCATATATTTTTGAAAGAATTTGTGTTTGCACATAAGTTTGATAATATTTCTTACAAAGAATCTGATAAATCACAACTTGGTGTGAAGCAGAACACAGATATTTATTCTCCTCGGATGTTACTAATCATGAGTTCATATGACACAAAAGACAAGAAAACGAAGAAAAGACAGCTATTTCCGGAAAATGTTGGCACCTGGGAGATGCCAGTGGTCCACCCCATCTCCAATGTCAACGGACCTCGCCCACAACAAAAGTCTAACAAATGAACCCCAACTGTCATTCTTTTTTTAAAAAAATTTTAAAATTTAAATATCTGCATTTGCGGATTAGCATTGTGAATTTAATTGTATGTCAATAAAGTCAAAAGTTGCGTCAACAAATCCAGTTCATGATTAAGGTTGGTATAATCGGGTCATGTCAAGTGCATTGTTTATTACGGTCGGCCCGGCGCATACTTAGGCATATGATATTAAGTAAATAAATAAAAGTCAGCATCCTGGCTTTCAGTTTAGTTCTTGAGTTTGGGCATATTGTAGTTATTTACTTATTTCGAAATTTCAGAAAACTTTAAATTGTGAGAAATTATAGTTATTTTTGCTTCAATGAAAAATAAAGATTGAAGTTACGCGAAATCTTTTGTTCACCTAAAGAACTAAGGCTTAATGACTTCTTAAGAAGGAATATCTACTTCTTTTCACTACTTTTTTTTATAATGTTATTTCGATTTTGTATAAACCTTAACTTACAATAAAATATCATTTTTTTTCATCAGGAAAGAACATCTTTCTTAATTAATTGCAACATGTACTATATTAAAATTAAATCCATATAACTTTTGAACAATGTATCTTCAAAATTGCAAAGTTCCGTGACCAAACAATGTCATGTTTAAGTTTACATACAGAGTAATAAGAATAGCTCTTGGTCATTTGATTTATCTAATATAGAGAGGAATACATTCAAGGATCTTTAGAGATACTAATTTCCCTTTAGCTCAACACTTAATGCTAAAACAATAGAACTCATCTTATTACATTAATAGGATCTTGAAGGCAACAAAGTATCACTAACAGTTTAGACATATGATAGAAGTACTACCTTAGGGAAAATAGAAACACCTCAACTAGGACTTAACTAATCTTCTACACTCTTTTTCCCAATATAAAAAGTGAATTAACATGTAATCTTTAGGCTCCGATCTTGCAGTATTTAAATATTTCATCAAACTGAGTTTTCTTAAGTTATTTATTAGTTATTTCAATCCTGCCAGCCATGGCATGTGAATCTCAAATAGAAAACCTTAGTGTCAAGATAGGATAAAATGGATGCCCTTGTTTTGGTTAAAAAACATGACATTAGAAATATAAAGCATTAATACCATAACATGAATCAATACTAGCAATTATAACAAAGAAATATGACTAAAGATAGGCGAAAGATACAAAGTGTATGCTCTTACCATAAATCATCACTATTTTTTAAATGGTACACAAGCACTTAATTTTGACATTTTATTTTTAGTGAAGGCATCAAGCTAGCTAACCTAAGATTATAATAGCTGAAACAACAAATGTTATAACACTAACTTTCCAAGTATACATATTATCTTAGTTTGTTTTCTTTGTTATCCCATTGCTTAAAATATTTTGTCAATCAAAAACAAAAATTTAGTGAAATTATGTTGAACACTTATAAGTGATAGGTTGATGAATCAAAAGCATATAAAGTTATTAAGAGACAATCCCAAAATCTAAATTATATGCTAAAGGAATTATGGTAGCATTGATGAAACTTTTCATATCCTTGAAATAAAGTTTTTAAAGAAATTAAATAAATATATTGATATTGAAGCGATTAAGTACCTTACATTGCATATTACAAAAAGATTGCTAGCAATTGGAATGAACCTAAATAACCACTATGATTGAAATAAATCATTAGACTTAGATAGAGCAACTATCACTAATTTGACTAGGACATCGTATGGACACATGTCTTTATCTAAAACTACATGGTTATTGATGTAAACACCAAAATGACTAAATTCGGACAACCACAAAACAAGACAAATTCCACCTCCAAGAAAGCTAAATCAGGTCACAACAAACACAAACAAAGGATAAAAAGAAGGATATGGATACCGCACTCCATAATAGATGAGAAGAGGGAGTGATAAGTCAGGTTTGAACACTACAAGATTGAATCAATCTTGATAAGTTCTGCTGTTCAATGAAGAACCCAAGAGAAGCTTCTCTCAATTCTCATATAAACATGTCAAAAGTTGTTTCTGAATACATAAGATGCATATTTATATGCCTTAGGTCTAAACCTAACAAAAGAAGGGAAAACAAGTCTATTGGGTATGCCCATTAGCCCTAAATTCGTAATACCCAACCTTAGTGGGCTAATCAACTCACTTAAGACCTAACTGACTCTAATATATGCCCACTAAGTACTTGGACCACATTAATGATACTTGGGCTGTATGTTCCACCTTCAAGGCTTCTCTTTTGGCCTAAAATAACTTGTTTGGTGCAAATATCTTGAATCAACCCATTAAGTCCTTCCTTCATCTTCTTAGCCCTTGACCTTGTAATTCGACCATCTGGAATGTGCAAAGGGTCTTTAATAACTGTCCACACATTTGCTCCTTAGTTCTCATCAGTTATTTTTCTATGATATATTGATTTTCTCATTGTCTTTATACACAACACTTAGTGAAAATCCCTTCTATATGTGATGTAATATTGTTTCAAATTCTAGCTATGTGTTGTAGATTAAGTTCAAGGTTGGAACCTTTAAAAGCTATTTTAGAGATTCACGGAGAATTGCTTATTTTAGTGTTGTATTTTCTTGCTTCTCCATTGTAAAGGAGTTGTTCTATGATCCATCTAATGGTCTCCTCCTATAAGTACTCACTAATTCTTTCCTTTCTTATGAATCATTTAGCATTTCTTTCTACCTATGTATTTTAGATGTATGAAATAAAGCTTATAAGATAGACAACCTAATATGACTTTGGGATTGTTTTGCCTTTATAAAACCATTTTGGGAATTGAGTATAGATAGAGTAAATAAACTACATACATATGACGTAGAGTTTAAATATTGAGCCAAATACCTGTAGAAATGTCATATTCAAAGAAAGTATATGCATGAGTCTCTCTCCTATTTTTGCATAAAGTGCATGAACTAGAAAATTGAGATATTCTAGCTTGTACATTATAGGAAGTTTCTCTTTGATTGCAAAGTACACTATAAAAGAGATTTTAGGAATGAGATTCTTATTCCATACAATCCTAATCCATGCCTTCACTTCTCTTTTATTCGTTAACCAATTCATGTAAGAGTTATTTATAAACTGTTAAGAGGGGTGGATCAACCAAATTTAGGCTTCTATTTTATTGGGGTTAGGATTTATAGTCAAAGAATATATGGGCTAATGTTATTGGAATGGTAGTCCACTGATTATCTCTTATCTTTGCCTTGACTTTAGTATTGTCGAGGAAACTGTTTGAGATGTATGGAAACAATTAAGACTGGACTATGGGACCTGATTTACTCAAATCATCATAGTAAGTGGAACCTTTTTCCCCATTACCAATTCTGCATTTTGATTGCTCCTATTAGTTTATCTCTAAACTTCACCAAATACAATAAAAACCATGTAAAGGATACATTATCCTTAACTTTCCACATGCTTTTATTCCTTATGAAGTATATATCCACCTAATCCAAATAGATTATTTATCATCCAATAATTTTCATAACCTTTTCCCTATAAACACCTTATTACTTAAGGTAATTAGTGTGATTCTTAGCCTATCCTTATTGGCCAGTTTACGTTCTTCTTTCCAACTAACCTTAACATTATCTTTACGATTCTGTCTCCCTTCTTATAGAAAGTCTCTCATAAATCCTTAAATAGACTTAATTAAGCCTTTTAAAAAAATATGAGCAGACCAATAGATATGAAGGGAGCTAAATACTGATTTAATTAGTTAAAGCCTACCTACATAGGACAAATCCTTATTGCACTAGAGTTCCTATCTCTTTCGTATTTTCTCCACTAGAGGAAAACATTTCATGAAGAGGAGCTTCTTGGATGATAGAGGGAGTCTAAGATATGTGAAAGGATGATTCCGTATTATAAGACTAGAGATTCTAAAGAGCCAATATGCTAAATAAAAAGCTGTATATGAGATGATCATACGACTCTTATTATAGTGTATAGCTAACCCTAAAAGCTCTTTGAAGGTGTTAAGTGAATTCATTAAAATGGATATGGATTTTTCATAGGCTTTAGAAAATGGGATTAAGTCATCAACAAAAGATTGTCCAAATAATCCTAATTTCTTACATCTACAATAAAACTGAAGATTTTGGTATAATGTGATATTGTATCTAATTAGTCTAATCAATGCCTCTATACATGGTAAATGTAAGATAATAGTCTCACGCCTCCAGCTCCTTTAAAAAGCTTATTCAACTCCCTACTGAGGAGAATACTATAGGAAGTACATGTTATATAAATGGTCGTCTAGTTCTTGAATTTTCCTAAAAAAATTAAATGCAATAAGGAGATGTTGTATAAAATCTTTGCTAAATGTGTCAAAAGCCTTATGAAAATCTACCTTAATTACATAGTCCTTATAAGAATTTCCTCTATTGTAACCCTTGAATAATTCTTGAGCTAGCAGCATGTTGTCTCCAATTTATCTTCCTTCTAAGAAAGCTCCTTGGTTTTCATCCATTAACAGGCTTAAAACTTCAGTCTTAATGCCAAAAGCATGGATATAATTTTCTAGATAAAATTACAATAGGATATACAACTATAATCACCAAAGGAGTAGGGATTATAAGTTTCAATAATTAAACAAATGAAGGTTTTGTTTAACTCCTTTAAAAGTTTACCTTTGTAAAAGAATTTTAAGATTGGTCTTATCACCATATCCTTGATAAGTGACCAAGATTTATGAAAGAAGTTTCCATTGAAGCCACCTAGTCCTAGAGCCTTAAAAGCATCTAACTAGAAGACTACTCTATTAATGTCCTGAGTTGAGAAAGGACTATTAAGGAACTCACTATCCTCATCTTTAAATTGGTAATTGATGGAGTACAGTAAATATGTTGAAGAAATAAAGTTAAATAATGATATAGAAATTGAGAATTAACATGATTAGTTTTGAATTCGTACATGATTTGCTTTCGTGATATTTGAGAATTCCTATGGTATAATTTAATTTGATTAAATCATTCTTAACAAGGTAAAGAAAAGAAAAAAAAGGGATTGCGTTATATTATGTAACTTACATTATGGTAGAAGAGCTGCACTTACTGTTCATTTCATTTCAGACCATTATTAGTTTCTAGGTTCCATAGGAACTTCAATGAAAGAATTTGACAATGCTTGAAACTTGATTAAATTAAACGTCAAAAGAGGAATAGAGAGAGATACAAGCTAAATGTCCTATCTCTCAACTCAACTTACAATTGCAACTATAACATGACAAGTTATATGTCCTACCTATCAAACAAGAAAGAAAAGAGCATTCGTTCATAGACATTAATTTTTCAACATTGAATGCCATCTATAAGGACAAGCCTTAAAGTAATTAGTAGGGTTACCTTTTTCTGGCCAAAAGGTTATAGGTTCAAGTTATAGAAACAACCTCTTTGCAGAATGCAAAGGGAAGACTGTGTATAATTGATAACTCTCTCCCTGACCCCCACAAAGTAGGAAGACTTGTGCACTAGGGTTTGCCCCTGAAATGCCATTTATATAATCTAACTAAAAAGTCACTAAGTCATTCTCATTTAATCATGTAGCTTATATGCAACCAATATGGTGAAATATCACATAATAAACTCTTCAAAATTTCTTCTCTTAAGAGTGTACTTACTCCTAAACTCCAACCTCCAACCTCCAACCTCTTTTTTGTTATCAACATCTTAATAATTTACTAAATTAACTATAGTCTTTCACTCAACTCGTGTGTTTATATATTAATTAGTTGAGAGAGAGACTTTAACTGGTCATTGTCCAAAAGTACAAAATATATATGTATATGTTTTCTTGTTTCTTAACTAGATTAAAGAAAAAAAAACCAAAAGGGTTGTTACAATGTTTCAACTCTGTTGCTGTTTTCTTTTTTCCAATTATGGCTTGACTTGCTTTTTTTTTCCCTTTCAATTAGATTACTCTTCTTACCTGCCAATAAAACATGTTGGAGGCTGTATAATGAAATCCTAGACAACTTTGCAGCAAGAAAATTTTGGCAAAATTAGGCTTTAGGTTGGGTAATAGTCACTTAATTTGTAAACAAGGTCTATCAAATTATTCTAGATGACTCTAATAACTGAAAAGTTGTATTACATGACTGAAATTTATGTGAAGTTGCAACTTATGACTAAACAGATTGTAAGGTAACTCATACGACTGAAATATTGCATTTAATAACTACAAAATTGTATGACAGTTAAAAAGTTGTATCATGTGGTTGAAAAATCAAATGTGTTAGTAGATTGATGTAATTTTTAATTATTTAAATATAACTTTTTAATTTCCCACAAATTGCAGAAGCCATCAATATTCTTTAGTTTCAGAAAAACTTGGCTGCTCAAATGTTATGGTAAGAATGACTGCACTGGATCTGGATGCAAAACACCTACTGGGAGAACAAAAGAAGGCCATGATTGAAGAAGAGAAGATTTTGTATAATTTAACAACTTCAATTTTAAATATCGCGAGTCATAAACTTAAGGACAAATATGCAGCTATTTAAAATTTGGAATCAGAGTTTTATCTTTCGTAAGGGACCTATCCGATTCGAGCGAGAATTAGTCTGAATATGAATGATTTAAAAATACCTTTCTATAATTAAAACTCGTCTAATATATCCCGTGAGCAACTAAAAAAAAACTTAAAGACAAATATGTCTACTTTAATCCTCTTTTTCGTCCTTTTCTCTCTTAGGCCTTGTTTGGTTTGGGGGTTAGGGATGGAAAGGGATGGAACGTGACAGTTCCATCGTTTGGTTGAGGGTTTCATAATGGAATGGAATGTAATGGGATAGAAGCGGAGGGTTTCATGTTACGTTCCATTCCATCCTAAACAGTGAAAATAAGAAACCTCCGATTTGGGGGGTTTAGGATGGAACGTAACCTAATAAATACATACTACCTAATATACCCTCAATAATTCTTCTTAATA
>JAOSBM010000005.1:24013119-24031371 GCA_027568955.1 Erythroxylum tenue | reverse complement strand
AAAAGTGCCAATGAATGCATGTACAATCCGATAATTGTGCAAAAATGTGCATGTCACAAATAATAATGCAAGATATGAAAAATCCTAATTTCTCACAAAAATCTCACAATTTACAATTCTAGCCCTAACATGGGTAACGGGATGTTACAGTGGAAGGCTTATTAGAATAGGTAGAACTAGTTTGAGACTCTCTTTTAGGTTTTTAAAGATAATTTTGTAGAAGTTAATGCAATATGAGATAAGATATGGGACAATTCTTTTGAGGAACAAGGCATAATAAGGTTTTGTTCCAAGATTTTAACATCCTAGATCTGGAAAAGAGTTCTAGGATAGATTCATTCACATCCTGGACTATTAAACTCCAAGCTTTTTTAAAAATAATTCATTGAACCTATCAAATCTATGGGCTTTGTGAGGATTAATGTTAAATACTATTTTTTATATCCCCTTAATAATAATAGGATTGCATAGCATCTTACACTGATAAGGAGGGAGATTTTTTAGATCCAAATTTCTATGGTCATAAGGGACAATAACTGAGTTACTTTTGGCTTTTGATGTCGTAAGGGACAATAACTGAATTGTTTTGGCACTTAGTAGTTTAAGGAAGTATTACCTAGTAAGGGAGAGTAAGTGAAGGTGTTTTGACACCATAGTACTTATGTCATCCTACAATAACAAGATACGGTTCCTGTTTCTTCTAGAAAGTAAACTTTTGAAGAAGAATTTAGAGTTAGCATCTCTATCCTCCATCCAAGAAACACTAGATTTCTATTTTATGATAGAATTTTGATTATGTAGTGCCTCCAAATATTCCTTCAGTGCTTCTTTTTCTATGGAAATGCTTATTTTGTCCTTAGGATGTTGATACCAATCCTTTTTTCTTAAGATGAGTAACTCTTTAGACTTCTGAATATGAATAATTGACCATGTGTCGTTATGCTAGTCAAAATAAAATAACCAGGCTACTACTATAGCAGTGGTGAGTCTAGGTCGATCCCATAGAGAGTGTATGTAAAGTTTATGAAATGAAATTAACTAGTGTTTAGGCTTAACGGGGGGTTTTGGATTTTTGGAATAAGAAAATAAAATGAAACTAACTATTAAAAAACAAATTAAAGAAAACATACAAAAAATGATAAAAGTGGGGAAGTTGGTAGGGACCCAGTTCTTTGGTTCAATCTCGTCCTACACCCTAAGCAAGCATATTTCATTGATTTGTTTTTCTTTAACCTCTCCTGGAAACTATTAATCGTGGGTTAATAATTAATACGATTTTTCCTTAGGTTTTGTTTAATCAAGATACGATCATTAATTAAACCTAACCACCGAATAACGTAGGATACGATCTCTAGATTTAATTAGGCAGTAGCATTACGAATTAGGAAAACTGATTAATCAAGGCAACAACCACATACGATGTTTCATTTAACCTAGGTCATGTTATCCCTAATGATTACGAATCATTAGTCGCTACGCATGAATTTCAACATAACAATTACGGATTATATCATAATTCTAGCAGTGGGTTTGCAATTAACGATTCAATGAACACATTAAAATCATCATCTCGCAATACTCAATGGGTTCATACACAAATAACCGAATAATAATGAAAATCTGATTATCCATACACATACCCGAATCAATTAACATAGGATAAAATAATAAATTTCTAATGAGAGAAAAAATAACAAAATAATAAAAAATACTTAACCCCAGTCATCGACATCGGTGTCACCTCCAAACCAGCATCATCACGTCTAGCCCTTCATAGGTCTTTTTTGGAAAAATGCTTCAGCCCTCATGTTATAGCACCCACTGAAGACCCCTTCACGACCTAAGTTTCTTTCAATTTCACTGCAGCCTCCGTTGTTCTACTTGCCCACTATAGCGTGATTTGATAATTAAAGATTGGGGCTCTTAGTCACGCATCTCCTCTTCTTGTAGGCTTCTCCACACCTACGCCAGCAAGCCGCACCAGCAGTAGCTCACCTACGCCTACGCCCCATCTGCGCCTCTATGCCCCACTGTTGCTACCTTTCACCCTACACTATTGCGTGATTTGAAAAATAAACTTGCAACTCTTTTAAAACCTACTCTCCTCTACTTATGTAGCCTCAAAACGACTCTCCCTTATGCCTTGACATGCAAGTTGCGCTCAACGCAAAATGCAGACGTATGCGTTCAACGCAAAATGCAGACGCAGTCCACTGTGTTTTGTTCATGTTGCTCTGTCGTTTTCTTTGGCTTTTTTTTCAGCTACTTGCATTTAAAATTTTCTTCTTTGTCTTCCATTTTTCATCTTTTAATTTTCTGTCTTACTCTATGAAGACAAGTGAGTATTGATCTTCGAAAAATGGCCCAAATGGAGTGCTTTCGACTCACTTTAATTTCTTTGCTTCCAAATTGTACCTAAAATCACATATGAATTAAAGCAAGTATCTTAAGCATTTTTGTATCATTAATCGCTAAGTGTAAATGATTAAATATATCAACAATTAAACTCATATCAATAATAGAGTCTATAACTGACTACTTATAGAGGAGCTTGAGCTCATATTAAATGGCCTTCAATTTCATAAAGAGTTGGAATGACTTATGCCTTAAATAGGGATACTCAAACCTCATCTAACTTCTTCTTTAAAGCCTTGATTGGTGGTTAGATAATTAAAAAAATGAAAGGAAAGATTCTTGCTCTGGAATTAGTTAAATTATAGATCACAATGGGACTATGGTTTGAACTAAGGAATTCCTAGAAGTGGACATAACTGGATGGGAATTTCATCATCCATCCATGATTTACGAGGACTCTATCCAATTTTTTTAGGATTATCCATTAACATTCTTACATATTGTTCTAGGTAAAAGTGATATCCGCAAGATTGTTGGGGTTATTCATTCCCCTAGTCTTCCAAGCTAGGATTGACATAAAGATGGGCTTAGAGGGATTTCCTTTTTTTCTTACAACTGCATATCCTCCTCTCTACTACTTTAAACTCCTCATGAGCAAATTTATATGATATTTGCTTTGGAGTTACTTGCCTTCAACAGCACTGATTGGTTTTGAGTCATTTGATTTCCAAAAGGAGAACTTGGGGAGGTATCAATTACTTAAACCATTTAAA
Source organism: Erythroxylum tenue (assembly GCA_027568955.1). Classification (NCBI taxonomy): domain Eukaryota; kingdom Viridiplantae; phylum Streptophyta; class Magnoliopsida; order Malpighiales; family Erythroxylaceae; genus Erythroxylum; species Erythroxylum tenue. The sequence goes on along the minus strand of JAOSBM010000005.1, from coordinate 24,028,243 downwards.
ACTCTTCTAGTTGAGCATCACCCTTAAGCTTCTATGGAGAGTTTCCTTAATCTGTTACTTGACCAGTCTCCTCTTAGTCTAGATTAGGATTAGGCACTATATCAATGACCTGAACTTCTTAGTTTTCCCCTTCCAAAGCTTTAGCAGTACTAGCCAACTCCTTATAGTCTCCTTTTATAAACATTTTTCATGTTGGTCTCCATTGCTTTCCAACTTGTAATGTCTCATCTTTTAAATTGTTGAAGGATCTAAAATGTTAGACTATTAAGTCACATGGGTGACATCATATAGAAAGAATTTGGTACATTTAGGATATGATTTTATGATTGTATTCATATGCATAATATTAGTATACACACATGAGTTGTGATTTAGATAGATTGCACTCAATGGACATATTCCGGGGTATAAAACTAAAATGAATGTGACATGAATGCGCAATTCCAATGTCTTGTACTTTGGATTACCAATAATTGATGGAATATAATTGGTAACTTGGAATTTATTGTTACAACTGAGAAATTGATGAATTAATATGTACATTTATTCTAGGTAAAATGCCAAGTGGCAAGACAATTGAATACACGAAAAATTAGGATTACAAAGCCTATATAATGAGTGACATTTGGCATACATAATTAAGCGACATTTAGGATAGAGTTTAAGTGACATATGGCAGCTTAAAAAGAGGACATATGGTACCATTTAAGGGGAAGACATGTAGCATGCTTCCTTGTGAAATAAGTTTCGTCAAATAAGGAGACATTTATTTTAACTTAGCTAATGATGCACGTATATGGAAAAGGTTATCCTTAGATGTTTTTTATTGGAATTCATTCTTCCTCCTTCCTCACATTTCTGAAATACACTCATAACCCTATAGCTTTGAAATTCTGCTTTACTTCTATTCATAGTCACTTCAAGATTCGAATAAGAGTATGCTCAAAGATAGCTATAATCTGTTATCATCTCCTTACCTTTGCTGGAACCAATCTACTTCCATTTTGTGCTTAGATGTTCTTGCATGTATGGAGAGCTGAATTAGCTTGATCTTTAAGCTAGAATTTGAGCTAGAAAAGCAAGTAAAAGATTGATATTTATGGTATGTTATAACAAAGAATTTATATGATGAAATTGGGATGAATTGTATATGATATTGATGATGAATTGTGCTGGAAATTTCTGCATGAACTTGGATACGTTTCTATTATGTTCTTGACGTATGAATAGTAGATTATGGATTATTTTATGAATGAATTAGATTAGGATTTGAGGTATAATTAAGGTGAATTTATGTTAAAGAAAGGTGCTAATATAGTGATCTTGAAATGGAAATGGAACTAGGATACATGATTAACAGTGAATGATAGTTTATGTTTTAAAGTTGATGTGTGAAAGATAATGATTTGTGAGTTATCTAATGAATGATTTTTTAATTAGGTTTGGACAAGAATTTGATAAGGGATTGAAGCATGAATAAGGTAGAATTGAAGGGAAATTGATGAAATTTGGTGAAGGTGTGGGATTTATAAGGCTCCTTCCCACAATCGTGAGAAGTACTTTGGAAGGAGAAAACGTTGGTTTTGGGAAATTATTGGACTATATAAGGTTAAGACACTTTATAATAGTGTAATTGGACTTGATTGGGGCTTGAAATGAACCTAAAAAGTTGCTTAATTAAGTGATTAAGTGTTTGATAAGTTTAAGTTTTTAATTGAGGTTATAAATTAAAGAATGGAATGATTTATATAAATTTGAGAAGTATGAGTTGTTAATGGTATAAAGATGTTCGTGTGAATGAAAATGTCATTGAAAGGATATAAGAAATGAAACAGGTATGATTGAATGAAATTTAGGAAATTGTGTGAATACTTAATGCTTGGAAAGGATTGATGAATGTATGATTGATGAATTGAGGGTAACCAAACTTACTTAAGGCATAAACCTAATTGGAAACTAGATATGCATAAGCTATAATGAATGAATGATCAATATTTGCGAATAAGGATACATACACGGGATAGTCAATTGAGCATGCATTGAAACATGATCTATATACATGTGAATGATTGAGTAATCATATGATTGATAACTTAATGAATTGTGAACTCTGTGTGTGTATTGCAAGAAGATAGATAGACAAGTGATCGCCAACATCTAGACATTGCCGATTCACTAAGGCAATAGCTTATCTGGAGTGTACTGTGAGTTAACCTAGATGCTTACTCATCATATTTGAATTGTTTTTAATTAATTGTTAGATATTGAATTGTTACTGATATGATTATGATAATTCTGAAGTTTGATATTTGAGACTGTATTGGAAGTGCTTTCTAAATGCATGTGAATATGTAAAAGGTGTTCTTAATTGTATGTTGAATGGTAAACTCAAATATAATGAATATACTAAATAACTATGCACACTGAATGAAAGTTATTGATAGCATATTATGTGAAATGATGCATTCCATCACATGAATATGCATAATATCATATAAAGGAGTTGTGACTTGAGTGACCAACGTGAAAAAAAAAAAAGCTTAAAGCTCAGAAAATGTTCACAAAGAGCCACAAGCTCAACGATTAATGAGCCTGGTATCCACAATGGGTAAGGGATAGTATATAAAATGAGCCTGGTATCCACAATGGATACGGGACAGTAAATAAGCCCTCAGTCATAACAAAATAAAAATGAAAGTGGATTCTCATATGCATTTACATATTTATATCAATACATCTATCATGTGAATGATTGCAAAGAATGACTAAATTGAGTTGATATAATGATATGCAATGTTTGTGTATATGTTGATGATATGAATGATTGGATTATTCTGAAATAATTATTGAAATGTTTGTATTCATAATGGGCTTGTTGACATATGATCTATATTATGATCAGGTACTAAATTCTGAATGATGTGATATGTGGGATTTGATTTTGAATGATGTGAGATACTGATTGAACTGTGTTCTATTTTGAGTGACCATATCGATGATGGTTCACTAACTGAGTTCTCAAAACTCATAAAAATTGCAACATTGATTTTTAAGATCTAGCTAGTCTAGTTGAAGTAGCTTCTGCATTTGGACATGGGTCAATGTCGGGATCAGTTGTACCTGCAAATGTCTTAGTTATATTGTACCAAAAATTGTATCTCTCAACTGTTGTATAATGTACATGTGAATTTTAGAAATGAAATGACATTCGAGACTGTATATGTTTGTGAAATGGGACAAAATGATTGTAAATGATTGTGATTGAATATGATTCAAAATGAAATGATTCAAAATGAAGATTTGAAATGCTTTTGATTTGAAAGGATTAAAATATGTAGTGAGTCGATATGTGATGCCATAAAAATTTGGAAATGTGATCGTCTTAAAATGCCCGCTTGTAGAGTATGTTCTTGAATATCCTTCGGTATGTCGGGCATATGCTCTATAGGAGTGGTATGTTACACAACCAATGTAGAATAATATTTCGAATGGTAGAAGACCATAATAGTATCTTCCTCCAATTTATCATCTTCACAATCCTAGGTAGAGAGATTTCATTTAGAAGTTGATTAGTTGGATTCACATTGATATGGATTCTAGCTTACACGTTTCTTCTTTGAAGTAGCTTTATCCATACAAATAGGTTTACTGATGAAGCTAACAAAAAGGCTCAAGTTGTTTCTAAATTGATCTTCTAAAGGAATTTGAAGAAAGTTTATCCAAATAGGAACATGTTTTTGTTGAATCTCCTCCATTTTAATCTTCGTCTTCCACATTTATAGGAAAATAAGATTGTTGTTAACATGCCATAGGCCTAGCTCAATGATCTCATTTGTAGCTCCTTTATTGTTGAACTAAAGAGCAAAAGGTGACTTCACTACTGGAAAAGCTAGTCATTTCTCATAAACCCATTATGGTTGAAGACCATGCATTAGCTCCTTTTTTTTAGTATTTCTAATGACGAAGACACTATCAATAAGCCATCTTTTAAAGTGAGAAGGTTGAAGTGAAGCACCAAAGAGGATTTATCTCCAATAACTAACCACTAGGAGCTAGAAGGGGGCTTGGTTTTGGAGTTGTCACCTGTTTCTAAGACAGGAGCCAAATTAGGTACAATCTCCAAATTAGGTACAATCTTATGGGAGGAGATTTAAAGGGCAAAAGGGAAAGATTTATATGAAGCTCTATTTGAGGCTAGTGTAAATGGTAGTCGATGCCATACAAGGAAAGAAAAACTAGGTTACATAAAGTTTCGAAAAGTTGTTACCAAAAATGGTAACAAAAGTGGTTGGGAAACTAATCAAAGATAGAAAGCCCTTGCCAGCAAGCAAGGAACAGAAGGGAGTGTGGTGATGTTCCAAAAGAAAGTCAGGATAAAGGATGAATGAAGAAGCTAAAACAATTGGATCCAAGTGAAGAATAAATGGAAGAGGGAGGGTTTATGATGAAGAAGAGCTAGGATGAATGAAGAAGCTAAAACAATTGGATCCAAGTGAAGAATAAATGGAAGAGGGAGGGTTTATGATGGAGAAGAGCTACAGAGATTGACAAGAAACCAAAAGGGAGGAGAGGCCAACAAAACATTTTATCAAAAGGTTTACTTTAACATCCTAAAGATGTTAGGAAGCTCCCTAGCTTAAAATTAATAAATTTTAAATTTTAAAACACAAATTAAATCAGCTTAAGGATAGATTTGGCTAATAATTGTAAACAATAATTGGATTGAACTAAGATTGCATTAGTAGATTCATTTTTCAGCCAATATATGGTCAGGGATAACTAGTTAGTTGGCTCTAAGAGAATCTATCATTTACGAAATTATAAATAAACACAGTATATCAAATAACTCATGTAAAGATTAAAACACTTATAAAATGTAACATTTTACTTTTCCAATAAAAAATGGACCCTTGGGGATGTTCATTAGAATGTAAAAACGACGAAGAATCATGAAATAACATAGTAAAGGATCATCATGTACTTGAGTAAACCTAACAATTAAGTTCAGAAAAAACAGATAAAAAAAAAGAATCATATATATTATATATCAGTTAATCGATTACGAGCCATACTGCGATCACCATGCTGGAATCACTTTTGAGATGACTTGCATAATACTGATTCAAATCCTTAAACAAGCATCCCATCAACCTTCTTTACTTCTGAGAATGAAACTTGGTGTGCGGCATTTTATCAATCAAAAGGCGTAGAGATCAGCTAATTCCTCCAGTGAACCCAAGCTAAGATTTGGGTCTGCATTCTCAAGCATCCACAAGAGATGATCAAAAAGAACTACCTCACATTTCACAACCAAAACCTCCTCTGATCCTAGCTTTTGCTTCGAAGATGTCTTCTCAATAAGAGCATTCACCAGTGGATGGCTCAAATACTTGGAACTGATCACGTACCTTTTTCTTGTGCTGCCCACAAATATTGTCTCGTAATTTTCATACTGATCTGGCTTCTCCAGCCATAGGTTTTCTCTGGTAGACATGGACCTCAAACTGCTATACGATGAAGATCTACCCAGTTGCCTTGACAAGCTCTTGCACTTCCTTAGTATCAAATTTACCTTCTTCATTGTTATCCTTAGATGAGGATTTTAAAAAAACAAAGAAAAGGGAAACGCGGAGAGTGACAGAAATAAGAGAAAGTTTTAGAAGCTAATGGAGGCCTCTGATTGATACTTGTTATACACTCACAAAAGGTATATAGTTGTGCTTGAAGGTGGGGATGGGGGCCGGGTGGGTGTTATGTCATTTTCGTCCGGTGCTAGAAAATTTGCGGCAGAGTTCCCAACCAAACGCCACTCTAGATTATTATCTACTTTATAAACCAAAAGAGTTGCAATTGTAAGGTTAAAGTGTCTTAGAATTAGGGTTTGTGGTTATGGTTTGCAGCTATTTACTGATAAAATTTCACTCACTACGAGACAGGGAATAGCTCAAGTCCTAAGACCTACACATGGATAGTTACAGACCAACTGTTTAACATATAACGGCAGACAATATTTTTGGTTGAGAACAACGAATCCAACTTGCTTAACACAATTTTATTCTCCTGTAAGTTGTTCCATGTACATGTCGTCATCAATTGATAGTCATTTTGAGATGAAACTATAGGAAGTAGAATAGGAAACGGATAATGTTGAAACATAAGCTTTACCAGTTTTATGCTGGACAGTCAAATCAACGATATTGCATACGATACCAACTTTGTATCACCATATAGATATATAGTTCAATCACTTTTCAAGCTTTTTGTTTGGATCAGTTATAAGGGCTGGCAGGTAGCTGATCCGTATTATGATTGCTGAATTGTTAAGATGTAATACGGTAACAACTTGGAAGCTCTTAGACTGCCACTCTACTAAGATTTAGGTCTCAAGTGCCAATCCTAGATCAAGATTGAGAGTGACAATTCTTATTCAAAAAGATAGGATTTGAAACAGTTGGTGACATCTTAAGGATGAAGATTACACATTAACTTGGCAATTCTCCTCAATTCATGTAAAAAAGAAAAAAAAAGTTAGGGTGTCATTATTTTTATAATTATTATGATTTATATTTGTCTAAATTATCCATATACATCACAAACCATTTGTGAGTGGAATATTAATAATGATAATGTACTCAACTTGAAAAAAAAAACAAAAATTAGTCATTTTTATTCAATAATAGTTTCTATATTTAAAATAGCATTAAATACGGTAACAACATATATTTCGTTCCCTTTAATAATCTTTTGCATCATAAAATTTTTAAGATTTTAATGAAATTGATTTAATTTCAGTTCTTAAGAGAAAGTTTTATTCCTTTTAGGTGTATCAGAAAACACATCAACTTTTAGCACCGAGGAGTTTTTCTAGTTATTTTTAGAATTTAATTTAATATTTTCTTATTTATTACTACTCTTTGCTTTCTAAACCATTCATATATGTTACTAGGTATGTTAATCAAGTTGATTTCCAATATAATCTAAAGATTGGAATAACTTGATTTAAGCTAAGGATGGAGGCTAAAAAAAAGAGCATAAGAGGCTAATTATTCAACTCATATATTATTTGATAAAGAATTGAAGTTAGAAAAGAAGAGGACATGTTTAACTATAGGACTTTGAAGGAGTTTGTTGCTCTCGATTAAAATCAATAATCCCTCTACATCACCTTTCTTACCTTAGAGACCAATACCACTTTCAAATTAAAATTTGGATTGATAAATCTCTTTCTATTCTTTTCATGCTCATGTAACTAAAAATTCACATAAGCACTTGATGAAGTCCCACATGGTATGCACAAGTAGGAAGCCCAATGGGATGATAATTGATGCTACCAACAAAGGAGTATTACTACATAAGATTTCTGAAACTGCTAGGAACTTGATCACCAACAAGGCAATCAATTCTCAATAATTCAACACTAGACTTGCACTTAAGTGTGTCAATAAGGTAATTATTTTTACCCTTTATTAATAAATTCCAAATTTAATCTCTCTTGTTTATCAAATAACTATGACTATATGTAGATAATGAAAGCTTATCTGATTTATTTGGAGATAAGTCATCCAACAGACATATGTCTAATGCTTCAAAAGGAGACTATTAAACAAGCCAGTACAATAGGTAGATTTTTATGACAACTCAAAAGAAATTATGATGTCTATTCAAATACATACAATCTAAGATATAAGGATCTTCCTTATTCGAGTTATGATAATTCATAAGTAGATCAATCAATGGTTCAAAATTGACAGAGCATATGATTTTAATATGCCTTTGGAAGATATTTTTAGATATCTTACTACTAATACTTTGGGATTCCAATAATAGGTGAGAGCTAGTATCCAAGGTTTACAATAGGCAGGCTAGATGGAAAATAAAATTTTATGGTTAGAGGTGTAACGTTTAAGGAAGTTATCCTCCCAAGAGAAAATTCTAGTGTAATCAATTTAGGGAATTGTAAAGAGGTCGAGACAGCAACGAAGACACCTCATGTACCAGCAAAGCAAGAACTCAAGAACTTTTGATAAAAAAGATGATCTTCTATGTAGGATGCCTTGTGTAAGTCCCCTCCTTTTTATTATTATAACTAGCACCTCTTTTTCCTCAAGCTTTAACAAAATCTTTAAAATATGAGTGATATTAAAATCTATATGAGAATGTTTGCAAATGCAAGTTAAATTTAGCCCTTTTTAATGCTATTAAACAAGTACCTCATTGTTTAAACTTTTTGAAATAACTATATAAGATTAAGAGGAAACTACAACTTATAGGATGACATGAAAAGTGAGGGTTGGTAAGAATGCTTCTAATATCTTTCAAAAGACCCTTCCTAAGAAATGCAAAGATCTAGGTATATTTATAATTACCTGCAAAATAGGTAATATTAGGGTTAAAAAGGCTATGTTAAACTTGTGAGCATCAATATTTTTATGCCATATTCCATATTTGCTTCTCTGAAACATAGGCCTTTAAATAGGACTAACATTATGATTCAACTAGTTGATAGACATAATGCCTATCCTGGGGGTAAAATCAAATATGTACTTGTGGAAGTAAATGATTTGGTATTCCCATCTGACTTCTATCTATTTGATATGAAAAATTATGGTCAAGTAACTCCTATTTTGTTAAGGGGATTATTACTTATTGCGGAATTCAATAGAAAATTCGTGAAGATTAACATTTAAGATACTATGAAATATTATGATGAAGATAAACATATTTATGCAATTGATATGATTGACTCTTTAATATAACATATCTTTGAACTTGAAAGGGAAGACAATTTAGATATTTACATTGTTAAACATCTTAGGGAAGAAGAATATAGATAAACATTAATTATTTTTATATGAAAATGTTTATAATGTTGAATGAGTTTTTGAATTTACGACCATTAGGTAATGCTTATTATATTTCATTACCATCTTCTAATGAGATGCCATCACCTTTTGTTTTTTTGGCATCCATTGTAAATTTGAAGCCTCACCCTAATACCTTAAAATGCTTGTTCCTTAGGGATAAGGAGTTGCTACTAGTGATCATATATAATAAGCTGAGTTTCTTATAAGAGGAAAAGATTATGCAATTCGTAAAGGAAAATAAAATTGTTATTAGTTGGAAAGTAAAAGAAATTAAAGGAATCAACCTATCCACATGTGTACATCGTATCATATTGGAATAAGCAAGAAAACCCAACCATCAACGAAAAAGGAAATTAAACTCACTAGTGATGGATTTAGTAAAAAAGGAAATCCTTAAACTATTTGGAGTTAAATTGATTTATCCTATTTCAAATAGCAATTAGGTTAGATTGGCTTAACGGGTTCCTAAAAAAAGTAAGGATAACAATTTTCAATAACCAAAATGATAAGTTAGTACCTACCTGTACTTAAAATGAGTGGCAAGTATACATAGCTTATAGAAAATTAAACTTGATGAATCATAAGGACTAATCTCCCTTACCTTTTATTAATCAAATTCTTAAAAGGTTAGCTAGTGGTACTTATCATTTTTGTATATAGTTATTAAGGATATTTTCATATTACAATTGTGCCAAAGGACTAAGAAAGACAAAGTTTGTAATTCATGAAGACTCGATAATTATTTACATAAGCTTAATTTTTTTTGGAAAAGGTTTATAGAAACTAACCATGTTTTGAATTATGAAGAACTTCACTTTGTGGTTGAACAAGTTATAGCTTTCTGCCATATTGTTTCTTCTAGGGGAATTAAGATGGGAAAAGCTAAAGTTGATGTTTTCCAATCTTTACCTTATCGTACTAGTGTGCAAGAAGTTCATTCTTTTCTTGGAAATAAAAGCTTTTATTGAAGATTCGTCCAAAACTTCTCTAAAATAGCATTGCCATTATACAAGTTGCTATAACAGGATGTAAAGAGGTGTTAGAAAAGTTAAAAGACTTATTTACCTTTACCCCAATTATTTAACTACTCAAATAGTATGATATCTTTAAAAGTTCATTATTTTCTTTGACATATAACTTTTTTAATGAAGATTCATCAAAAAATTCTCTAAAATAACATTTCCATTTTGAAAGTTACCATACAAAGATATGATATTATCCCTCTTGAGATAACTTACAATGCAAGATATAATGAACTAGGCAATTTATTGGATCAAAGTATTGAAAAAATTCCTGATGACATCTAATATGCTTTCATAACTTTGAATGATGCTTGAAAAATTATTCCACTACTGAAAAAGAACTTTTAGCCGTGACATTTTGCATTTCAAAATTTTTGCTCTTATTTTCTTAGTACTGAAATCATTATTTGTTCTAATTATATAGTCAAAACTAAGGTTGATCATGTGGATACTTCTCTTGAGCAAATTTGATTTACAATCAAAGATAAGACTGTAGTAGAAAATTGTGTCATTAATCATTTAAGTTGATTAGCCTATGTATAGGAGGAACTACATCTCTATGAAATTTTTATTGATGAGCAACTATTTTCTAAGAATGTATTATTACCTTGATATGCACATATAGCTAATTAATTATTTGGATGCTAACAAACTACATCCTAATTTGTAAAAAAAAGGGATCAAGAGCAATACCAAGTACTACATATGGGATGATTCTTATTCATTAAAACATTGCTTAAATCAAGTGATTATAATGTGTGTTCATGAAAGTGAAATTGTAAGGCCAAAATTATACCCTAAAAGAAATGTTACATGTTCATGAAAGTAAATATGATAGGTGATGAAATTGTGATATGATTGTGAATTGTATATATCTTGAATTTTTGATTTAATGGATCATACTTAGTGACTTGGAGTTAAATACCATTAGAAAATTGAAGTACTAAAATGTACAATTAGACTAGGAAAATTGTTAAGTGACAATACAAGTTGGTACATGGAAATTTGAATAACTAATCCTATGAGTTAGTGACATTTGGCATAGCTAATTCATTGACATTTGGCAACATTGGTTGAGTGACAAATGGCCTGATTGAATTGTGGGATTTGGCAGCATTTATTAAGTGACAAATGGCTTAATGGAAGTGTGACAATTGGTAGCTTAAATGCAGGACATATGTGATACATGCGAAGGAGACATATGTCTTATGGTGGGAGTGACACCTAGCATCAAATGAGTCCAACCAAGGTAGAAGTGTTTCTGTTGGTTATTCTTTCTCTTATTGCTCAATCACCACTGAAACTATCCCTCTCCTTTAGCTCTGAAATTTTGCTACAAATTAGTGCATTACCACTCCAAATTCTTAGCCAAATATTGCATCAAATAAGTAAATTATGTTATCTACTATGATGTCTTCTTAGTGCTAAGATTTGCACCTTAATCTTGGACTTGTGTTGGTAACATGAAGGGTTTGATTGGCTTCTTCTTTGGAGTAATAATTTGAAGTTAAGAAGGTAAGGGAATGCCAAACTTGATTGCATGGTATAATATGAATTATTTGATGCTTGAATTGTACAGAATATGTAGTGAATTGATGACGAATTGTGGTCTGGAACATAATACTTGTTTGATAGCTTTTGCTTTGGATGTTGATACTTGAAAGATCATGGATTGTGAGATGCTTTATGAATGATTTTTGAATTGGTATGGACATGAATTTGATGAGGTATCGAAGCATGAATATGGTAGAACTGAAGTGAAATTGATGGACTTTGGTGAAGGAGTGTCAAATGGAAGTGAAGAAGTTAAGTTTTGGAAACAAACTGAAGGTTGTGGGTTTGGTTCACTCATCCCAAGATCATGGGAAATGGTTAGGAAGGTGAAAAACTTAGTTTCGTGCATTTATTGAACTATATAAGGTTAGGTCTTTTTATTTCGTACAATAGGACTTAATTGGACTTGTTTAAGGTGTGAAATGAACTTAAATTGAGGTTAGATTAATTGATTAAAAGTTAATTTAGCTATGGATTGTTAATTGAGATAATTAGTTAAGGAATATGTGATTAGTAAATAACGTGTCTTATATGGAAATGTATGGTGTGATCAAGGATGAATGTGTTCTTATGAACACAAATGTATTTCAAAGGATTTATATGATGTGAATTGAATATGATTATTTGTGAATTGGGAATTTGTGTAATTATATGTAATGTGTAAATAAATAATGCATTTATTAGTACATTATTGCAAATGTTTATGTTCATGAGGTATGTTAAGTTATTTGATATGAAAGATTATGTTCAATTTGAGAAAAATAGAATAAAGACATATGTTATGCATTACATCTTTTGCATGTGATTATAAAATGTGAAATATTTTGTTTTAAAACTGCCAAGTCCTAGTCGTAGGTAAATAGTCAGACACTAAGAAATGTAGGTCTTATTTGGCTCTTACAACATTATGCCTTTGTTGAGGAACTCCAAAATAACTCTAGCAATTATGTTTCCTATCAGATTTTAAGGCTTTTGAAAGAATTTTGCAACAAACTTATCTGACTAGGGTGTTTATCAAGTCCGAGGATGAATAATTCTTCTTAATATCCAAGTTTATAAATGGTTTGATAAGTAATATTATATGTTCCTTATATATAAATTTGGGGAAAAGGTACTTGATATCATGCAAAGAGAAAATAATTTTTTTTGGTAATGTAGAAGGTATATAAATAATTAGAAGATATGTACAACTTGAGATTGTCCAAACTACAATCTCTTGTCCAAATCTTAATACTAACTTACAAAAGAGCAACATGAGCCCTACAAATTTTCCTTCAATCAAGACAACACAATAACAAGCCAAACCATAACATCAATCTCATTTACTATGACGGAACCTACTTCCATTAATACAACGCCATACCCAAGCTCAGTAAGCAATTAAACTAATCCACACCCCTATAAGACCATTACCTTAGTCAGACTCCTATGTGCATCAGTTGACACCTACTAGTAGAACCGATGGAGGTCACTATATATCTTGTGTCCCCTTGGTTTCCCAACTATTTCTGCAATGCTCAGTAGAAAATGAGGCTATCTCAGCATTTGTTGTTCTTCCTTTTCTGGTTGTAAAGGAAGGATTAGCCCTCCTTCTCTTTACCCCTGGTGTTAAGTTATCAATTTGCACTTATTTTATACTTAATTATCTTTAATGTGTTGAAATTATTATCCAAAATTAATGGAATTATCTTATAATTGTTTGCAAATCATTTTCAACATCTTAGAGAAGAAATTGAATCAAAAAGATGCAAAAGAATGAAGAAAATCCAAAATTCCAAATTTGACAACAATTCAATGACTAAGCGTGAGCACGCCTAAGGATGGAATAAATCTGCAGATTAATTGTCAAGATTCAAATTCGAGATTTTCACAGTCTTTAAAGATTATATTGCCATCTTTCAAGGGGATTGACCACCTAAAATGGGGGATACATTATCTGAAGAGAACCAAGGAAAGATAGGACGGAACTCGAAAAAACAAGCATAAAAGGAGAGAGGATCACTATTCACGTAAGCTTTAGATTAGGTTTTAGATAGATTTTCTTTTTTTGCACTTTTTCTCTTCAGTCTTTTTGCGTTTTCTGCATCTTTTCTTCCATATTTTCATATTCTTCATGAAATACTAGGGATGGAGACTTGTTATGATTTTATTTCTTTGATTTCTATTTTTGTTATGAATATCTAAACTTCTTTTTATGGTTGAGGGGATCCGTGTTATCCGTTATTATGTGTGAGATGTTCAATAAAGTTTATGTTGTTGATGAACATGAATATCCTCTGAATTACTCTTTCTAATTGAATTGGTTGATTTCTAGGTGCACAACTAGGGATTAATTTGTTCATTAGCTAGATTAAAGAAATACGACGTTCAGTTTTGTTAATCAAAAGTAGCAATTAGGATTACCTTCTCTACATTAGAGTCAGAAATTCTAAGGAGATATTCGCTTGATTGATTGCATGTTGTACATGTATTTCTCTTGCTCATTGGTTTCTTGATTCGTAAAGCTATTATTCAATTAAACCTATGATCGTATCTAGGTTGTTATTTAATAAGATGCTAGGATACATGTTTCTAGTCTTACATTTAAGAGAAAACATCTCCAACGAATGTTTGTTAATGATTGAAATTTTATATCGAGGATCCATTTTAGCATGATAACATCGGTGACCCGAAAAGTAAGGTATTTTCTTATAAGTGTCCTTAAATTGTCGTGAATCAAAACCACCCCCTCCCATTTCATTACTTTGTTTTAGTTTTAAACTCGCTAACCTTTACCGTTAAAAATTCCTCGTGGGAACGATATCCACTTGCCACTACTACATTAATTTCTATCAATGGAAGTGATTTCTTTTGAATTTGGTTACAAGAGACAGCAGTACCAAATTTTGGCGTCATTATCGGGGAATTTCTTAACAATTTTTGTTAGTGATGTTTTCGTTTTTGTTTTTGGTTTTGTTGCTCTTGGTTACCTTGTCTTCTGTTTGAGCCAGATTCACAACTCTTTCTGATTTTTCGATCTTTTAGCAGCATGGCTCACTATCAATATGCTTTTAATTCTGATTATTCATATTATCCTTATTATGATAATGAGTTGCCGTCTGTTGCGACTTCCAGATTTGACCATCAAGTGGCGAATTTCACACCTTTAGCCGTGCAAGTACCGAGGGATGACTAACAAGCTAAAGTATGTGAAGTTTGCTCATTTTTGGGTTATTCTTTTTGTACGTGTTCCTTTTTGCAGGATACAAAGTACGGATTCACTTCTCCACCGAGTTACTATGAAGAGCAGTGATATGTGCTTAATTGTTGATATTTTTAATTATTTTCACTTAGCAATTATTGAAGAGCAGTGGGCGTGAGGCTGCTTGTCTCGGCTTGCTGGCTCTGGACGTTGGCGTGAAATAGAGAAGGCGCACAGTAGATGAGAAGGGTTTAAGGAGCTTACAATTTAATTGTCAAATCAACGAATAGTGAAAGGAAGCTTGCGGCAGTGAAGAGTTAATTAGGGATTTTGGTTAGGGATAAAGAATGGGACTGAAGCATTTTTATCAGAAAATATCTATAAAAGGCTAAACATCCCGACGTCGGTTCAGAGGTAACATCGAC
Organism: Erythroxylum tenue; assembly: GCA_027568955.1. NCBI lineage: Eukaryota > Viridiplantae > Streptophyta > Magnoliopsida > Malpighiales > Erythroxylaceae > Erythroxylum > Erythroxylum tenue. Next base: position 24,013,197 of record JAOSBM010000005.1, on the reverse strand, counting down.
ACCGACGACCTGGGTTAAGTATTTTTTTAATTATTTTGTTGTTCTTTCTCTCATTAGAAATTGATTGTGTTATCCTGT
>JAOSBM010000005.1:23995368-24006526 GCA_027568955.1 Erythroxylum tenue | reverse complement strand
CCACCACCTCTATGAATAGCATCAGCATGAAGAACAACATCACAAACTTCAAAACAAATACCCCTCATGTTTTCTTCAGCCATTGCACCTTCCTTTGAGGCCCACTGGAAACCTGCAACCACTGAGTCCTTAATTTCATTCAGGTATTGAACTCCCTTACACATGTCAACCACCATGTTGGGGCCAGTGGTCTCCGGACCAAAACACCAGATTTTCTTTGCAAGGTCCTTGTCCCAACCAAATTCTTCTGATAGAATCTTGGCACGGGTTTTTGGGTCATCTCTTGGACCAATACGACCCTCATCAATGGCCTCAGCAAGCCCATCCTCCATAGGACGGGCCTCCATGTAGAGACGATTATGTTTGTTGGGGGATTTGCTCATCACAGTGCGACAGGACCTCTCAAGGACAGTCTCACGGAAAGACACAACTGGATCAGACTTAATTATCTCAGCACCACCCATAAAATCATCCTGCAGATCCTTTAAACAGATCTCAAGGTGAAGTTCTCCAGCACCAGCAATGATATGTTCTCCAGACTCCTCAATAGTACAGACAACCATAGGATCAGATTTAGCCAAACGTTTCAGACCTTCAACAAGCTTGGGCAGATCAGATGCAACCTTGCACTGAACTGCCACACGCACAACAGGTGAGACAGAGAACTTCATAGCACGGATTGGGTGGGCATCTACTTCCTTCTCATTAGTCAGTGTGGCGTTCTTAGTAATAAATTGATCTAGACCAACAAGGGCAACAGTGTTACCACAAGGAACATCCTCGACAGTCTCTTGCCTTTTGCCCATCCAGATAACAGTCCTTTGGACATTCTTAACGTACAAGTCTTTCTTCTCTCCGGGCACATAGTTTGGACCCATGATCCTAACCTTCATACCAGTTGAGACTTTGCCAGAGAACACACGACCAAAGGCAAAAAACCTTCCCTTATCAGAAGCAGGAATCATTTTGGATACATAAAGCATAAGTGGGCCTTCAGGATCACAATTCCTGACAGCATTGGCATAAGGATCATCAAGTGGACCTTCATACAAGTTCTCAACACGATACTTCTGTGCCTTGGCTGGGGAGGGAAGGTGAAAGATCATCATTTCCAGAAGAGCATTGCTTGCAGGCAGCCAGGTCTGCATGACACGCTTCATTAATGCCTTTCCCATCAGTTCTTTCTCCTCTGACTTCATGGTGACACCAAGTTTTTGCAACATGGGCCATAACTTGTCCTTCTGGTCATTCATGCAAGTGTTAATAATCTGTTTGATGGGTTCATAACAAAACTGTACAAAGCCACGCTTGCAGGTAGGAGAGCCAGTGTTCTTGGTGGTCCATTTCTTTGTAGCAGGATCAAAGAAGTTCTCTCCCCACAGCCTTTCCATCATCTTAGCCTCATCAACTCCAAACTTTGAGGCATACATCTTGGCAAAATTGGTTAAAGTGAAAGCCCAACCATGCAAACCAGCTGAAAAGGCAACAGTTCCTTTTTCTGGATAGACCTGACAATCACCAAGAAGGGGATCCTCATATGTTGCCATGATAACGTTGGCATTCTCAATGACCCTCTGAAATGTTTGATAAGCCTCCTCACCGTTAACTTGAAGCTCAAGGAAGCACCTGTCCATCTTGTTGACAGTCAACACAGGCCTAATCCTTTCGCCCAAAGCCTGGCGGAGCACAGTTTCAGTTTGGACACAAACACCTTCGATGCAATCCACCACCACAAGCGCACCATCAGTAATACGAAGAGCAGCTGTGACCTCAGATGAGAAGTCAACATGTCCAGGAGAGTCAATGAGATTTATAAGGTACTCATTCCCTTGTCTCTCCCCTTTGAAACTCTTAAGTGCCTCGTCAGTCATCTCATAGTACAGAGAGATACCAGTTGATTTGATTGTAATGCCACGTTCTGCTTCATCCTGTCTCGTATCTGTCATGCGAACATCCCCAGCAACTTCTTGAGCTATGATGCCAGCAGCAGCCACGAGAGAATCTGTAAGAGTTGATTTTCCTGCAATGTCATGAAAACAGTAAGAAAATTAATACCAGGTCAAGATGAGATTTTGCAAACACAGAAACACAGAACAAAGGTTAACATAGATCAAATTAACCGTCCACCATGTTCAAAGTTAGTCCTGCATGATATAAAGACATAAAAGCAAGCACAAACTCCATACATGACTTATACAAGGGACAACAAAAATTTAAGTACTAAAGACCAAGGTATTCCAAGTCTTTAGCAACATAAAACAGCCAGACAAACAGGAGCATCCATAAGAAGTCACAGCTAAGAACACTATGGTCAGTAACATTGTTTGCATTTCCCAAATGCCAATGACAAGCTTGGAATCCTGAATGGCATCTTCTTCCATACACAGGAAAAAGGAAGTGAACCTAAATTTTACAGCAGACAGTATTCCACAATCATAATTATATTTGTCCTACAGACACTTTAAGCTTGAGATACAACAGTAGCACTATTGATGAGATCTGCAGTACCATGATCAACATGTGCAATAACAGACATATTACGGATGTTGTGCTTGTAGTCCATAATACGACGAAGCCCCTCAGCCGTAAACTTCACCTGATCACATCAATAAGACATCCGCATGAAGGATTTATGAATGAGATAAAGCTGTTAAATGAAACAAATTAATTTTATAGATGCAAAATGAATTTACCATTTTGACTGGTCTTTAAATTCCACCAAAACAATCAAAATAACCTGCCAACACAAAAAAATAGGATAAAACTTCAAAACACACCCAAATATAGATTTTTTAGACAGATTAAAGAGATGAATTTGGACAATTTCATCTCTACAATGAAATATAAAGTTATAAACAACTCTCTTTTAAAGTACACATTCTTACCAATAATCAAATCCATAAGGCCTTTAAAGTAAAAACAACAAAGAAAGGAAATGCCAAAACATAAGCCAATAAATTTCCGGAAATAAATGTAATAGCATGTTCATAGAGAACTAAATTCAGACATCTTCTTAAATACTAAGAGTTGGAAGCATAAAGAGCAAATTCAACCGAACCCCAAGAAAAATCTGGAGGCAAAGATTAAACAAGAATTGAAAATCAAGCAGAAAATAAAATAAAAAATTTGGATACACTAGAATTTTCAGACATCAACAAAAAAGACGAAACAAGAAAACGTTTTCACAAGTTGATTTGATTCAAACTTTCAATCCATACTCACTAAAACTAACCAAAATTTTAATCCATCCTCACCAATACAAACAGGCTGTCAACCAACATAATTCACTATATATGATAAACAACTAATAGACAAATATACTGGAGAAAGATTATAGACGTAGAAAAGAAAAAGAAACGATGGAAGGACAAATGAATAATCTGTTTACGACCCAGATCTAAAACAAGCATGGAAATCCACAAATATTGGAAACGCAAATCCAAACCTGAAGATAAGAGAATGAGGATGGCGGCTCAAAGGAAAGACCAGTTTCTCTAGTCGGTAGTGTAGATACCTAAGCAAGAAGGGTATCGAAAAGGGCATATAATATAATTATACCATCTTGTCCATCACCCTGAATCAGCCTTTTTTCTCTCTGATATGGACTGCCGATGTACAGCCCATTTCGGCCGGCTTTTTAGGTCCAGTTCTTCAGGTCAACTGCTGCTGCTTGATATGATATCCCTTGATAAACTTGACTTTTTGTTGAATAAATAAATGGGAGTTATAAAGTACGCTTTTCGTACTGTGGATGTTAATATTATTTAACCAAAAATTAATGTTTATTTGATATTTTATTTTTTTAAGATGCAAGTAATCCCAGATTTTGGTGCCAATTCAATATCCTTAACCCAATTATTTTAATTACTAACTATGGTCTTTAGAAATTTATTTTTAAAATTTAAGATATATGTTAAGTTTCTTTTTAAAAACACGTTTATATATTCTTTATTCTAATAATAAAATTTTTCATCCTTTATTTTATAATTTTAATTAATATCCTTCCGTTAATTTTTATTGACCAAAAACCTTATGTAAAGTTTTAATTCAGATAATTTATGTGTCTCTAATTCTGTACAACTTTTTCACAACTCATTAACATCCTTATTTTAGGGAAGTTTGTTAGATTGAGAGAAAGATTCGTTATATATTGTGTTGACAACTATTCCTAAAGGTACGAGTACGAATGAAATTACTCTTCTTTGGATTCAAAAGGTGGAACGCCCACTCTAGGCGCCCCACACTCCGACCCGTTATTATGTGAGGGAGATAAATTACGGTCTGATCCCAGCCAGCTTTTCGAAAAGGCGGCTCAGTGCTTGATGCGCACAAGGAGTCACCACATTGGATGAACTCCCACACTGCCGCTGCCGAGACTCGAACCCAAGACCTTAAACTCACTTTCCTTCCCAAAGACCAACTGAGCTACCCGTGCGGGTTGAAATTACTCTTCCTCTTTCTCTCCCATGTCCCTCTACCTTGACTCCTCTGGTCCTAATTTCTAAGAATTGTTCTCATTTTTTAAGAACATCAAATTTTTGGGCAAATATATAAGCATTCTAGGGCCACTTATGAGATTAATGCTTAGCTTTCCGAATTATTATTGCAATTGACTCAATTGATGGACGATCATTGATGAACTTGTTGTTAAGGCAAAATAGGATTTTGGGCAAAAAAAAAAAAGAGTAAAAAAGGATGCTAGAATTGTTGAAATCCCCGTCAATGTTATTCACGCCTCACCAAAATAGATTTCACTAAATTTAGTGGAGACGACATAAACTTATGGCTCTTCCAGGTTGAGAGATTTTTTTTCTAGATAATATCAGTGCGCAAGCTAAGGTCATTTGGCTTCTATGTATTTAGAAGATGATGCCCTATAGTGGCATCAATCATACATGAAAAATAAAGGCGATCTAACACCCCTTTGGGAAGAATATCTAAAACATCTTAAGGAGAGATTTGAAAGAACCTTATGATGCATGAAAAAAGACATGATTAGTCAAAGCGTAAAGGGTTTCATTTGACAAGATTATAAATAGGTTGTAACTATCCCCTAAGTATGCACTAAGTTGCTTTGGTGCCGGGCTAGAAGAGGCTCTTATTGTTGAGTTTTGGCTTTTTTGTTTGTCCCATATTGATTGGGGAAAATAATTAGAACAAAGCTTTTGCCTATATAACGAGGTTGCTACCTCATTAATTAATGTATCAATACAAAGTCAAAGATTTGTATGACAAATTTGACTCTAATTAAATTCCACTTTTAAGGTGAGAGTTGGAGAGTTTGTTTTGGGTATTTCTTTGTTTTTATGTTGGTGTATTGGGAATTGAGTGAGAGGAAAAATTGTGTGATTGTAAAGATTTTTCACATAGTAGATTTTCTTCTCGATGCCCGTAGTGTTTTTCTTCGGTTTGGGAGTTTTCACGTAAATTCTCTTGTGTTGTTATTATTTCTTTTGTGTTGTTATTATTTCTCTATTTTTGATATTTTTGTCTCTAAAATATCCTTGGGTGTGAGTTCGGGGGGTCTAAATTCCTAACAATTGGTATCAGAACCATGGTGTGTTTTTTCTTGAAAATTCTAATTATACTTTGTGGTCGCAGTTTTGACTGATCTTCCACATAAGAAAAGATTTTCTTAAGAAAGGTTCATTTGATGCGGTGGAGCTTTGGTGTGGTAGTGTGGAAGTGCATGTCTAAGAAAGTTCTGGCTAAGGAAAGGCTTAGTATTTAAGTGTGTCTTTTGTGACCCGCCTCTCTTTCCTGGGAACTTACCTGATGTACTATTCATTTCTACGGTAAAATTCATCAAGGCAAGAGAGCACAGGAAAAATGTTAGGAAATAGGACTTCGAATCCTCTTAGATTTGAGATGGAAAAATTCAACAGGAGAATTAATTTTGGCTTGTGGCAAGTGCAAGTCAGGGACATTTTGATTCAGTTGGGGGTACACAAGGTATTGAAAGGCAGACAAATCCTTGATATTAGCACTACTACTAGTGATACTTGCAAAATGGCTAGTACGAACAAATCTAGTATGAGCGATGAAGATTTGGAGGATTTGGATTTGAGAGCAGCAGGTGGGATACTATTATGTTTGGCTAAGAATGTTCTTGCGAATGTGCATGAAATATCTACAACAAAGGAGCTATGGGAAAAGCTCAAGGAGTTGTATCAAACAAAGGGCGTCTCAAATCGGGTGTACTTAAAAGAGTAGTTTCATATACTGCGGATGAGGGAAGATACTACAATTTCAGATCATTTAAGTGTTCTCAATGGGATCGCCTCTGAACTAGAGGCAATTGGAGTTCATATAAATGATGAGGATCAAGCTTTAAGACTCATCTGGTCTCTTGTACCTTCATATGAACACATGAAACCTATTTTGATTCATGGGAAGGAGAAGATAGTTTTTCTGAAGTTATCAGAAACTCTTTTCAGAAGAGAGAAGAATGGGTGGTGGAAAAATGTTCCTCCTGAAGACTCTGCTCTGGTGGTAGCTGGATATCGGAAGAAGAACTCCATGAAGAAAAATATAGTATGCTGGATGTGTGGATAATATAGGCACATGAAGAAAAATTGTTCAAGAGATGGAGCAGGTTCGGCAAGAGGCTCTAGGTCAATTAATGGAGAGACTGATAATGTCGTTAACATTGTCTCCATGGATGATGATTTTGTTCTCTAAAAAATAAAGAGGGGGGGGGCATGTACATCCTCATGGCATGCCGCTAATCCCAAAGTTGTCATAATAGAGGATGTGTTACTGTTAGCAAGTCCACAAGTTTGGCACACGGGCATTAGTTTGGCATTAATGCAAGGTGTGTGGTGGAATTTATATCGATAGCTAATGAACTTCCAGGACAGCCAAACATGGGAGTTGCACCATAATTTTTCAGCAAGGTTATTTTTGACATGTGCCGAAGTAAAAGGCTTGGAATTGGTTTATTCTGAGTGGGTATGATTTTATGGTGGAGTATGATACTGTGAAGCATGATAATTCTCTACATTGAGAGTTATATTATTTTCAGGAGATCTTCATTGAGGTGGAGTATGGTTGTGGGATCAACCAAAGTTGCCAAGGTGGAGATTGTTGAATTTTGGCTCCTTTGTTTATCCCATATTAGTTGGGGAAAACAATTGGAGCAAGGTTCTTACCTATATAAGGAGGTTGCTACCTCCTTGATTAATATACCAATACAAAGTCAAAGATTTGCATGACAATTTTGACTCTAGTTAAATTCCTCTTTTGAGGTGAGAGTTAGAGAGTTTGTTTTAGGTATTCTTTGTGGGTGTGCTGGTGTATTGGGGATTAGGTGAGAGAAAAAAATTGTGTGATTGTAAGAATTTTTTCACATAGTGAATTTTCTTCTCAGTGTCCGTGGTTTTTTTCTCCGGTTTAAGAGTTTCCACATAAGTTCTCTTGTGTTGTTATTATTTCTCTATTTTTTTATATTTTTGCCTATAAAATATCCTTGGGTGTGGGGTTCGGGAGGTCTAAATTCCCAATAGTTAGGTGTCTACTAAAGATGTTTACCTATGCGAAAACCTTCAACATCCGTAAGTATACGGATTGTAAACTTGTAGTATCAAAAGTATCGATCCAAAAAGGAAATGGTTAAAACTAAGTGAACCTAACTTTGTCTAAGTATTAGAATATGAATTTAATGAAAGTAAATAATAGAAATTAAAGCAATTAAATAAAATTAAGCATATAATCAACTAACAATTAAGCTACCACAATTATGTAAGGATGAAAGGATGAAGCGTATGACTTATTCATTCGGTGTTTTGTTCCTTTAACCACTATTGATTCAATTAGGTGTCGGTTCTAGATATTCATCCTAATTGATCACGAAATTCTAGATTTTGCAACCTCTCGATTTATAAAAACTTCTTAACGTTTTCAACTAGTTCTGAAGTAATCTATTGAATAATTGAGTTCTCATCTAAGACCTCTATTCGTATGATTATCAATTTGTTAATCGTGTGACGTATTAATTCACTAACTCTCATTGCGCAAATTAATCGTATAAGTTTTGACTCACTCTCTCAACTTATTGCCAAAGTATAAACATGCAACATTAACATAACATAGAAATTGTATTGAATCAATAAGTTCAAAGTCATAAAACAACTTAAGAGCAAATCTTAATCAGGAAATTTAGAACATCACAAGTGTAAATAGCATCTTCAGATCCAGTTTACACATCAAGTTTAATGAAAATAACAAAAGGAAAGAAAGAAAAACTTGATTTGGAATTGAATCTGGAAATCTCCAATGCTCTCCTTGATTCTCCTTGTTTGATCCAATTTAGTAAGATAGTGGTTGCCTTTTTTGGAGTTTTTATGTCATTTTATAGCAACTGAGGGTCTTAGAGTTAATTCTAGGATTTACCCATGTCATTTAGTTCCAAAATCGCCTCCCAACTTCAAAACAGATTAAAAATCTTGCGTTTGGAAAACATATGTCACAATTGTGACATAGAAAAACCTTTTATTACAATCCTAACATTGTATGCACGGTCATGACCCTGGAGAAATACCTTCTATCATGATCTTGACGTTGCATAAACAATCGTGACCCTATCATTTATGTAACTGTAATATCTCATTACCCATGTTGAGGCTAAAATTGCAAATATGAGAGATTCACTGAGAGATTAGAAATGTGTTTCATGCTCATGCATTATGTGACATGCTCATGCACATAAATATTGAATCTTTACACACATAAAAATAATTATACATGCACTCATTAACATTCCCGATATATTGAATAGTAATGGGATAGATTGAGAATCGTGGTTATAGTGAATGAGTAGAATGAAATGGAGTAGAAAGACTAGAAACAAAAATTTAAGAGTTGGTTTTAGTGAAGGAAAATACGTTGGAGAAGTTTACTGAGATTATATAGTATGGAATTTTAGGACATTCGGGGTCGAAAGTTAGGGTCCTTAGAAGGGAAGATGCTCAGGAGATAAGATGTATCATCTGTAAAGTTGCATCGTTTGTAAAGACGCTGCGTCTGTGATGACGTCATTTGTCTTATGAGTTGCATCGTCTTAAGTTGACTTTGCTTCATCTTAAGTTGACTTTGATTTGTCTGCCTTTTGCTTCATCTGCCTCTTTGTTTCGTTTGCTTCTGGCTATCGTCTATGTTATGCTTCGTCTGTTTTTCTCAATTCGTCTCACCCTTCGTCTTAGGTTGACTTTCTGCTTCATCTTACGTTGATCAGAACATCTTCTGGTCCAAATTTGACACTCTAGATGACAAAATTTTGACTTCAAGGTCTTCTTAAAAGTTTTAGACCTCAAAGTCCTCTTTGAAACCGTCCTAAGATGATCTCAATCCGATATCTCTAGAAAGAGTTATGCCAATTGTAAAACAGCTTCTGTGTACTGTTCATTTTATATCGTCTGGTCCAAATTTGATTCTCTAGATGATAGAATTTGCCTTCAAGGTCTTCATAAAAGCTATAGACCTATAATTCCTCTTTCAAACCACCCAACAATGACCTTGATCCAATACCTATGGCGAAAGTTATGCTAGTTGCCCAAAAGAAAAAGGTTCAATATGATTAAGGACAGAACCTTGTTTGATTCTTTCAGCCTTAACCTTGTCATCCGACCTCCAATTGGAGTAATTATTGGACCAATAGATTCATAAGACATTGTTCTACCTCTGCAAAAAGATTGGTAGCATTCTGAATTGATTTTAAAAAGATTGATTGAACAAAAGTGAGGGGATCGGTTGGAACAGTGAACTGGTGTTGTTTCACAGAACATACTTCGGTATTCTAATTATATATGGATCTGCAGAATACCAAATTAAATGATTTTAGTGTCAAGGGGAATATGTTTCTAGAAGAAAGTGTTGCGAAATAACTTCAGTATCGGGGTCAGAAAGAACATGCAAAATTGACCCGAAATGATGTTTCATAGAAAAATCTGGAAGTGATTTAATAGGTTATAACTTGTGATTGCAGTGGTATCATTGAGTTTTAAACTTAAGTATAAATTGTACTTAAGTAAGTCTTAATGAAGGGAAGTGGATGAGTGGATAACAAATGGACAGGTGTCCAGGCTTTAAAGTTAAGCTTTAATAACCTTGAAAGACAAGCTGTTGTCCTTGTCTTTATCCTTCTTGAAACTTCTTTCTTTAGAGTTCCTCCAACATAGAGTTTTTCATCAAATATTCACCAAAGTTAAATCTTGCTTTTCTTTGTTTGTCATCACTTCCACTTTGATCTTTCTTTCTTCTATCCTAAGAAAAATTGAACCCTCCTGTCAACTTTCAAGTTGATGTACGTGGTTGCACGAAGAACTAGGGTTCACGTGATATGAAGATGTTAGAGATTTAAATAAGTAAGTTGTTTTGATTCTGTATTTTTGTATGAAATGAAGCATCCATCATGTTAGCTCATGGTTAAATGGTTAAGAATAGTGATGTTCAATTTTGTTGGAAAATAAGTGAGGAGATTTTGAGTATGCTATATATATGACCTTCTTTGGATTTAATGGTCAAAATGTTATAAGAGATTGTAGAAATGATTTCTGGAGTTGAAAGATCAATGAAAAAGTGTATGATGATGTTTAGAGCTGAGAAAGGAAGATTAAAGTGATAGCTAGAAGAAGAAAGTGAAGTGAATGCAAAGGTTGAAAATGCAGAAAAATGAAAGTGCAGTAATGCAGAAAATGTGATGAATATACGTAGTGAATGTTTCTGCTTTTGATGATTATGAAAGAGATAGATTTTGATTGGGTTGTGATATGTTAAGCTGAAACGAAATAGTAATGAAGAGGAGATATTATGAGTTAAACAGATAGTTGATAGTAATACACATATATTTATATACATATATAGAGACTTTGTTTCCTCTCCACTAAGCATATACGGATTTATATTGGAAAAAATACTAGTGGATGAGTTATTGACATCAAATGACCAAAGAATTGAGTTTGTGAGTCAAAGAAATGATTGAGTGATTGATTTATGAGATGAAAATGAGCTTAAGTTATGAAATTGGTAAAGTACCCGGGATTGTTATTGAGCATGCATTGTACATAATCCATATAACTGGTTGTGCATAAATGAGTTTTGTAACATGTGTGAATGGTGTATTGCATAAATAGGTTGTGCAGGAAAAACGTCCGCATTCAGG
>JAOSBM010000005.1:23933519-23945617 GCA_027568955.1 Erythroxylum tenue | reverse complement strand
GAAATTTAATCAATCAAAACCTCAAAATAAAATTGAAATCATGCTTAAGCAATAGGAAAAGAAATTGGGGCCAACATATATATATGTATATATATATATATATATATATATATAAAAGAGTTTCAACTTCTTTTAATCTTCGAAAAAATTTCTTCTTTTTCCATGTCATAATATGTACACTGTTGAAAAGTGCATTGGTTTTGAGACAAATGTTACTATCATCATAAAAAGAGTTGTCACTAGAAGATATCTTACATTATAGGCGATGAAGTATATATATTTTGTACCTCATTATCAAAATCATCACATTTCGATCATTAGTTTCATACTATATAAATTTTAGTTTTATTTTCTTCTTGAAGTCTTGCTACTACTTATTACTTTTTTAAAAACTTTCTTATTGTTCTTCAACAATGGACATTGGGGCTTAATACGTCCCAATTTCTTATATTCATAACAAATTACACAATACTTTAAGGTTATTTTAACTTTGTTAAAGTATCCACTCCAAAGAATGTGATCTTTTTTAAGGATTTCTTAAATTTTTTTGTGATGACAACAATGTCATCTCATTACATTCACCTATATGTATCCTTCTTTTCTTTCCTCCACATCTAGAGTCTTGTTTAAATGCATCTCAATATGAGGAAGGATTCAATTAATTTTTCTAATGGCAAAACATTTGACTCTTTGGCTTCTTAAAAAACTGTTACTTTTGTATCTAAAGACTTTGGTAATGATCTAAGCAATTTACTTACCATTTTAGGGTTAGTATAGGTCTTAACTTTTAGAGTATTTATAATATCACTAAAGCATGTTCACATAGAAATGGACTCATTATACTTCATATGAAATAACTCACATTGATGTATTAACATGGTCAGTTTTTTCTCTTTCATTTGACTAGTACCCTCATGTGTTGTGCCATAGATGATAGGATGTTTAGCACATTAACATCCAACTAAACTCATTTACATGAAGAGAATAAGATATGATACATATGGTTTTACTAACTAATGGGTTTTTTTTATCCTACTCTTTTTTTCCTTTTTTTTATATACCTTAGTCTCTATTTGATCTTCCTTTTTATGGTTCCTATTGGAACATAAGGTTCATTCTCTATTATGTCATACAGGTTTACTACTTTGGCCATGGAAAAGAATTTCATTCTTATCTTTAAATAGTCAATCACATTAACAACTAGGTCTCCATTTAAATTTTAGTCCTATTTTCTATATGGTGATGTTTTTTTTTAATGTTCTACTAGGTCTCCATTTAAATTTTAGTCCTATTTTCTATATGGTGATGTTTTTTTTTAATGTTCTATCATACTTACTGACATTTTATTACAAACCCTTATGTTTTGATTAAAATCTACTGCTTAATAGTTGGGGCATGCATTGCGTGCTTACCAAATTATGAATTAAAAGACATAAGAGTTTACATGTATTTAATATTCAGCTTCATTGAATTTCAATGTTAACAATTATAGAAAATGCAAACACAATATAAATTAGGAGAGTAAGAAGAATAAGAGAGTACAAGTTCCATTAGTTTAGCCCTTCCTTGGTTTATATTTATTCCTGAAGCTCCTCATACTTTTTATGGTTAAAGAACTTTTTAATTTGGTGAAGAAAAGCTCTTTAGAAATATAAGAAACAAGTAATTAAAGTCAATTTTTTGAATAATGAGAATTATTTAATTAAGCCCCTAAGGAATTAAAAAAAATACAAGAGTTGATTCACAAAGCATAAAAAGCTTCGTTTCATTTTCTACCATACTCTACGCATCCATGCGTCCCAATAATGTGTACAAAATTTTTTTAAGCCACAGAAGAAGGCCAAAGGTATATTTTAAACCATAATGTTTATACCAGAATTTAAGTTAGGGCGTTCAAGTTAAACCCTAACATTTACAAAAGTGATCAAACCAGACCTTATGAGGATTGAAAATCTGACAAAGGTTACCCTTAAATACCATGTGGCTTATTTTTACAACGTGGTGTTTTTTAATTCTACATATTAGTAGGATCCATTTTTCGTTGACGTAGCATTCTTATTTTTAAATAAATGTGCATCCCACTAATTAATATCCAAAACTTTGTAACATGTCTTTCTATGCGTTGTCTGAATAAGGGCATCTAAAGAGTAAGAAGCATTAAGTTCTTTACCAATCAAAAACTAAGGTATTTATACCTAATTATTTTTTTAATAGCCATTAGAATGAAAGAAGGAATGCCTTTAAAACAATACTGATCAGTATAACGATCAAACCGATATGAACATAATGAAAGCTTGGATCCTTAATAATTTAAAAAAAAAAAGAGTAAGCTAGCAAACTCAATTGGTTGAGGTGAACATAATATTTGATTATCATAATGACAATCGAAATTCAAATTTTCTCAATCAATTTTACAATTAATTAGCCTATAATGACATTTGAAATTCAAATCGTAGACAAAATTGGCCACTAATTTCGTATGTTCTTGCAAGCAATTCTTTCTATGACATAGTATATAAACTTCAATTTCTTCCTGTAAAATAAAATGCACCAGGCTTTTAGAAGAAAGTATAGGAACTTGTGAAGAATAAGTTAACGAACTGAGAGACTCAAAACGATGGCTTCCAACATCTTCAAGGCAAGGAAAACACCGCGCAAGTGTCGTGGTTTTGGCAAGCAATCGACAGCTTCTTAAAGCCAAATTATAACATATTCATTAGTAAATTAGAAGGTTTTGAGTAAAATTTGGGAAGAAATTAAAAAAAAAACACTGAAATCACAAGCGGGCCTAGCATATTTAACCTTTTTTTTATTTTTAATAAGATATTTTATTTTATATAATTAAAAACAACAAAAAAAATATCTAAAATTTTCATTTTGAGTGATGAATATAAACATAGGATAAAGAAACGAACAAGAGACTTAGCCTAACAGAAGAAACAAACTGCCCATACAGATGTGATCCAAAAGAAATGCTAAAATATGAAATAAACCATTTACATCTAATACTTTATGGTATTAGCAGAACAGAGCGTCAGAAAACCAATAAGCTAAGCCTTCAAGAATGCTGAATTTGGTACTGAAACCTTAAAGATTTGACTCTGAAGCTTGCTCAATATGCAGAATAATTACCACTTATGGATAAAGTGACTAAGCAATTTTATCACGACATTACAGCTGTTACCTAAATTATAAGCTAAGTAATGACATTCAAATAATTGGAGGATCAAAAGTCAGGTAATACTGCACCACTAATATCCCCACCTTTAGCACCACAAAACGCCTCCAAAATAACTTAGTGAACAAGTAAAATATGAGTTTTCTCACAGAAATAATGAAAGAATGCTTCGTCATAAATTTCCCTTTTGCAATCTGTTGGAGAGGTGATCTTGATGCTAACATCACTTCCCATTAGACTCGATAATGAATCATCCATCAGCTTTGAATTGCCTGGAAGAGCATACCTTTGTTTTCTATCAGTTGATACTGCAGTTTAAACATTGAATCGAAACAGCATGACATCTCCTTCTTGAACAACATAATCTTTTCCCTCAGACCTCAACTGCAGAGAGTAAAAAACCATTCACAATCACTCTTCGGAATACAGAAAAAATAAAAGGCACTTTAGATCATATTCTTCCCAATCCGTAAATGTTCCTGTATGCATGAGCCACATACACACTCACACTCAACAGACAGCGAGAAGATTTGTTTTTCTTTCAGTTAGATAATTGTAGGGTTTACGCATGAGACTGCCAATGTGACTCCATTTGAGGCATAGAAAGATAAAACTAAGTTAATACTGCTCAGCCTCTTGCAAGCCAACCCCACCATTCAAAAAGTATACATATATGAAATTACTTAAGCATTGTAAGTTAAGAGACATGTTAAACTTCAGTTAGCCAGTTCGGTTCAAGCTAACCCACGTTTTAAACTTTTGTCTCAGGGATCTAATATTCTGAGCAGGTTCAAGTAAAAAGCAAGTCAAGGCAAAGAGCATAAGTCCCACAAGCAATGACAGAAGGAAAGGTATGAATCTTTAAAGGAAGCAAAAGTCATGCCTCGTAAAAGCTGAAACAGAAAAGGTGAAACTTACAAGTCCTTTTTCCCTCGCCGCCGCAAGTGAACCAGCAGCAACAAAATCATCATATGACACCTTAAAAGGAAAATGGAGCAAGATGTTATTCAATTGTGCTGATAACATTTAGTATATGGCAAACATGATTAATATATAAATTAATTGCTAACAAAAAATAAAATATTGATTGTACATATTAATCATAACTATAATGCTTTTAGCAGTTTTTTGAAAATTCATAACTAGAAGTTTCAACATGCATCCATCAATATTGAGCAGTTGTTTATGGGTGCAGGCTGTTTCAATTTCATTGTACATGGCGGTCAAACTAAAGCTGTTTTTTTTTTAATCCTTTAAGTAAGAAGATATCTTGCAGTTATGAGTCAGATCTGGAGGAAACTTAACAGGAAAAGCCACATAGTACATTCTATGAGCACTGAGAAGAAACATCCAGTATTAACCCATGTTTCTTTTTAACCCATTTATCACATGTTTCTAATTCGATACTTTCAATTTTTCATTTATTTCAGTCCGAGTATTATTAACAAAATGTTTATCAAGTCCTTGACATGAATATTGTCAGGGATATGGTGAAAAATAAAATGTCAGTCCACTAGTTGTACTTTACTATGCCAGCCTTCTTAATGTTTTTTTCTAGTAAAATATATTACTGTAAAAATACATAATAAAGTAAGAACTGAAAAATACAAGAAAATTTTTAATGCAGTTGACATAAAGGACCTGATTGCTATATTTCGATTAGTAGACACTTCAATGAAGTAAACTAAAGCAAGAACACTACACAAGAAAACTTGAAGGTCTGCAGAGAATATTACTCCAACGATAAAATTAATAAAAATTACAAATGATAAAATAGAACTCACTAAGTTATTTTGTTAATTCGCAAAATATGGAACTCTTTCCAAAAAGCCCATGAATATCCAATTAACATCGCAAGTCTGGTTCTGTGATAGATGCTGCATTTAGATAATTCTGATAGAACTCCAAAGATGCATTCGGAACTTTAAAACAAGTGCTTGGACACAAATTAATCATTGGAAAGCAGCATTCTCAAGAATCTTAATATGATTACTTAGAACTAAACTGTGATACTTACTGTCTCGGCCCGAATAAAACCTTTCTCAAAGTCAGAGTGTATGACTCCGGCAGCTTGAGGTGCTGTCATTCCTGAATCAGAAACAAAAAAAAGAAAAGAAAATAATCACCTTAAGATCAAGAAGGATTGTATGGCAATCCATCACACAGGAAGTTTTCAACAACATGAAATGCGCAACTGAACTCTGTGTGCCACATAAAGAATGAAATAAGTTTATGGTCCTCCAGCACACAGCTATTAGCTGAGATACTCAATAACCAAGTTTTCCAAAGAATAACTAGACCATTTACAAGCAATTTATTAAGGCAGACAAAAGCAACCAGCAAGTTAGGCTAACCTGCAAGAATAGTCCATGCCTTTGTTTCCTGCAGAAAACAATTAAGTACCGTTTAAAAGTTTATTCAATGTTTTTCATGGTTTGTAAAATATTCTTCCTCACCTTCTCACCAGAAGTGAAGTACGTACGAAGACCTAGAAGGCTATATGTTGCCCTTATGAGGTTCCCAAGAACACTTTCACTGACACCAAGAGATTTCAAATACTCAGTTCTTTCTTCATGGGGAAGCTCAGTAAGCTCCGATTCAACCTGCAATAGTAAACTTCACCCTATTATTTGCATCATATAAGCACAAAAACCAAAAGGCAGAAGCTTTTTATATAGAAAAAGTAAGCGACAAATCCAAGAAAATGATTTTAAAAAATAACCTGAGCAGAAATTGTGACTAGTCCTGATTGCAAGTCAGATGCAAGTTTCATCACTTCATGGACATGAGGATTTTCTTCAGGTGCAGCTAAGTCAGATTCTGCAACATTTGCCACATATATGACGGGTTTCATTGTTAGCAAGGAAAGATGCTTAATAGAATCCTTTTCAAAATCCGATAATGGAATAGATCGTGCTGGTCTTCCATCCATGAGTGCTGACTGAATACTTTCCAAGGCTTTCTTTTCTGCTTCCTCCTGAAAGAATTACACAAATTAATTCGGTAAGACAATGCCTTTTACTTATCCATCTACTTTTCTTTCCAGAATTTCTATCTTTTTATCCATATAAAGACATGGAGATAATGTTGTTGACATCATGTCAGAAGGCCACTCAAATACTGAGGTCCCAAGTACCATCTGGATACAGTTTCAAATCATCTCTATCCCCACCAACCGGAAAAAGTCAATACGCCATCCATATTTCAATTTCAAATACATCTTTTAGTAATAACCAGTTCAAATTTGTTCACAGGTTCCCTGTTTCCATTAGGCTATCCCCAAGTCACTAATGGTGGCCTATCTATGATAGCTTTTCCAAGCCGGCCCATACATTAAACTTGTCACTCTTTGTTTCATAGAGTAGAAGAGTCTCATGATTGCAAACCTCCCAAATTGTCAGGTCCTGAGCCCACCATTTTTAAAGAAAAGCTTCTTATCCCTCCAAAACTGAGGGAAACAAAGATTTAGGTCCTAAGTCCATCATTTTCATCTCCCACCATTTTTATCTTGTGGTACTCTCTTTGACCATCCTATAGGTTGCTTCCACATTCAGTAGGCAGTACAGCAATGCACATATTTAAATTTAATAAAACATTGCCTTTACCTTCAGTTTGGACTGTGAATCCTTTGCCTTTCCCTTTTTGAGTTTCTCCAATCTTTTCTCAATCTGCATTTCTTGTAAATGATGCAAATTTAGTTTCATTAGCTTACCTCATAATGGTTTATTTCATCATAGAGGAACTTTTCAAGTTAAAGAAACTTTAATATAAGTTCACTGTAACATGACCTATTAGGATATATAACAAAGTTTCTTAAACAATCAATTCATAAAATCTCAGTGCAACAATGAATGTAATAGCCCAAAATAATGAAGTCTAGAAAAGTGAAATCAATGGTTCAGAAAGCAATAAGGTTATGAATGAGGAAAATCATCTCTCTCTCTCTCTCACTCAAACACACACACACACTACCATATAAGACAAGTTCAGTCCTCCGTACCTGTTCCAAATCTGAGAAAACAAGCTCCAAGTTGATCACATCAATATCAGATTTGGGATCAATTGTTCCATTCACATGGACAATGTCATTATCTTCAAAACAGCGTACAACCTGAAATGACAATCAATCACTATGTATCTGCCTAATCAGTGACAGTGTCACTTTATGTCCAGCAATGATATGCAGAAACCTGGTAAAGATATAACAACAATAAAGATTGCAGCAATCGATTTTATTTGGGAACAGAAAAAAGAAAAGGCCAAAGATACAAGGTAATATGAACCTAATGCAATGCTATCATCGAGGCTTACACAACGGTAGAGAATTAATATGTGATTACTATTTACTTGTGGTTTCTTGTTATACTCTCTTGTAGAAATACATCATTTTCTCTCAACATATTTAACTCCTATTGCAAAAGGTTAAGAAAATAGGTGCTTTCTTTTCTTACTTGACTATTATGGGATTTATTCCTCTTATCTTTCCCGAGGCTAGTCTATCTAAAGGATGGAATCAACTAAGATTGGATCCAGTGCAGTTTCTAACTCCGCAGGTCCTTGATGAGCCTATTTTTGTTATAACTCTAGCTAACTGATTCTGATTTTCCTGTTTTTCCTCCTATACCCGCTGGGTAAACCAAAAGGGACAGTCCTTAGCCCTCATTGATCAATATCAATAAGAATAGCAATTGTATAGGTATAGGTTAGCGCTTCCTTGCTTGCGTCCGAAGTAGAGATTCGAATACAACACATTTTCTGGTAAGAATTATTGTGTACTAGCTCCTATTAAGTACTGAATTCAAAATTTTCACTTTCAATTCTCATTCATGGTATACAGCAAGAGCAATGTCACATATGATGCTATTGAATATTTTACTCTCATCATGATATGAATGCTGATAATAACATTTTGCTGACCATATTCAACAATTACTCAGTCATTGCAACAAAAGAGTTGGTCAGCATTAGAAATAAAAGTTCAGTAAAGAAACACGGTTGTTATATCTCTAAGTAGTTCCATACTTGCAAGTCTACCCAAATTATAAATAATTCTTGACGTGGTATAAAAAGATCAAGAATTATTAGCATACGTAATGCAGGAATAATAAACATGTGTAATGTTAATTTGAATTTTGCACAAATTTATTTTTTATTAAAGATATCTTGCTTAATTGAGATGACCACCTTTTTTGTGCCCAACACACAAGTAATTCAGATGTCCTAGTCCTTAGCGCCTTTGAATTCCTTAGACTGCTATGCCAAGCATAACTTAATATATATCAATGCCTGTCTTATGAAGGTTTGGACTTAATGAAACTATTCTGGATCATACTACTATTGATATCACAATTCATGAAAAGAAATTATTTTAGCTGCAACAGAACATAAATATGAGCAAGCACAGACAAAAACCTGAAGAATGGAGTCAACTTGACGGATATGTGTCAAGAACTTATTACCCAATCCCTACAAGATTATTCAAAAGAAAAAACATTTACAGAATTAAAAAGAGAAAGTCCAGCTACAAGTGAAAAAGGGAAACTAAGCAAAAATATCCAAGTTCACTGGTAAAAAAACAAAGTAACATCAGTAAAAGAACTAAAGCAACCTCGCCTTGACTGGCACCCTTAACAAGCCCCGCAATATCCACAAATTCTATGGATGCTGGGACTGTGCGTTGAGATTTGCTGAGATCAGAAAGTACATGGAGTCGTGGGTCTGGAACTGCAACAATCCCTACATTTGGTTCTATGGTACAAAAGGGGAAATTGGCAGCTTGAGCTTTGCCATTCTCCACCTACAAGAGTCAGTAACCATATCAATCAATCAAAAGAAAAATGCAATTTAAACGATGGAAGAGTCGTCCAAATTCATGAAACTATATGAATCTAACAGTCTCATTAAAGTAGAGGATTATGGCCATTATTTAGTTGACATACATTAAAGAAGTAAAGGGCAAACTCATAGCAGCGGATAGACGATATGATGGTCAGATCCTGCAACTAGCAAACATAATGACTAATGCACGAGGTTGTACTGCCCCTTTATGTTTGCACAAACTAAGCCTTATCAAATGCTACAAGAGGTTCATGCGAAACTGATGCCAGGATGTATCACCAAATGAAAAGCCAAAAATTCCATCTTTCCCAGCAGATAAAATATCAATGACGCAAACATTTGCTTTATTGGAATAACAATAGGAGGAGGCAAAGGAAAGAACGTTACAACAGCATTGAAGAGAGTGGATTTGCCAACATTAGGGAGCCCAACGATGCCGGCTTTCAAGCTCATGCTTATCTTGGAAGCCGAGAATGAAAATCCCCTGTTTCTAATAACCATAACACCTGAGAATTGGGACAAACACGATATCAGTGACGAGCTAGGAACAATGAGGTTGGTGGAAGCAATTCTCATCGCCATTCTATTTTTGTTACTAATATGCTACAGGGGTGATAACTGGCAGCTTATCTCTCGCCCGGACATGCAAGGTCACAGGGTGCGGAGGATAGATGTGTTTGGACTTCGCTACCCTCTAATTCTAAATCTAAAACCTAGGGTGAATAATGCGAGTTGGTTTTACTAAAATAAGTCAATTTATAAGTGGTTTCTTTAGCCTAAAATCAATTCATATTTAGCATGAGAAAGATCTTGATTTTATAAACTAATAAACATGAAAAATATAAAAATTTAAGATATAAGAATAGTCAATACTTCTTATTACAAAAAAATCATTTAATTAAAATTATTTTAATAAAAAGAATTATATAATGAGATCGAAAGTTATGAGACTATAATACTAAAATAAATGTAATTTAATCTTCTAATGTTAAAAATCAATTTTGTATTAGTACTAGAAAATGTTAAGTAAATAAGAATATCATAAATATATTTCATACTTTTATCGAAAATTTAATAAAAATTAGTTGAAGAAACTGATTGAATTATTTAATAACAAACAACAACAACACATAGTATCCTTAATATTTTAACCCTTTTGTTAACTAATACTAACTTATTTGTAAAAAAAATACTAAAAATCAAAATAAAAATAAGTTTTGTGATTTTCTTTTATTTGTCTGAGTTGGATTGAAACTAAAACAAAATAAAATGTCTTATTTTTAATCTTTAAAATAGATTATAATTCTATTAAAATTTAAGAAAATGATTTTAAATATATTGAATTATAACTAAAATGTAAATATATCAGAGCTTCTATTTTTTAACACCAGATGGAAGATACATATTGTTGTTGGATCGAAAACAAAAGCATATTAGATTTGGCCAAACGATATATTTCAAAAACTTTTTCCGAAATCAAAACGCAGCGGAAGCATAATAACTAAATCAACATGTTTAATCCATACATGATACAGTATTAGAAAAATAAATAGCATAAAAGTAAGATTGAAATATTACCGACTGCTTTGCTATTATATCCTCTCTTTTTTGTTGTATCCTCAACCAATCCAATCTACCTCTTGTTCTCCTTGTTCTCCTTTGACAACTTGGTTAACAAGACCATTTGGTAGAAAATGAGAAGAAATATTGAGGTTTTCCCTAGTTGTTGAAAGAACTAAAATGAGACTCTTCTCATTACCAATTTTGGCAAAGGAAGAATGAGAGGTCACTTTTGCACCACTTCATTCTCTTAATCAAAAATGAAAGAGAGAGCCATAAATGAAACATTCACATTTGTTTAATATGGGTAGATGAAAAGGGAAAAAATGATACTCTTATTTTCGGTTGCAAGATGAAAGAAGGAAGAGAGAGCATCAAATGCATTTACTCCTTTAATCAAAAGAATGCTAAAATGTTGATATGTTGTTCTACATGCCAATTTTAAATGACAACCATTAACCATGTAATGAGGACACCATTAAACCATTTAATGATGATGAAGCATGACAAAAACCCATCTTATATTTAGCAATTCAATGCTAAATGAGCAGCTGTCTATTTAGCTATAAAACAAAAAACTACATCATTGTAGTTTTCGATTTTTGCCTTCCTTTTTTTGTCCTTACAAATCTTGTTTTAATTGAATTAATCTAATTAATTAAATCAAACCAAAATCTAGCCCAATATTAAATGTTTACTTTGGGCTTCTAATTAACACTTAATTAGAGTAAGCTCATCATTTAATCATAGGCTTAAAACCTAATTTAATTAAGTCTTAATTAAATTGTTCCAGTCTTATCATTCTGAATCTAATTCGGTCCTTTCCTTCTTTCTTATTTCTGGACTTGTATGTGAATTTTGAACCTAGGCAACGTATGGTAGATTTGAATTCCAATTGGATGCCAATATGCTTAGGTATTTAATAAATGGCATTGTTTTGAACAACTATGCATTTGGAGTCAAAAAAGATGGCTTTTATTTTATGAGAAATTTTTTTGAAATTTACATATGCATAATCGAGTTATGCATGCTATATGTTTTTGTTCTCTTTTGGCTTAGAGGCATGGCACGGTTTCATTTTATCGGTTGCATCGATAAATAAAGACACGGTGCCTTATTTGATTTTTGTACTTAATTTTTGTATATTGTTTTTGTGATTGGTAAGGAAACGATTGGCCAATCGTGTGCTAGGCACAACTGATTAAGCGACCTCCATATCCTTGACACTGGTACATTAGGTCGAGTCACCATATTAACACATTTCTACGAAACTTGTGAGTGATTCCATACCTAAGGTCTAGACATGTTGGGACCCGATCTCGGAACCGGACCCCAACCGGAAGAACATAAAACGAAACGAAGGAAAACAGAAACAGAAGCAAAAGCGAAACAACTTTAACGAAGCGGAAACACGAAAAGCGGAAGACGAAGAACAAAGATCGGAATGTTAAGTCAAAATGACTTTACGTATTAAATAAATTTTGATGATGAACAAACAAAAAGATAAAAGAAGAAAAGCAGA
>JAOSBM010000005.1:23877565-23888694 GCA_027568955.1 Erythroxylum tenue | reverse complement strand
AATGGCATTATTTGAGGATTGTGTTTAGCTTGTCTTAGCTTGATAGATGTGATGCGTATGAATGAATGTTTAGCTTCCGCAGTTTTTTTCTTTTGTTTGTCTCGACGAATCACCCTGGGTTCAACCTTGGGTAGGGGTTGGGACTCGGGCCCAACGGTCTTCGTTTTCTAACTCCGTACTGTAGAGGTTGGGTTTCGAGTAACGGGATCCAACATATACTTATGAGTTTGAAGAAGATCGTCAAATTACTACTTGATTTTATAGTGAAACACTTAAGTTGGATACTTAGGGACTGGACGTAGGCTTGGGTTGTAAGCCAAACCAATATAAATCTACTGCGTCCTTCTTCTCACTCTCACCTTATTTATTATATTTCTGTATTATATTGTGTGTGTGTGTGTGTGTGTGTGTGTTTGTGTGTGTGTTCATTTCAGCAAGAGGCTCCTTCACTTTTATAATAAGTCCCTTCTATTTTCAACCTGTTGACGATTTCTTTCATTTTAATAGGCACCTTCCTTTTTTATTGTTTTCAACAGGATTTATACTTTAGCAGGCTCTTGTCATTTAACAGGCTACTATCGTCTGACAGGCTCCTATTGTTTTAATTTTTAACAGGCCCCTGTCTTTATACTAATTAAAAGTAACTTGTGAAAAAAAATTTAAGTCATGCACAATTCATCCCCTCTTGCGAGTGTTTACTTTATCATTTGGTATTAGAGTGAGGTTTCACTTTTTTTTTGTTTTACAACATGTGATAGATCAATGCAAACACCTTGAGAAGTTTTGAAGGACAATCCATTTCAAAGCCTCCTTACTTCAATGGAGAAAAACTACTCATACTGGAAAGAGAGAATGACCATATATCTCAAATCTGTAGATATCGAAGTATGACAAGCAATTAGAGTTGGAGCTACAATTCCCAATTCTGATAACGTAAAAGTATAGGTTGATGCTAATAGGAGAAATGCATAATTCAATGGTAAGGTAAAACATCACTTGATATGTGCATTGTCTCCAGAAGAATATGAAAAGATATCCTATTACTCTACAAAAGAATAATGTGGGACAAACTATAAGTCACGTTTGTAGGAACAAATGAGGTAAAGAAGCATAGAATAAGTCTTTTAGTGTATCAATATGAAACTAAGGATGCAAGTGAGGCAACGATTAGTTAAAGAAATTGACTATTTAAGAAAGGGCAATAACATTTGTGAAGCAACGAGTATACACAGACTTTAAAAACATTTGAGCAGTATCTATATTCTTAAGAGTCATATTATTCTTATTGTGCCTTAGAAAGTGAAATCACTTTATCAAGAGAGAAATGGTTTTTGATTCTACATTCTATTTTATGTGAGCTTTTAGAAGCTTGTTATACAATTTAGGTGTGGAAGGTTATAGAACCTTGAAAAATATATACTTATGAGTTTGAAGAAGATCGTCAAATTACTACTTGATTTTATAGTGAAACACTTAAGTTGGATACTTAGGGAGTGGACGTAGGCTTGGGTTATAAGCCAAACCAATATAAATCTACTGCGTCCTTCTTCTCTCTCTCACCTTATTTATTATATTTCTGTATTATATTGTGTGTGTGTGTGTGTGTGTGTGTGTGTGTGTGTGTGTGTGTGTGTGTGTGTGTGTGTGTGTGTGTTCATTTCAGTAAGAGGCTCCTTCACTTTTATAATAAGTTCCTTCTATTTTCAAGCTATTGACGATTTCTTTCATTTTAATAGGCACCTTCCTTTTTTATTGTTTTCAACAGGATTTATACTTTAGCAAGCTCTTGTCATTTAACAGGCTACTATAGTCTAATAGGCTACTATCGTCTGACAGGCTCCTATTGTTTTAATTTTTAACAGGACCCTGTCTTTATACTAATTAAAAGTAACTTGTGAAAAAAAATTTAAGTCACACACAATTCATCCCCTCTTGCGTGTGCTTACTTTATCATTTGGTATTAGAGTGAGGATTCACTTTTTTTTTGTTTTACAACATGTGATAGATCAATGCAAACACCTTGAGAAGTTTTGAAGGACAATCCATTTCAAAGCCTCCTTACTTCAATGGAGAAAAACTACTCATACTGGAAAGAGAGAATGACCATATATCTCAAATCTGTAGATATCGAAGTATGACAAGCAATTAGAGTTGGAGCTACAATTCCCAATTCTGATAACGTAAAAGTATAGGTTGATGCTAATAGGAGAAATGCATAATTCAATGGTAAGGTAAAACATCACTTGATATGTGCATTGTCTCCAGAAGAATATGAAAAGATATCCTATTACTCTACAAAAGAATAAATGTGGGACAAACTATAAGTCACGTTTGTAGGAACAAATGAGGTAAAGAAGCGTAGAATAAGTCTTTTAGTGCATCAATATGAAACTAAGGATGCAAGTGAGGTAACGATTAGTTAAAGAAATTGACTATTTAAGAAAGGTCAATAACATTTGTGAAGCAATGAGCATAGACAGACTTTCGAAACATTTGAGCAGCATCTATATTCTTAAGAGTCATATTATTCTTATTGTGCCTTAGAAAATGAAATCACTTTGTCAAGAGAAAAATTGTTTTTGATTCTACATTCTATTTTTATGTGAGCTTTTAGAAGCTTGTTATACACTTCAAGTGTGGAGGGTTAGAGAACCTTGAAAAATATATACTTATGAGTTTGAAGAGGATCGTAAAATTACTACTTGATTTTATAGTGAAACACTCAAGTTGGATACTTGGGGAGTAGACGTAGGCTTGGGTTGTAAGCCGAAACAATATAAATCTACTGCGTCCTTCTTCTCTCTCTCACCTTGTTTATTATATTTCTGTATTATATTGTGTGTGTGAGTGTGAGTGTGTGTGTGCGTGTTCATTTCAGCAAGAGACTCCTTCACTTTTATAATAAGTCCCTTCTGTTTTCAACCTGCTGACAATTTCCTTCATTTTAATAGGCACCTTCCTTTTTTATTATTTTCAACAGGATTTATACTTTAGCAGGCTCTTGTCATTTAACAGGCTACTATCGTCTAATAGGCTACTATCGTCTGACAGGCTCCTATTGTTTTAATTTTTAACAGGCCCCTGTCTTTATACTAATTCAAAGTAACTTGTGAAATTTTTTTTAAGTCACACACAATTCATCTCCTCTTGCGTGAGTTTACTTTATCATTTACTATTAGAGTGAGGTTTCACTTTTTTTTTTACAACATGTGACAGATCATGGAAAACACCTTGAGAAGTTTTGAAGGATAAACCATTTCAAAGCCTCCTTACTACAATGGAAAAAACTACTCGTACTGGAAAGAGAGAATGATCATATATCTTAAATCTGTAGATATCGAAGTATGATAAGCAAGTACAGTTGGAGCTACAATTCCCAATTCTGATAACGTAAAAGTATAGGCTGATGCTAATAGGAGAAATGCATAATTCAATGGTAAGGTAAAACATCACCTGATATGTGCGTTGTCTCCAGAAGAATATAAAATGATATCCTATTTCTCTACAAAAAAAATAAATGTGGGACAAACTATAAGTCACGTTTGTAAAACAAATGAGGTAAAGAAGTATAGAATAAGTCTTTTAATGCATCAATATGAAACTATTGCCATTAAACAGGGAGAGACCATAGATGAATTCTTTCAATGTTGTAACAACATCATCACGGCCTTAAAGAATTTGGTAAAGATATATCAATGGAGACCTTAGGTGACAGCTCTAGAAACAACAAAGGATCTAGACACTATTTCACTCAGCTAGTTACGAAGAAACCTAATGATCCATGAAACCGAGCCTAGGCGAGATGAAGGATCCTTTTACATAAAAGGAATGGCACTCAAAACAGCTTATGAATCAAACGATGATGAAAGTGACACTAAGTTGCAAATAGATGGAGATGACGAGTTCAATTTTATGGTCAGAAAATGTGCCCACTTCTATAAATAGAAGTTGATGAAGAAAAGAGAAGGAAACAAAAAAGCTAGAAACATCATGTTCCTATCAGAAGGCAATAGCAGCAATAACAATATATAAAACAATCAAATCATATGCTATCACTGCAAGAATTTTTGGACACACAAGACTATAATTTCCTCTTCTTCAAAAGGACAAGTCAGAAAATAGAAAGTCTAGAAAGCAAGCGATGACTGCAACCTAGCCAGATGAGGATTCTGAAAATTTTGAACAAGAAGATCCAAAAGAAGTCAGTATTTTTTCCTTCATGGTTAAATCAGGAGACGATGAGGTATATTGTTTTGACTATGATATTGAAGTTAATGAATTTAAAATTCATATCATAAATTGTATGATCAGTATAAGAGGTTGACAGTGAAGTGTTTCAAAGAAGTTGAGAAGTCCAAGAGTAATGAGGCATCTCTAAAGAGTAAGATTAAATCATTAGAATCTGTGAATGAAAATTTGGTGACCAAGAATATGTCTCTTGAGGTTGACTATAATAAAAAGGTTTTTGACAAGGAAGTTATGGAAGAAAGAGTAGCTAAGTTGGAAAATACGCTACTAAAAATGATTATGATAAGGTAAGACAATTAAAAGAAAAAGTTATCGCCTTGGAGCGTGAAATGGAGAAAAGTGTTAGAAAGATCTTATCTATAGAAAAAGATCTAGAAAATTTCATTAATGAAAGAAAGAATCTGATGCATTGCTTGGTAGTGGTAAATGCATTTTTGGTAAGGCCGGTATATGATACAATGAAAATAACATTATCATGCCATACAAAAACTTTTTTTGTTAAATCCAGCAGCAACTATAGCCAAAACAACAGGAACCTGTTAAGTGGAAAAAATCATAACAACTATTGTTCACTGTTCTATCTGATTACTATGGTAAACATGGTCACATTAGTCATTCTTGTAATTTTCATAAAAAGAAAATATCTCATTTCTATGTTTGGAGACTGAATGTCTAAGAACAAGATAATCGTTCAAGAACAACTTTGTTGCTCTCATCTGACAAATAGAACCAAAGATAGTTGAAGAGGCACTTACTGATGAAAACTGGGTTTCAGCCATGAAAGACAAACTGAATCAATTTGATAAAAAGAAAAGTCTAGAATCTAGTACCTCGCCCTCAAAACAAGTCAATCATTGGGACTTAGTGGGTGTTTCGAAACAAACTTCACGAAAATGATAAAATGGTAAGAAATAAAGCTAGACTTGTTGCTCAAGGTTACAACCAACAGGAAGGTATTGATTTTGATGAAACTTATACACCTGTTGCTAGATTGGAATCGATTATAATTTTACTTGCCTTTGTATGATATAGAACTTCAAATTGATCCAAATGGATGTTAAAAGTGCATTCTTAAATAGTTACATTAACGAAGAAGTATTTGTTAAGCATCCCCCAGGTTTTGAAGATGAAAACCATCCAGATTACATGATGAAGTTAACCAATGCTCTGTATGGTTTAAAGCTGGCTCATCAAGCATAATATGAGAGGTTAAGTAACTTTCTGCTTGAGAATAACTTTGAAAGAGGAAAGGTCGATAAAACCTTATTTACTAAGAGAATGGAGAATAATTTATTCATAGTGCAAATATATGTTGATGACATAATATTTGGTGCTACTAATCCATCCTTCTGTGAAGAATTCTCAGCATTAATGTAGGGGGAGTTTGAAATAAGCATGATGAGAGAACTACCATTCTTTCTTGGATTACAAATCAGACAAACAGAAAAAGAAATCTTCATTAGCCAAGACAAATAAATAAAGGAATTCATCAAGAAATATCATTTTGAGAATGTCAAACTGATGGGTACTCCCATCTACTTGATAAAGACGAAGAAGGTAAAGCTATAGATGAGACAAAGTATAGAGGAATGATTGGATCACTGATATATCTTACAAGCTTAAGACCGGACATTATGCTTAGTGTGTGTCTTCACGCACGCTTTCAATCAAATCCAAAAGAAAGCCACCTTTAAGCAGTTAAAAAAATCTTTCGATATCTCCACGAAACTATAGATTTTAGACTATAGTATCCAAAAATTGATTCATTTAACATAGTGGGCTATTGTGATGCAGATTATGCAGGTGATAAAGTCGATCGAAAAAGCACTAATGATCATTGTTAATTTCGTAGAGGATGTTTGGTATCTTGGTTCTCTAAGAAGCAAAATTGCACAACACTTTCGACGATTGAAGTGGAATACATAGCAGCTGCTAGCTGTTGTGCTCAAATCTTATGGATGAAGCATCAATTATATGATTTTTCTCATACTCCTATATTATGTGATAATACGAGTGTTATAAATCTTTTTAAATATCCTGTGCATCATTCTAGAACTAAGCATATTGAAATCAAACATCATTTTCTTAGAGATCATGTTTTAGAAGTAACCATTGATCTTTTCCATGTTAATATCGAGAATCAAGTAGCTGACATTTTCACCAAGCCACTCCCTAAGGATAGATTTTGTGTGTTAAGAAAAGAGCTTGGTATGTGCAAATTCGTTGATATTATTTCTGCATAAATATTCTCTACTACTTGTCTTTTCCTGCCTTTCTTTTAGCAAGCTCCTTCTATTCCGATTCTTTAGAAACTCTCTCTTCGTTTAGTAGGCCCCTTCTATTTTAGAAGGCTCCTTCGTTTTTTAAGGCTTCTCTCGAGTTGACATTCTAAGTGACACGTGTCCTAAAAATAGGAAGCCAATAATGGCGATGTTTAAACCTTTTTCGAAAATATGCGTGCAGTCTGACAAATCTAACGACGTGTCTGTCAGAAGATACATAACTAATTACGCTTCTTCTTCTGGCCTATACGTCTACTCATCCTCTCACGAGATCAACGCTTATGAATCATTTAGTATATACCCTAAGCAAACTTCTCTCGTCTTCTCTGTTTTCTCTCTGCTCCCTAACTCTTTGCATTGCCTCTTGTTTGCTCTCTCAAACTTCACCAAGCTCACCTACAATGGCAAGAACAAAATCAAAAGGACAAAAGAAATTTTTGGCCTCAACTTCTAGCCATGGCCAAACACCTCGTCATAAACAAACCTTTACTTCTGATTCCTCGTCTTTGTCTCCCATAGTAGGTCCTCTGGACACTACTACCGAACCTGTCGTTGTCTCTTTAAAGCTCCAAGCTTCATAAATATCCAGTCAGGAGACCCCAAAATGTATGAAAAGGAAGATTGTTGCTATGTTGTCTCTAGATTATCCTGATTCCTCTTCAGATGACAAAGAAGAAACAATCGAAAAACAATATGCTTCTGACTCAAAAGAAGAAGAAGAAGAAGAAAGAAAAGAAAAGGGAGAAGAAAAGAAAGAAGAAAGTGAAGAAGAAGAAGAGATTTTTAGTAAAGGGGAGTTACTAAAAAATGTGAGATTCCATTTACCTATTCTCTGCCTACCCATTCCTACTCCAAAAACTTCTAAAATTCCTAAACCTGATGCTAAAGAGAAGAAAATGCCTAAAGTGTACTGGGCAATTAATGATGATAGTTCAGATGAAGAACCTTCTCGGTTGGAAAGAATATCACAGACTAGAGGAAATTTTACAAAACAAGCTCCACAAAAAGAAACTACTGAGGTAGAAGATAACGAAAAAGAATCAAAGAAAAGAAAAAGGGAAGAAATAAGAAAATTCAAAGAGCCTTTGGTTGAAGAAAATATTAAAGATGTCATTACAAGGAATGAGTTATTTCTCAAAGAGGCATTATTCGAATAAATACAAATCATTAAGGCCAAAAAAACAAAATCGAAGAAACTAACAATTCTTCAGAAGGGAGAAGCTTCAGCACCAGTGAAATTTTTCCAGTCAATAGAGGCTGAAGCAAGATACAAGATGCGCTACAAGAAGAGAAAGGTGGTAGTTGGACGCTTCTTGCCTCCCCATCTATTCGATGATATAGGTATTCCCATCACTCCCTATTTTCTTGTTGTTGGTTGAGAGAATTTCTTAAACCTGGATGAAATTGTGTGTGATGAATTGGTCAAATGTTTTTACATATATACGAGAAAGGAAGAAATTGATGGGAACTTGGCAGTCATCTGTTAGGTACGCGATTGCGAGATTCTAGTTACAGAAGAAATCTAAGGAAACATTCTGACTGTAGTTCCTGAAGGTAGGACCGACCTTCCTTGGCATAAGTGGGACATTGCTGACATTGACCTGGGAGAAGTAATAAACTTCATTTGTATGAATACTAAAAATGCTCATGAAGAGAGACCCTGGTGCAAACATTTGGACCTTCTACTAAGATGCCTCTATTTTGGCTACCTCCATTTTTCCAAAGAGTATTTCAGTAGAGAGGTGTAGTCTTTTAGACACGTATATGATTTACAATTTGTTAAAGGCAATAAGATGAATCTCCCGACAATGATCCTGAAGTTCATGTAGACAAGAGAAATCACAAGAACACAACTGGTGGTCTACCTTATGGAATGTTGTTGACTAAGATTTTTGCATATTTTCGAGTGTCGTTTGATAACCTGAATTGGTATAAACCAGCAAAATTTCATTATTCCACTCCTTACGAGTTTTGTTAGAAGATGAAGGACAACGTGTGGGTTGAAAAGAAGTTAGAAAGAGTTACAAGTACCTTGAATCCAACCACACAAAAGTCAACTCATGTTCTTCTCCAAAGCAGAAATGACCTGATCCTGCAACAACTGAGGGACATTCACTCTAATCAAGGTCAAATACGCAGACAAATTGATAGCCTCCAAAACTAAGTCATGGATTTACAAATTCTCTTTAGGAAGACTCCTCACTAACTATGTCAATTGATTGTTTAATCATATTTCATTCTTTTATTTCACTTCCTCCTTGTACTCCTCTATTATTTTTGATAATGACAAAGGGGGAGAGTTTATGTTGATATTTTTTTGCTACATATATGATGATATAATGCATATTTCTTAATGATGCTCAATGAATATTTCTTAATGCTACCTCGATTATATATATGACTGATTATGCTATTAAACTTTTGAAAATATGTGATATATAAATGATAAATTCCTTTCTTACGAGACAGACTCCTTCTAATTATGTCTGAACATTAAAAAGTTACAGGTATCTTTCGAAATCATTTTTTTTTTGGTAATTCAGAAAAAAAATCAAATTAATAAGCAAAAATATATACAAGAAGGTTCACAGACAAAGTCGCAAAAGGCTCGACCAGCGAAGCCTCAGGGCAAATCAAAATAAACTAAGGGACACCACAGCAAAGGGAGAAGTAACCCGAAATCCAAACAACAGCAACAGCAAGAAACCCAAGAAATAGAGCCAAAGAAAGTCCACACAAATAAGGTCCCAGGAGAGAACCTAGCTAAAACAATCCAACCAGTAGCTAGCAGTCCTAGGAGATACTAACATAATGAGAATGCTTATCCTTAGGCCCGAATTGGCCAAGAAAAATACTACCACTAATGAAGACCGGAGATACACCTCCCAGGGTAGGCAGGGCAAGCATGAACAATCCGAAGAAACCACGAAAGCAGTGTGCAATAAACCTGTAAAAAGAAAGAGAGAAATAACATAAAATAAAAGAAAATTACCTCCTCTCGGTGTTTAGGCTGAGAAGTTCCCTAACGTGGGAGATTATTCCTGAGAGCACACGCTCCTCAGCCAAGGCTTCATTCTTGAAAGTTCTGGCATTACGTTCAGTCCATAGGTGGTAGACAGTTGTGGAGAGCAGAAGAGGGAAGAGAGTGGTGACAAAAGCTCTGGAACTTGGAACAGTTAAGAACCAGGAAAAAATAGTGGAAAGGGTAGGGAGATTGAAGATGGGCAAGTTAAAATGGGAAAGGAAGTGGTCCCAGATTGCTTTAGAAAAAGGGCATTCAAGAAATAAGTGGTCTATGGATTCATTTGCAGAAAGACACAAGGAACAATGGGTAGGAGTGTAGAGGAAAGAAAGCTTATCCCGGGTAGGGAGCTTCTGCAGGAAAGCAAGCCATAAGGTAAAGGAGCAATGAGACCAGTTTGTACCAAGGAACGACCGGTAAGGGAGTACGCAAGAACTGGTAGGCTGACACATTGGTATAACACTTGGTAGGGCTAGCTAACCATTCTAGACAGTCAGGAAAGGAACTTTAGGGTGATAAGATGGAGGAACCAGATGGCAAAGAAAGTCAAGGGATACCGTACTCTAGCTCTAGGTACCATCATAGATTACATCTGAAACACATGCTGTAAGGGGAAGCTCCGATCCATTAATCTCCCTCGGTGTTGACAAGGACTGCAGAATACCACTAGGGTGTCAAGGATCCTGCCAGAAAAGGGTAGACATACCATCTCCAATCCTAAATCTAAATTGAGAACACAACTTGTCCCGGACTGTTAAAATCTTACGCCAACTCCACGAACTATTATAGGAAGGCTTTACACTCCAAAAATTATGCCTACGCAGAATTATAGTATGAACTCACTTCACCTAAAGAGCCTCCTTATCTGCAAACAAATACCAAATTCGTTTGCCTAACAGTACTTGATTCCAAGTAGTCAAGTGTTTAACACCTAGGCTGTAACATCCCGTTACCCATGTTAGGGCTAGAATTGTGAATTGTGAGATTTTTGTGAGAAATTAGTGTTAAGTCAAAATGACTTTACATAGTAAATACATTTTGATGATGAACAAACAAAAAGATAAATGAAAAGAAGACGGAATAAGAAAAGCAGACACAGACGGAATGAGAAAAGCAGACGCATAAGAAAAGCAGACACAGACGGAATGAGAAAGCAGACGGAAGCTATGTGTAGAAAAAGCAGACGTAAGTTATCCGAAGAAAAAGCAGACGCAAGCTTAAAAAGAAAAAGCAGACGCAAGCTATGCGGAGAAAAGCAGACAAAGCAGACGGAAGCTTAAGTGCAAAAAAAAAGCAGACGAAGCGCAAAAACAGACAAAGCGTAAAAATAGACGAAGTGGAAAAGCAGACGAAGCGAAAATCAGACGATACCAAAAGCAGACAAAGGAAGTCAAAGGTATCAATCTGTGGAAGTTACAAAGCGCAACTGCCTAACCGTTTCTTTCAAGAATCAAGAAGCAGTTATTCAAGAAGTAGTTGGAGACTCAACTATAAATAGAGAGTCGAAGTCGAAGACAAAGACTACTGAAAAATTTCCAAGTGATATTACGAAAAATCTTAGCGAGATTATTGAGCAA
>JAOSBM010000005.1:23865020-23877465 GCA_027568955.1 Erythroxylum tenue | reverse complement strand
TGTTCTCTAGTCCAAGCTATTCAGAATCATGGATCCTGACGACGGCATCCAACCTCAGCAAAATCTGGCTGAACCAATACTTATAGTAAGGCATTACATTTTTTTATGTAAGGATTGGCCCTTTATAACTAATTTGATACTTCTACTATCGAATAATAATATATTTCCTAAAAAACACAGATCAATTAATCTACTTGTCTGTTAAGCTTGTACCCAACCCTTTATGATTTGTTTCACTTTTTTCTATCCTGCAAGTTGACATTTCAAAGAAAATCTCTTTAGAATGAATTGATAAATATTGATAGTAATTTGAACCCCTCATAAATGATTATAGGAGACTTTAATAGCACTTTACACCAATTTTAGTATAAAGGAGGCAATCTCGACCTCAGAAACCAAAGTGATGAATTTAGATGTTGCATTAGTTAGATTGGTGTTATGGACATGAGATAAGAAGGAATGTTTTAAATTGGAGAAGCATATATTGTGGTAAATTGCTAATAAGGGGAAACTTGGATAAGGCTTAGGTTAATCATTTTGGTTATTATTCCTAAGTAGTAGTGCCTTATTTACCAACAATCTCACTTCTTATCACTCGCCCATCTAAGATCCATATTATTTGAAATAAGGAAGAAAAAAAAGGTGAAATTACTTTGAGTTTTAATAATCACCTAGTTAAATTAAAAGTGTTTGAAGAAGTTGTAAAAAAGGGTACGAAGGAGAATATCCAAAGCTTTAAAACTTACAAATGCATAAGAAAACTCAAAGATGTGAAAGAAGAATTAAAGAATCAAAATCAAAATCAAAATCAAACCAACATCGCCTATTATACTATCCAGGAAGCTAAATCTAATCTTAATAGGTACAAGGTAAGATTAACTAAGACCCTACAAATGACATGAAGAAAGAAGATGAAAATTAAACTTTAAAGAGTTATATTCAAACTTTGGAAGCTCGTAACTCATTGTTGAAACAAAAAAAATCAAGTATCATATATTTATAAGAAGGGAACAAATTTTTTTTCTATTTTAGTGTATTTACATTTTTAATAATTTAATAATAAAAATTAACACATTATTGTTATTATTTTGGAGGGTATCTTAACATGTTTTATTTATTACAATTTTTTTCCTAGATTGAATATTTAATATTTTTATATAATAACTTTGTTATGCTTTAGATAATTTTATTTATTATCGTGGATAATTATCATTTGATTAATGTAACATTTTGGTTGTATAAAATTTTTCATGTTTCGAATATAATTGAATATTATGAGTTTATCAACTTACCTCTTATATGCTAGGCATTCAAATATATTTTGTTGATATTTTATCCCAATATTCATAAATTTTTTCTACTAAGATTTATATGGGTAATAAAATTATCTTGTCGATGAGTTTATTATTTGGCAGGATGCTTAAATTGGTTAAGAGAATATATTGAATACTGTGAACTAACATAATTGTGCTATCCTATAGATGGTTGATTGATGTAATTGGTTGTGATATTTAAACTATTATTTTTATATGTGAAGGAGTCTATTTTTTATGCTTAATATACTAACATTCAATTATCACTTTTATGGATCTATTTAAGGAAGTTAAAGCAAGAGCAAATAACATGATCTTTTACTATATGCATATTAATGTTGCTTTTATATTTTTTCCTTAAATTTGAATAATCCTCAATTCTTTATCATTTTGAAGCTTAATGAGACCAATAATGAATCTTTCATGATGAACTTAATGAATATGAAATTAGATATAGCCTTAAGAAATGACTCTCATACTATATCCACTATTTAGCTTCTACTAGTGATAAAAAAGCTTTATGATGATTGAGAATATTTAAATTGGTGTTATTTGATGATTATAAGATATCAGATGGAGGACTTTATATATGATATTGTTCCAATGATTGAGAATTTTAAGGAATTTATACATTTGGCT
This sequence comes from Erythroxylum tenue, assembly GCA_027568955.1. Taxonomy (NCBI): domain Eukaryota; kingdom Viridiplantae; phylum Streptophyta; class Magnoliopsida; order Malpighiales; family Erythroxylaceae; genus Erythroxylum; species Erythroxylum tenue. Next base: position 23,875,513 of record JAOSBM010000005.1, on the reverse strand, counting down.
AAATTAAGCTCCTTAGTTTGAGTAATTAATTAATGAACAAAAAATAAGAATCTTTACTAATAAGGAACCAAATATTATCAATTTTCAAATTATAATTATGCATCCATCTCATCTGTAACGATTCCTTATCAACAAAGGTTCTCCAAAGCCTTTTAGCCATCAACATCTTATTGGTAATGCTTATGGAATAATCCTTAAGCCTCCTTCATCTATAGGTTTGCATAACTCTGACCACTTAACTTTAACATTAACTTTGTTTACATTTATTTTACCCCACAAGGACTTCCTCATCAAACCTTCAATAGTCTTAATAAGTCCTTTAAGAAGGAATGCATGAGTACTTTAATAAACATGCACAGAATTCAAGATGAATTTAATAAATTAAATTTTACCTTCAAACGATAACTCTCTACTGATCCAACTCCCCAATCTTTTTTATATGTTTTCTATAAAGGCAAACATTCTTTGAATTGCAATATTCTTATCACTAGTAGTAAACCTAAGTATAATACAGGCAATAGCTTGATAGCCATTCTAGTAAATGCTCTAAGCCTTTTAAAATGTTACATTACTCTAGTAGCAATAGTAATATGACTTATGTTGTAGTTTTTGTCAAGGAAAAAATGTCATTGAACTTCTTTAATGACTTCATCTTCAAAATTTGAATAGATTTTATATCAACCCTAGAGAAGAGCAATAAATCATCTGTAAAGCACAAACTAGTTAGTTTAATCCTCTTGCACTTGCTATGGTACTTGAAGTTGGCATTCCTTTTGATGTTGTGATTTAAGAGCAAGGTTAGAGCTTATATAAAAAGTATGAATAAATAAGGAGAAAGGAGGTCTTTTTATCTAATAACCTTGGCACCTTTAAAACGATTAATAGGCAACTCATTAACCAGCACACTATAAAAAGTAGAGGAGATACAAACTACTATCTACTTCCTGAAAATAAGAGGAAAACTAAACACCTTAAGCAAGTTAAGAATGAACTCCCAACCATTACTATCCAAAGATCTGTTGAAGTAAACTTTGATGGCATAATTATGAGATGACTTCTTTTTAGAATGACCTTTCAAAAGCACTTAAGCAATAAGGATGTTGTCTCCAATTTTCCTACCTTTAAGGAAAGAACCCTGACTATTAGTGGTAGCTGATTGAAATGCCCCTCTCAATCTATTAGCTAAGATCTTTGCTATGATTTTGTAGAGGAAATTAGTTCATGCAAATAAGCATGCAATCACCAAAATAAGAGGGATCATAGATCTTAGGAGCAAGTTATAAAAAGGTCTTATTGATTTTTTTAAGAGGATAATATTAATGTAAAACTCCTTTACTGCTTGTTTTACCATTGGCCCAACTTGTTGCTAAGCTTTATGGGAAAAAATTCATTGAGCACATTTGGCCTTGGGGCCTTTTTCTCATTTATTTATAATACCACCTTACCAATTTCCTTATCATCAACTTGCTTAATAAGCATTTATCTATCGTCCTGTCCAATCCAATGAAGCCCTTTAAAAACTCAACTGAAGATGAACTAGAAGAGATAAAACCAACAGAATTTTTACAAAAATGCCAAAGCTTCATCTAAGAGATCATCTTTGCTGAAAATCAAAGGACCATTATAAGACACAATAGAGCCAATTTTTATGATATTCTTCCTTACCATGATTGAATTAAAACCATCCTTTAACCAATTAATCTTGGACCTTTGCTTTAGAAGTGAAACTTGTTCCTCTACCTTAGTTAAGTAGCACATCAAAGTAATCCTCTCTGCTATTAGTAGCTCACCACTTCTCGGATTATCCAAGAGGCTTTATTGAATCCTTGAAAGCCTTTTTTTAGTTTCATTTATAGCTAAAATAGAATTAGGTCCCTTTTTTCATTTAAGGACTTTAGCTCTTTCTTAATATTCTTAAGCTTTTAGACACATATGAATTACTTAGAGCCATGAACATCAATTGGCAAACCTCTATCAACTACCTCCTGAGATCCATCATCGAAAGCAAGGTGATTATTAAATCTAAAAGGAGTTCTTTTACATACCTTCTAGAATAGATTCCTAACCTAAATAAGGGAATGATCTAAGAAAAGTGGATCCATAAATCTTGCTTCTCTTTTGGGGAACGTAGAGAGCTATGCAAGATTAACCAAGTCTTTATCCAATTTTCTAGAAGCAAGAATCTTCCTTATTGGTTATTGCTCCAAGTGAATCTATTTCCCTTATATCTCAGATCTTTAATAAACAAGTCTTCCACACACTCCATAAAATTAGCAGTATAATTTCTAAGGATGAAATTTCCTTTAAGTTCAAATCTATAAAGAGTTGTATTACAATCTCCATATACTAGTCACGAGGAGATCAACTTGATTCTTAATTAAACCCTCCCATAAGATCCTCCTCTGAAAATTGAAGTTAGAACCATATATAATAGAGACATAACATTTACTTTTCTCATTCAAGAATTGAACTAGAACATGCATAGCTTGGTTAGAAGACCATAATTTTTCCATATTAGCATAAATAAAGTTATAGGCCAAAACTATTCACCCATTAAAGTGATAATGATTTGAAATAACTTTCCAATTTGCATCCTAAATCCTTATATTATTTATATTTTTAAATCTAATCTTTGTAAGAGTTATGGATGTTACAAAGTGATAAAATCTCCTAAAGCTTGAAGTGGTTTAAGGTAACTGAATCAATAAACATTCTATATAATAAAGGCCATATAAGAATGGATTTACCTTTGGATATCTTACTCCTATTTCTTCTCCCCAATTTTACATTCTTAGAGCTTTGAAATCCATATTTATTAACTTTTGTAGAGGCATTACCCTTTAGGTCCAATACAACTCCATTTTTTGTTTCATATAATAGCTTTCCATGTAAAATATCTTCCTCTTTTCCCACCTATTAAGCATAAGTAATCCCATTTCCATTTCTTCCAATCACAGTATCTTCTAATTCTCTATTTTGCTCCTCCAGTTTATTTATAATGTCATTCAACACACCCTAATCATTAGGAGAGTTTGGAGCCTCATCCCAAGCCAAGTTAATAATATTTTCATTAACAACCTCCTAAAATTTCAAATGAGACACATCTTTAATGAGTTGGTGGTTTTGCACCTTATTATTTATCATTTGATTATTCTCTTGCTCCATTTCCACATCACATGCCTCTATATCTTTAGTAGCTCAAAATAATCACCATTTTAGAAGGTTTTTCTTGTAGCTTTCCATTGCTTCCCTTACATCTTAAGAGTAGGTTTTTAACTATATATAACTAAGATAGTATCCTTATAAAGAGAGTTATTTTGTCCTAGGCTTATGATATGAATAGAGTTGAGTAGCTCCTTTGTCAACTCCACACCAACACACACTCTCGAAAAAAAAATCTCCTTTTCTAAGTTGTGTGCTCATCCATGCACAATAACTTGCCAATCTAGTTAGCTAACATGCTTAAACCTTTTGTGGTCTAGTACTCTAGAGGACATTATGTAAATTCACCCATATTGGAATGATTTCTTAATTAATCAGTCTTAAATTAATGCCAAAATTCTATTTTTGCAGGAATATTGGGAACTGTCTAAGATTCCAAGGCCCCTCTTCTATCACTTTTAATGCATCGTTTTGAGATAGAAATGAGAAGATTAGCTTATTGTCTTTAGTGAGTAAAACATTCATCATCCTTTTATTCTTCCAGTCCTTGTAAACCCAGCTTAAGATTATAGGAAATGGAGGGAGAAATCCCATAAAGAATCTAATGGGGGAAGACTCCCATGTAACAGCTCTAACTTTAAGTATTTTTTATCTCAAGAGCAACTATAAATCTACCTTCTATCTCCTAAGGAGGACAATGGTGTAAAGAGAGGTTTATTGCATCTCTATGTACCTGTTCCAACTCATCTGAGAGGAGGGAGCATATGAAGGACCACGTTTATTTTCATGTTTACGATGGAGGTTGTGAAGAGGAGAGGTGGAGGGCAAAGGAGGGAATCCACTAGAGGAGGAGCCTGCATACTTTTCTTAGCTGACATACTTTGAAAGGTTAAATCTAATTTAGACAAAAAGTTCAAATGGTAGTTACCTTAAATGGTAGTAAGCTATTTAGGCCAGAAAAGAAAGTTTTTTGCAAATTAAAGTACCCTTCCAATAATGGGAGGGGAGCATATAGAGCTAAGGAGGAGTGTTGAGGAGGAGTCCAAAGTTGAACCCATATAGAAATTAGCTTTTAAGAACACTTTGAACCATCAATTTCCAAGACTCCAAATTATTATAAAGTATCAAAATTTGAATATGATAAAATTCAGTATTCAAAACTATTTCAAACGTTCTCTAAAGTTCATTCGAAGATCAATATTTTTTAAAATCCAAAATAAATTTTCTCTTTGTTATAAAAGGATTTCATCCTTTAATTACTCAATTCATTTTATTGACTCCTTTAATTATTTGATCATTTCATTGAAATTAATTTCTCACATATTACTTGAATATTTAAGAAATTATCTTCCTAATATCAAAATAAAATATTAAAATAACATGATTTGGAAGCTTAATTTTGTGATTTGGGTAATCAAATCTTGGTTTTGCTGGATTGGACGACGAAGCACATGAAAAATATCTATCTATAATTAGCATGTGAAATTTTATTAATTAGAACTGTAAATATTCGTCAATTTTTATGTTATATTGTAAAGAAAAGCGCAAACATTTACTACAATCATAGTTTTAGAAGACGATTAACGTAAGCCCCAAGCCTGTTCTTAGAGAGAAATTAGAGAAAGAGTAGTAATAATCATAAGGCAGCTTGACTAGCACGACCTATCAACTCCATTCAATTGAAACAAGGCTAGTAGAACCCTATTCAAACCTTTGGTTTCTGATTTGTTATTCCGAACCCATCTTCTATGTCATAGATCTTCTCTGATCTTCGAAGATTTGGTTGCAGCTTTCTGACGATTTGCTAAAAATTGGTTTTGAAAAAGGTCTTGTCCTTTGACAAGTTTTCTCTGTCTTGTTTTTTGACAAGCTTTTTCGATCTTTTCCCTCTCTATTTTTTCTCTCCTATTTGCTGTTGCTTTTATGGAGTCTACAAAGGTAAATTTTCTTAATAGAGAATGTCATTAACTGACCATTGAAGACTCGGAGGAAGAAGGGGTGGTTATTGAAGCAGGGGATCTTGAAGGTGTGCTTGACATTCGCTGGAGTTTAGTGGGAAGCTTTTTAGCGAAGAAACTAGTTCATGCGTAGTTGATGAAGGATACATTAGCATCACTGTGGCGACCTGTTATGGGTGTTTATGTTAAGGATCTTGATCCTAATAGATTTATCTTTCAGTTTTTTCATGAACGGGATATGCAAAGGGTAATTGATGATGGACCATGGACGTTTGACAATCAGCTGTTACTAATTAAAAATTTTTGTTCTACTGATCAACCGAAAATTATTGTTTTGCATAAGGATGATTTTTGGGTGCAGGTTCACAAACTTCTAGTTGGCTTTATGTCTGAATAAGTGGCCCAAACAATCGGAAGTTTCATTGGTGATTTTGTTAAGTCTAATCCGAACAATTTTACCGGCATTTGGCATAATTATATGAGAATTCGAGTTGCAATGGATATTAACTAGGCCATCAAGCATGAGATGAAGATTAAGCGATAAGGTGGTGAGTGGGTCACTCTGGCTTTTAAGTATGAGAGATTACCTACTGTTTGTTTTGTTTGTGGCATGTTAGGCCATACTGAAAAATTCAGCAAGGTTGTTTACGAGTCAACTGAAAGAGATGTCCCAAGGAAGTTTGATGAATCCATCTGTGCTAATGTAAGACGATCACGACCGGCGATGGGTAGCCAGTGGCTTCGTGAAATGCCATTGTGAATTCGAACTCTGGGGAGTATGGAGGAGACGATGGTAGAGGCGATGACAGTTGACAAAGCTGATTTTGGAAGGACCGACATTTATGGAAGCCATATGGCAAGTAGCGTTAACGATTTGGTGTTGAATGCCAAGATTGTAGTTGGTAGTGGGAAAGGAAAGGAGATCGTGGAGGATTCTAATGATAAGGAGAGGACTGCGACACTTATCAGGGCTGATGAAGGAATGGTTTTGTTGGACTTGAAATGAAGACATATGGTTGATAATCAGGGAATGGAGGAGGATGCGTCTAGGCCTGAGAATAGCCACATGATTCCTTTTCCTTTGGGTTTAAAAAATGTATTATTGGCGGGACCTATGGAACAGGCCCGCCAATCCTCATGAGTTGTATAAGCTGGAATTGACGTGGGATGGGTAACCTACGAGCAATTCGTAATCTTAGGGACATGGTTTTCGCTAAAAAACCCAAAATGCTTTTCCTTATAGAAACTCTATGTAGTAGGGAAAAGTTAGATCGTGTAAAAAACTTGCTGGGCTTTGAAGGCTTATTTTGTGTCGAGCCTGTAGGACAAAGTGGGGGACTAGCTTTGTTATGGAAGAGTAAAGATGATGCTCGTCTGCTAGGGTATTCTCGAAGACATATTGATGTCAAAATCTGTATCAAAAGGATGGAAGGTTGGCGACTTACGGGCTTTTATGGAGAACCAAACCGTACTAGAAGGGAGGAGGGCTGGAATTTGCTTCGAAATCTTGCCACTAAATCGACTTTGCCTTGGGTTTCTATTGAGGATTTCAATGATATTCTCCATCAATTAGAAAAGCGTAGAGGTAACCCTCAGCCAGATCGTCTCCTTCTGGGTTTTCAGGCTACTATTGTGGATAGCAATTTGGTTGATTTGGGAATGCATAGTTACGGGTTTACTTGATCTCATGGCAATGATGTTGAAGGTTTGATTGAGGAACGGTTAGATTGTGCTTTGGCTTGTTCAAGATGGATTCAGAAGTTCCCCTATTATAAGGTGATCAATTTGGATGTAACTTCTTCTGATCATTCTCCCATTTTTCTGGATCCTATGGTTGTTTCATTTCAAGTGGGCATTAAAAGATTCAAGTTTGAAAATTCTTGGTTAAGGGACTCCCAATTTCTCTCTGTGGTCGAAGAGGTCGAGCGCCAAAATAATGAACTTCCTTTGCGGGACAAGTTGAAAGTTTGCAGTGACACTCTGGCAAGGTGTAGGAAGGAGATAACAAGTCAATTCAAGGAGAAGCTCACTAATTTAAAGGCTGATATGAAACGACTCGTAAGGGAGAGGGTGGACTGTCTGAGGCTGATTTTCGACGGTTTCAAGAACAATATCACAAAACACTTCGACAGCAGGAAATCTTCTGGCGACAAAGATCTAAAATGTTGTGGCTTTAATATGGGGATTCCAATTCAAAACTGTTTCTTGCAGTTGCTTCTAAACGAAGGAGGAAAAATCATATCACTCAATTAAAAGATTCCACCGGAGTGACTAGGGATTGGAATTCTGGTTTGGTTGATATTGTTGTGGATTACTTTAAGGATCTTTTTATAGCAACTCAAGCAAGTACAGGTAATGTTGCTGCTACTCTTGTGCCAAAAGTTTCTAAAACGCATAATGATATTTTGTTAAAGCCTTATACGTCAGAGGAGGTAAAGTGTGCAGTTTTCAGTCTTCATCCTAATAAAGCTCCTAGCATGGATGGGATGAACGCGACATTCTACCAGAATTGTTGGAAAATTGTAGGGGAGGACGTAATTTGGGCCTGCCTTCATTTTTTTCATAACTGTTATCTGCCTGAAGATTTGAATAAGACAGCCATTGTTTTAATTCCAAAGAAGAGTTCGCCAGAGACTTTGGCAGATTTGAGGCCAATCGCTTTATGCAACACTTTGTATAAAGTAATAACGAAGATGATTGCCAATAGATTGAAGCAAATCCTCCCTGGTTTGATCTCGAAAAACCAAAGTGCTTTTGTTCCAAATAGACTTATATCTGATAATTTCCTTGTGGCTTACGAGATTAACCATTTTCTTAAAAGGAAGACTCAGGAGGCTGAAGGTAAAGTTGCTCTTAAGCTTGATATGAGAAAGGCGTATGATAGGATTGAGTGGCATTATTTAGAGAAAGTGCTAATCCATTTGGGTTTCCATATACAATGGGTTAGATTAGTCAAATTATGTGTTTGTTCTGCTCACTATTATGTGACTCATGCAGATAAATTGCTAGTGCCTATTTATCCTGAGCGAGGACTGAGACAGGGCGATCCTCTCTCGTCTTATTTGTTTATATTATGTGCGGAGGGGTTGTCATATATGATCCGATCATATGAGAGTAGAGGAGCTATTCATGGATGTAAGGTTGCTACAGGTGCTCCATCTGTCTCACATCTTTTCTTTGCTGACAATAGTTATATTTTCTTCTCTGCTAATCTTCAGGAGGATGAAGCTATTAAGGACATTTTACATACTTATGAACTGGATTCGGTCCAGCTCATGAACTTCAACAAGTCTTCTATTAGATTCAACTCCAACACCTCAAACTATCAGAGGAATGTAATTTCTTCCTATCTTTCTGTTGAATCAGGATCTATGGAAGCTGCTTATTTGGGTTTACCTTCTTTTATTGGGAGGGATAAGAAGGAAATTTTCTCCTTTATTGAGAAGAAGTTGTGGAAGCGGGTGCAAGGTTGGAATAGGGCATTTCTTTCTCAGGCTGGCAAAGAAGTTCTTCTGAAATCCATTGCTCAGTCTCTTCCTAACTATGCTATGACTGTGTTTTGATTACTGATGGGTGTGTGTAAGAAGGTTGAGACGGTGTTTAATTCTTTTTGGTGGGGTACGAATGTAAGACAAAAGCAAGGCATTCCTTGGATGGCGTGGGATAAAATGTGTTGGCCGAAACATCTAGGGGGCATGGGCTTTCGAACTTTTCATAATTTTAATATGGCCTTGCTTGGGAAACAATGTTGGAGATTGCCATTTGACAATTCCTCATTGGTTGCCAAAGTGCTTAAGGCTCGCTACTATCCTTGAAGCACTATATGGGATGCTAAAAGAGGTACTAATCCTAGCTATACTTGGAGTAGTATTTTTTCTAGCATTTCTTTTGTTAAAAAAGGATGTAGGAAGCGTGTTGGAAATGACAGTACCACTAGAGTTTGTTCTAACCCTTGGTTGCCAGATGAGGGGCATCCCTATGTCACTTCGACCCTTGATGATTCTTGGCTAAATCTTCGAGTTTCGGATTTGATCCTACATGACCTTAAACAATGGAATTTGTCATTAATTTCAGCTTTATTTAATGAGTAAGATAGAGATTTAATTCTCCAGATTCCTTTGAGTTTTAAACGAAGTATTGATGATTGGGTTTGGGTCATTGATAGAAAAGGGATATATTCGGTTAAAAGCTTTTAACATTTCATTCATACTGTTCCTCGGGGTTTGAATCAGGTGCTTCCCTCTCCTCTTTGGAAGAAGTTTTGGTCTTTGAAAATTCCTGCTAAGATGAAAATTTTCTTTTGTCATTCGCTACATGCTTGCTTACCGATTCGTGCTGTTCTTATACATAAAGGTGTGGATGTTTTGCCTTTGTGTTCTATTTGTGGTATTGGTCTGGAATTGTTTCACATATTTTATTTGAGTGCAGATGTGCTAGAGAGGTGTGGTCACATTCTCAATTGGGTTTATTTCATTCTAACTCTGTTGCGCTGCCTGCTTAGTTTTCATTTGTCGCACATACTTATACTGGTGATGATTTGTGTTTGGCTATTTTCATTTGTTGGGCTTTGTGGAAGAATAGGAATGATTTGGTTTGGCATGGCCTTAAGCATTCAGCTCAAGCTATTCTTTTTTCTTGCCAGATCGATGTTGAGGAATTGGATTATTGCTAGGAGACGCCAAACTGCAGCGTTAAGCAACGCCCTTTCTGCCCCTATTTTATGACAAAAAACCACTGGATGGCTACCTTAAAATCAACACAGATGCTACTATTTTCAAGGAGTCTAGAAAGACTGGTACTGGCTTCATTGTTCGCAATAGTAATGGCGATTGTATAGCTGCTGGTAGTAATATTTTTCCAGGGGTTTTAAATCCGTCTACAGTAGAAGCTATGGATATCCCTAAGGCTTTAAGCTGGGTTAAAAAGAAAAACTTACATTCTGTTATTATTGAATCTGATTCGCAATTGGTTATTCAGAGCTTTCTCTCAATTAGTCGCAATCGGTCCGATGTAGATTTGATTATTAATGATTGCTTATTTCTTTGTCATTCCATTAATGATATTTATTTTGGTTTTTGTAAAAGATCTTCGAACTGTGCAGCTCACTCTCTTGCGAGAAATGCTAGTTCTATGTCAGGTCTTGTTTATTGGGATTTATCTTTCCCTGTTTGTATTTCTTTAGCCTTAGCTGCTGACAATGGTTATTAATGAAGTTTCCTTCTTTGTTTTCAAAAAAAAACGTAAGCACACTAAAATTGCAAGTCAGCATATGTTGTTCTTAGGTTTAGCAGGCTATTATAGGCGGTTTGTGGAGGGCTTTTCAATAATAGCTGCTCCACTCACTAAGTTGACTAGGAAGAATCAGAAGTTTGA
>JAOSBM010000005.1:23846501-23862407 GCA_027568955.1 Erythroxylum tenue | reverse complement strand
TAAATTTTCTTCTTATTATTATTCTTTTTATTATTAATTATTATTATAAATTTTGTAATAACAATAATAATAATAATTATTATTAATTATTGCTATTTCTATTATTATTAATTATTATTATAAATTTTGTACTTATTATTATTATTATTATACAAAATTAATTTTCTTATTATTGATCCAATTAAAAAATTAAAAATATACTTCAAATAAATATTGATACAATTATAAAATAATCAACGAATTACATCTTTCTAATCATATTATACTGCATGGGCATTTTTGTCATTGACACTTTTTTTTGTTCTGTCCACTGCAACTAAACATTTTTCTGTCCTCGAGACGGAGACAGTTTTTCTGTTCTACTCATCGTAACCAAACACTTTATTGTATCCAATTTTTGTTATGTTCTGTCTCTAAATTTTTGTCTCATTTCGTCTCTGCATATTGGAGACGATAATCAAAGTTAGCATTAGAGTGGTTTGTGAGAAATCGGACCGTGGATAGTTTAACTAAGTCGAATTGGATACGATTTGATTTAACATAATAATTAATTTTAAATTAAAATTAAAATTTTCAAAAAATTTTATACATTTGAAAATTAATCTAATTTCTGAAATGTAATTCAATGTGAATTTCTGCTGAGTACTTACTCAGATCCCCACTCTCATAAAAAAAAAAGGTGAATAAATAATAACGATGCATTGTGGTATACAAATTAAAATTACAAATCAAATCTGACAGACTGTTGGTCAATTGGAACGCCATTGACGATCAAATTGTACACGTTTTTACCATATCCACCGTCTTCCAATTCTTCGAAGTATGGCTGAAGGCTCCACAAAAGTTGACGGTGAAGCTCCCCATCCACTTGCTTTGTCACCTTCAATGCTCTTTGTATCACATAATTCCCGTACCGATTCTTGGTTACTTGTAACAGTAAATTCTTATCAGTAGCAGAGTTTCGATTCCCCAAAAGATCATTCACTGCGATTCTCATCCCCAGTGACGATTTGATGATAATCTGTTCCACCACATGGCTCCCAACTTTCTGCATCGACAGACTTGCGTAGCGACCTCTGAGTATTAGACTGATCTTGTTGGTGAAGTCAGGACACTCCAAACTTAGTACCTTTTGGACAACATAATTCCCTGATTCATCCTGTGAAAGGGACACCGCATTGTCGCAGATTAAATTTAGGAGTTGATCTCTGTACCTGCCCCGTGCACCAACGATGAAGTTGTTCAACGATATGCATCCTCTCTTGTTTGTTGCCAAACTGAGACAGTGCCTAATGGCTGCCTCATAAATTGGTTGAATTTGATCTTCATCAAGCAGGCCGAGGCAGTGAGCGATTATGTACGACCCATTGCGATCAGTCATTATCTCATAAAACCCATCGCAGAGACTTGTGATTATGATCTTCAACATGGAAATTGACGAGTTATTGAGCTTTTGGATGATCTTTTTAATCAAACTCGACCCTGGTTTACTGACAGATGCATGGACAAAGAGTTGAAGATTCTGGGTTATGACATGGACTATAAGAGCTAGTTGTTGGTCATCGCACAAGTCGATTATCTCTGAAACGACTCTGCATTCGTATTCGTTATCCATGAGAATGATGATCAAGGGTGTTCCGTCGCTTGATGAAGTTGTTGTAAGCTTTTGCACGGTTATGTTTGTGAATTCTGGGTTCTTCTCCTTCAATAGGTTTACCATCATCTCTGACCAAACCAATTTGTTGGTTGATACAATAGAATCGAAGTCTTGCGGCTCAATTCTGAATCTGTTGTGTGCGACAGAATTTCCCCATCCAACAGCGTCTATTCTTTCAGGCACCAAACATTGCGGATTCGAAGCCAAAGTGTTGTCGTCGTTGCTCATATTGGGTGACAGAAGATTCTTTCAGATCAGATGATACAATTATTCCCATTAGCAATTTATAATGATCGTCAGTAATCAAAATCGTCAAGGGTTTTTGAGATCCGTGTCATCTTTGGATTTCAAGATGATTCCTATTACAATTTGGAATAGCAACTGGAAAGGAAAGACTATACCTGACGAATATTATCTAGAGTCTGTGATTCATTGGGGAGTTAGGATTATAGTCCAAAAAGCGGCGGTTCACTTGGAGAGGAATTCATAAATTAAGTGGACTTACATGGTCGCTTCCCTTGGACAAGAAGTTCGATATCAAGTTTAATTACCTACTCCATAACGGATTTCTTAATTAAGTTATATTGTTTCCTATATATATATATATATATATATATAAGGTTCAGGGCTCAGGTTTGTTTCGATTTTTATTTTTAGTTTTCAATTTTTGAAAAATGTATTTGTTTAAATTTTTTGGTTTATGTTTAAATTTTTGATTTTTTTTCTAATTTTCAAAAATTACAAGAACTATAAAAAATAGTTTTTTTTTCAGTTTCTGTAATTTGCATAATTTAATTTGATTTACTATCAACTAAATATTTATTGTTTAATTATTTAATACATTAATTATTAATAAGAATTATGAATAATTCAGTTTTATATTATGTTTAATTAACTACAATTAATTATTAATATGAATTAGGAATAATTTAATTTTACTTAATATTTTTATTTAATTTTTGTAAATTAAGGAAAATTAATTTCATACTTATTAATAAATATAACTAAATTTAAAATATCTTCAAAATACATAAACTTCAAATAAAATTTGATTCCATAAGTAAAATATATTTAAAATAGATTTTAAATTTTAAATAAAAATTTAATTTTAATGAAATAAAATAGTTTTATTAATAAATAATATATAAATATTAAAATAAATTTATTTAATTAAAAATAATTTATCTTTAAGTTTTGACTAATATGTAATTATTATCGGTGATAAAAATATAGCTACATTGATATTATCAACAAACAATTTTTTCATTTTATGTGAAAAATCACAACAAAAAAATAAAAATAGAACCAAACGACTCTTAGAAGGGAAAAACTACGTTAAAGAAAGGGATTAAAATTAATTGCTCCAATTGCCCTCCCATTTTGATTTCTCTTTCATATTTTTAACTTCGTGAAGCCTTGAGTTGACCAGTATTCGTGGTTAAAACTTGAAAGTGGTCTTCAAGAAGAAGTAATTCATTTAAAATTTTCAAACTAAAAGAAAATGTCTTTTGGTTAGTTTGAATATAATTTTTAGTTTCTTTATGGTAATCTTTTTTTTGATAAATTAAATATTTTGGATCGTTTTTGTATATCATGATGATTATTTCTAGTTTGTTAAATTTTATCTTTTAAGTTTTTTCCCTAAAAAATTAAATGGTAAATAATACTTTATTGTTGATTCCTAAATTATAATATTTGTTTGTTTAATCTAATATTTAGTACTTAAAAATAAAATTTAATCAGTAATCACTTGATTTTGAGAAGTAATATGATAGAATGAGAATTGAAGTATGACTTTCATTTATTGAAAAATTCCACCTACCATGGTGGTGTATGTTACTAAACATAGAAGTAATTATTTTGTAATATTTCATGAATCTTACAAACCTAAAACTTGTTATAAAATTAAACAAGTTTGAATGGTAAATTTCATTAAAAAAACCTGGCCTAAGATTAAAGAATTTGTTACTAAAGCAATCTTGGAACTTATGAGTAAGCTTTTAAAATTTATAAATAAAACATTCATTTTCTTGGTTGTTAAATGCTAGAATCCTAACTCTTTAAGTGATTTTTAGACTGATTTCGTGTTTTAACTTCTCATATAAAAATAGTAGGCAAATTCTTAGCTAAATGAATGAAGAAATCACTAGCACCCTAATCAACCCAACATTGGCGGCTTTCCTAGAGGGATGCTAGATAGGTGATAATATATTAATTTTTTTGTGAAAAAGGTATGAATAATTAAATTAAGCCATAAAAGATAGATAAGATATGAGTTCCAATACAAGACAACTTCCGATTACAAGGGAAAACTAACCACAAGCTAAATATAATCCAAATAGAAATAAAGAGTTACAAATAAGTTAAACTCGAATTGAGAAATTGAAGATCCAATCCCTTGTGTATGTAAATGCTAATATGTGTTATTATCCTTTGCATTAGAAGGATACCAAACTGTTGGTTAGTAAGATGCTTATCATGGAAAATTCGAGTATTTCTTTTATTTCACATAGCAATAACAAGAAATGGTAAGGATATGCAGAAACACCGTCATGCAGTGCCATTATGAAATCTCATATCAATGCACAAATCCTTAATCTGGCATACGTTCTGTGGAACTTCATTAAAATCAAGCATCTTTATAACAAAGCTTTCTAAGTGTTGAACACATAGTTGCACTTGAAGAATAAATGATTGAAAATTTTCTCATCCCTTTTACAGAGAATGCACCAATTAGCAAGGTGTGTGAATTTTGCAATTCTATTTAAGAGTTGGTAGTTTAATCAATATGGCTACCCATAAAATTATGGAAGCTCGAGTATGATGATAATCAAACAAAACCAGTTCTGTCTAAGTTAATGTTGGTAGGTTAACTACAATCACCTTTCTACAGGTCTGGTCAGTAAACCTTCCATTAACATTATTTTTCCATATATCATGATCCACATCCATATAAGTTCCTTCAATATACTAATATTGCAAGGACTTATTAAGAGATAATCCAAAAGAAATTGCCATCAAATTATGCTATAAAAGTGGATTCAAATAAAGCTTACGATTATATTAGTTGGTCCTTTATAAAACAGGTTGTAAGGCCCCAAACTATACCCTAGTTGAAATATTACATGTCTATGAAAGTAAAAGTGATCGGTGCTGAAATTTTAATATGACTGTGAATTGCATATGTCTTGAATCTATGGTCCATCAAACCATAATTAGTAACTTTAAATTAATTGTTACCATTAGAGAATTGATGAATGAAATGTACATTTAGACTAGGAAAATTGTCAAATGGTAAGACAAGTTGGTATATGGAAATTTGAATGACATTTGGCATGGAAAATTAGGTGACAAATGGCATGGTTAATAAATTGACAAGTGGCAACAATAAGTGAGTGACAAGTAGCCTAATATAATTGAGACATTTGGTGGTTTATATGGTGGACAAATGGGACATATGTAATGGTGACAAATGCCATGTTAAGAGAATGACATCTAGCAACTTAGGTGTTAAGCTTGCAAGAAGTTCCTACAACCTTCATTTTGGCATCTCCACCGAAACTATCCACCCTCTCTTAGCTTTGAATTTTGTTTCAATTTCACTTAGAATTCTTGCAAGATATTGCATCAAGAAAGCTCCCACATGCTATCTTCTATGTTGCTGTCTTTTGGTGTTAAGAGCATCTTAGTTTCACTTAGATTTTGGAATTTTGCTTGTTGCTTGGAAGGCTAGTTTGGCTTGTTCTTAGAAGTTAAATAGGTAAAATAATTCTAAACTTGATGGCATGTTATAATATGAATTATATGATGCTTGAATTGGATAGAATATGTATTGAGTTGATGATGAATTGAGGTCTGGAACATGATACTTGTTTGATAGCTTTTGCTTTGGACTTTAATGCATGTAAGATAATGATTTGTGAGTTATCTAATGAATAATTTTTTGAATTGGATTTGGACATGAATTTGATAAGCGATTGAAGCATGAATAAGGTAGAATTGAAGTGAAATTGATGGATTTTGGTAAGGGTGTGTTGGATGGAGTATGAAGGAGTTAAATTTGGAAACAAAACGAGGGTCATGGGTGAGTGATCGTGAGATTTATATGGCACCTTCCCACGATAGTGGGAAATGCTTTGAAAGGGAAAAAAGGTTTGTTTTGTACATTTTTTGGACTATATAAGGTTAAGGCACTTTGTAATGGTTTAATTGGACTTAATTAAGGTTGAAAAAGAACCTAGCCTGATGTGGAATAAATTGATTAAAGGTTAAATAGATTTGGCTTATTAATTGAAGTAGTAACTTAAGGAAGGTGTTTTGATAACAAGTATCAAAATTTGAAACTTAAGAGTTGTTAAAGGAATGAGTATACTTATGAATGCTAATATGATTTAAAGAATAAGAGTAATGTGTTAGTTACGAATGTTTGTGAATTAGGAACTTATGTGAAGACATATAAAGTGTAATTACTTAATGTATTCATTGGTGCATTATTACAAATGTTTATGTTTATAAGGCATGATAAGTTTGTTCAGGTGAGAATGAATGGGTTCAATTTGAGCATATATATATCACCTGATACATGATATATATATACATGTATCAGGTGAATGATTGTGACGAAGCTCTCTTTTTGCATATTTGCCGCGGCCAAGCCAATGTTTTATTCCCTCAGTTCAACAATTCTTCCAATTAGATTTTTAATACTTTTGTGATGAAGTTTTGAAAATTTCAAAGTTTTACATATACTTTTGAAAAAATTATCCATGTTTTTAAATGATAGCTGATTTTAGCTAATTCCATTTTCATTGTTTTCAACGAGAGGTAACTGAGTGTACGCTAAGAAAGTGGCGCAATGTGTTTTTAAACCTTGACATTGTTTAATTAAGATACTAACCTTGTTGGAAGGATACTAGAGCCTGAATTCTTTCACTTATATGTATCTGCTTAATTTCATATCTCTCTAGAACTTGTTTTAATTCTTAATCAAAGCTTAATGAACTGAAATTTCGTGAGTATGATAGAGACGTTCATTTCGAAACCCTCACCCTTCACCCAAACACAAACCCCAAACACTTAACCATTGCTAGCCCCTCAAGCCATCTTTTTGAGTGCATGCACATATATTCATGTAAATATTTTATCTCCAGTTTTTAAGTTTAAGTTGATCTTCGTAGAAAGTAGGATTCATATATGTTCAAAAAAAAAGTCCATTCATCGAACATTTGAGGAATATTGTTTGACTCTGCATTATGATATTTACCTGAGAAATTGTTTCAAAATATAAAGCTCAATTGTGTTGCAAAAACAGTAGCAAAAAAATTGTTACTATGGTAGAATTTTAAATCTTTTCTTTAGAATAATTGACGTTTGTTTCTTGAGGAGAACAATTATGATGCATGTTATTCATCTTTTTTATTTTATTCCATCCATTTCATTTGGCCATCATCCATCGTTGCAACCCTTAAAGTCCTCTTGATTTGCGAAATTATGGTTTTTGTAGTGGAGAGGTAGAATTATAACAAACTTATGCTAGATAATGGACTAAGCAGATTTTAGAGTGAAATTATCCTAAGACAAGTGAGTTGAGAGTTAAACAGTTTCCCATAAGAGAAATCTCTTTTTCTCAATCTCTTAGCTTAACTGCTTATAGTGTCTGTCTTCGTAGCACTCCTTCAGTCTACTTCAGTTGATTCAGGTGAGAATGAATGGGTTCAATTTGAGCATATATATATCACCTGATACATGATATATATATACATGTATCAGGTGAATGATTGTGACGAAGCTCTCTTTTTGCATATTTGCCGCGGCCAAGCCAATGTTTTATTCCCTCAGTTCAACAATTCTTCCAATTAGATTTTTAATACTTTTGTGATGAAGTTTTGAAAATTTCAAAGTTTTACATATACTTTTGAAAAAATTATCCATGTTTTTAAATGATAGCTGATTTTAGCTAATTCCATTTTCATTGTTTTCAACGAGAGGTAACTGAGTGTACGCTAAGAAAGTGGCGCAATGTGTTTTTAAACCTTGACATTGTTTAATTAAGATACTAACCTTGTTGGAAGGATACTAGAGCCTGAATTCTTTCACTTATATGTATCTGCTTAATTTCATATCTCTCTAGAACTTGTTTTAATTCTTAATCAAAGCTTAATGAACTGAAATTTCGTGAGTATGATAGAGACGTTCATTTCGAAACCCTCACCCTTCACCCAAACACAAACCCCAAACACTTAACCATTGCTAGCCCCTCAAGCCATCTTTTTGAGTGCATGCACATATATTCATGTAAATATTTTATCTCCAGTTTTTAAGTTTAAGTTGATCTTCGTAGAAAGTAGGATTCATATATGTTCAAAAAAAAAGTCCATTCATCGAACATTTGAGGAATATTGTTTGACTCTGCATTATGATATTTACCTGAGAAATTGTTTCAAAATATAAAGCTCAATTGTGTTGCAAAAACAGTAGCAAAAAAATTGTTACTATGGTAGAATTTTAAATCTTTTCTTTAGAATAATTGACGTTTGTTTCTTGAGGAGAACAATTATGATGCATGTTATTCATCTTTTTTATTTTATTCCATCCATTTCATTTGGCCATCATCCATCGTTGCAACCCTTAAAGTCCTCTTGATTTGCGAAATTATGGTTTTTGTAGTGGAGAGGTAGAATTATAACAAACTTATGCTAGATAATGGACTAAGCAGATTTTAGAGTGAAATTATCCTAAGACAAGTGAGTTGAGAGTTAAACAGTTTCCCATAAGAGAAATCTCTTTTTCTCAATCTCTTAGCTTAACTGCTTATAGTGTCTGTCTTCGTAGCACTCCTTCAGTCTACTTCAGTTGATTTCTAAGAAAATGGTTTTACTTATATTCTGCTCTCATTTTTAAGTATGGTCGTTATTTTCTTTTGCACATGTATCTCTTTGATCTTTTATAAGCTTTGTCCAAGAGTACAAAGGTTTAAGTGTGAGGGAATTTGATTGAACCCAAGTTTTCCATATTATTTAGTAATATTTTCATGATTTTTGTTACTTTTCGGCTCTTTTTGTTGGATATTGTGCTTAATTTAGTCTAAGAGTGCTTGTTTGGAATTAATGTAGTTTGAGGGTAAAATTTTCATAATTAGTTAGTAATTGCACTCATTTGGCTCATAGGACAATTGATATTTCAAACTATTGCTTTTCATTGCAGGAAATTCAAGAAGTAGAGCCAAAAGTGAAGAGCAAGAAATTGCTAAGTCACAAGATCAAGTAAGAAGCCTTTCGGGTGATGTTCCAGGAAATATCACCAACACCTTTCACGTAAAGTTCGCAGCGAAAAAGTCAGTGTTTCGCCATGGTGAACCTTCGAGTCAATAAATAGACCCGAACCATTTTTGAAAATTTCACTTACTGTACAACCTGACCTGAGAACTCGTTTTGGAAAACTTATTTATGGATAAGTGACAAAAACTCGTTTTGCATTCCATCATCGTGTTCTCTCATATCTCTCTCATTTTTCCATTTTTCACAGTCAACTTCCACCATGGGTAGCTCGGATTCATTCCTAGTTGTGAGGCTTCCGGTTGCAATGCGTGGCTAGGCGTTTTCCTTCCTCTTGAAGATGTAGCGATGACAGGAGTTTAACGTGCTTAAAAGGGGAGTAGTTCAATCCACAGTTCAACTATGATTTATAAATTCCAAGGTCTAGGATTTGTAATTTGTAGTTGAGCTACTTGATTATGGTTTAATCAAATGTTGAATATTCATTATGTGTAGTTTGGATTAGTTGATGTAGAACTTTGAGTTTGTATATATGAAGTCTCATATATGTTCATTTGAGATATTCTTGATTCTCTTTCTTGCATAGTTGTGTTTGATATTGAGTTGATTGAGATTTCATTTGACCTATTGCATTGGGTGATCCGACTACACACACTAAGAGCACTTAACGGGATCTTAAGAAATGGAGTTTCATTGATTAAGATCCTGGACTTAAAGAGTACTTTAAAGTTTATCATTTTGAAGCTTAGTGATCTCTACTCCCATTAAAATCAATTTCGGACTAGGATGTTCAAAGCTCATTTTCAAGAGGATTCTATCACTCTTTGATAACTTGTTTTCATCTTTCCGTTTTCTATTCCCAAAAACCCAAAAATACATCTTACATACTTTTTACACTTCAATTTAGTTCAGTTAATCATTTTAAAGATCAAAACTCCCCTTTTTCCCAATTAGTTTGCATAGCATAACATATAGGTTAACTTAAGTCTATTCATTTTAGGTTCCGATTAAGTGAAACGACCCGAGGTTGCATCCTATATTATAATCTTTGGATTATTTTTGATTTGACTTCTAAGGGCACGAACAAGGTCAGAATCAGCCAGCGTGTCCCTGCTGCCCTCCTACTCATGTGGCCGCCCAGTTCTCGTGAGAGTTCTTCGATGTGATTGGAAAGTTAAACCTGATTCCTTTATCGCTCCTTTTGGAGCCTTTGTCGATCCTTTCGGTATATCTTGACAAAAGCTTCGAATTGTTTTGTAGGCTAGTAGATGAATCTCCCATAATTGTTGACTCTGATATCAATTTGTTATGGTTCCATACTTGAGATCGAGTTATAGGGCAATTGACAACAATATCAACTTGGATTTTTGGAGAGGAATATTTTTTGGGTTTTCTTCCTTTAATGACCTATGTTAAAATGTGAAGGTGGGCTCATTAAGAAAGAACTCATAGATCTCTATAACACTGATTATTATGGAAATAATTTCATATTGATTCTTCTCTGTTCCAACTTACAACTTTAACAAAGAAATTAATAACTATCTCCTATAATTCGACATCCACTAGTTGTGTCACTACCCACTACTTACATAAGTAAATTAGGAATAATCAAATAAAACTACAGAAGTTGCCTTCCGCCCCTATTTTGTGGCAAAAACCGCCGGATGACTTTCTTAAAATCAACACAGATGTTGCTATTTTCAAAGAGTCTAGAAAGCCTTAGCTGCTGACAATGGTTGTTAATGCAGTTCCCTTCTTTTGTGGTTAGGTTTAATCAACGATCGTATCTTGATTAGACAAAATCTAAGAGAAAACTCAGGTTAATTTTTAACCCACGATTAATAGTTGCTAGGAGAGGTTTAAGAACAACAGAATAATAAAATTTGCTTAATCAGGGTTTAGGCCGAGATTGAACCGAAGAATCGGGTCCCTACCAAATTTCCCGTTATTATTATTTTTTGCATGTTTTCTTTAATTTGCTTTTATTAGATAGTTTTATTTTGTTTTCAAAAATCCAAAACCCCCCTTTTTCGTAAACACCGATTATTTTCTTTTCAAAAACTTTACGCGCACTCTCTGTGAGATCGACCTAGACTCACCACTCTACAGTAATAGTCTAGTAATTTTAATTTTGACTAGCGAAACGACGCGCAGTCAAATTTAAAAAAAAATAAAAATAAAACTACAGATGCAGTTGAAAACAAGAGAATTCACGTCAGCTCCTTAACATTCCATCAGGACTCCACGTTTGCGGCACACTTGACCCTTGAAAAATCTATTCTTGGACTTGCTCATAACATACTCTTGTATATTTTATTCCCAAGTTATCAAATAAGCATGGTTGCCGTTTTCCCACTCGTATGCCCCTTCTTTGTTCATGTTCATCAAATTTTGGTTTTCCAGTTTTTCTCTGGACTTGGCCTCTTGCACCTTCACCAAGGGCTTCCTAAAATCTGAGTTCATGTTCTTTTTAATTACATAAGAGGTTGTTGTACCTAGATTGGGGTAATTGGTTCCATAAAGAAGAAAGAAAGTTATCAAAAACATGTGCACAGAAGCTTCACGAAAATAGTTGTTTAAATTTAATCCGCTCAAGTCTTTTAACTATGTAATACAGTCCAAGCAATAACTTCTTTTTTGTCCTTCCTAGAGTTTGTCTCCACCGTGACATATATTCTGTCCTTCCTAGAGTTTGTCTCCACCGTGACATACCAGAATATACACCAACAACCGAGAGAAGCCAAAAACACTTGAACGCAGTACAAATCCACTCAAATTTTCACCGTTACATAATGAACATAACAGAACTGTAAACATTTTTCTCAAAAGGGAGGACCATAGATACTCTGAATGAGTTAAATGATCATGCTCTATGGATTTGCAGTCTAAAGTAATAAATGCAGAACTCAAAAACAATATATTTGGTACATAATCAAATACCTTTAACCAATCATCCTACAGCCCAAGAAAACATATACATGCTCCCACCAATTAGACAAATCCAACTTCTTTTTCTAAAGGTTTATGTCTTTTTTACTGTAGATCTATGCAATCCATGAATTAGTAGTTTTCCAGGCAACCTGGAGTTATAATGCAAAGTCAATGTGTGTATAAAATCAGAAGCATTGACGTCCACATCCTGCATGTAGTATGTTATGCATCATAAGGGTAAACCATCAATGTCGTATTGCATAACTAGTCTTTCAACTGTATTTTGACTGATCACTTGCTTTGCATGTAACTCAGCTAAAACTTGTGCAGCCAGCTTCCTTCCTTCTTCTTCTTCTTCTTCGTGGGCAATCCCTTCGACTAGTATCGTATAAGTTGTTTCATTAGGCATGTATCCTTTCTCAATCATCATTTCAAATACCTCAAAGGCCAAAGCCGTTTTACCAGACTTGCAGAATCCAAGTATTAGAGCATTGAAGTTGTCAACATCAGGCCTACAGTGGTTTTCTTCCATCAACTTGAAAACGTCCATGGCCACTTCAAGCATTGCCTCTAGACACAACCCTCTAATTAGAGATGAATAGGTGTAACTATCAGGAGTAAATCCACACTTGGTCATTTCGTACAAAATTTGAAAAGCAGGATAGGTGTTCCCTTTCCTGCACAAGCTTGAAATTACACACTTGTAGAAGTCCTGGGTAGGCCAATCCAATTGTTTCCTATCCAAGTATTGAAATATGGAAAATGCCTCGAGCACCTTCCCCTCCTCACAGAGCAATGATATTGCATTATATGTTCCTTCATTGGGATTGCACCGGTGATGATAAATCATCTGGTCTAGACACTTGACAACTAGATCCACCTTCCCTTCTTTGCAGAGTCGAGAAATGATTGGATTATAGCTTGCAGCAGTGGGCTTAAAAGGAACCCTCGTCATTTCATCCAAAACCTGAAGAGCATGCTCTGTCCTGCCATGAAGAGCAAGGGAAGTAATCAATATGTTGTAGGTAACAGCCGAGGGTGAGCGTTCCTCACCTTTCATCTCTGCAAGAAGGTTATTTGCAGCTTCCCATTGCCCCTCGTAGCATAAACTCCTCAAAATGATATTATAACTCACAACATTTGGATTGAACCCCTTAGAAGGTAAATCTCTCAAGAATCCAATTGCCTCTTTGATCCTACCTTCCTTGCACAACCCGGTTAAGATAACATTATAGCTAACTAAGTTGGGCTTTCCACCCTTGGCAATTATATCATGTAACAGATTCAAGGCCTCATTCACTCCTCTCTCCTTATAAGCTGCTTCAAGCAAGAAAGAATATGTGAAATGATTAGGGACTAAGCCTTTCTGCATCAATCTCTCTAAAAACTGTAAACTCTTGGTTAAGTTTCCCTGCTTGCAGAGCCCTTTCATAAGTGAGTTATAAGTAACAGTATTGGTTGGATAGCCATACTCCTCCATTTTCTCCACCAACTGCATTGCATGTCCAAGGTTTCCTCTTTTACACAAATGATTAACCAAGAAAGTATAAGAAGCTGCACCAGGAACGATTCCAGAACCAATCATCATTTCCATGACCCTAATTGCTTTTTTCATCTTCTTTGACTTGCACAAATCATAGAGAAGCTGTGTTGCTTGATTAACGTCAGGCTTGTGTCCCCTTGCAACCATATATTCCAGCTGGAAAAAGACATCATTGAGCCTCAATTCCCGGCTTCTGGGGTCAAGCTTACCTGACCTCCAACTGGGTAGTGTCAAGACGGAATCTTTAGGGGACATGGTGATCTGGGTAGACTCCAAAACTCTGGAAGAAAAACCTTTGTTGAGAGAAAATGAATGAAGATTTGGGCTATGGGAGAAGAACCCACAAGCTGTTCTAACAGTGTCAAGAAATGGATTTGTCAAAGGAGAGACTGAATTAACCAAAGTAGCCATGACTAAGGATTTCAACTTTCTTAAGAGTGTAGAAGTTAGAAATATTCCTTAATAAATCAAATGAACCAAGGTTCTACGAATTATCCAAGAAACATTCCAACACTTCCCGCTGGAGTAGATAACAAGCAAGGAACACAGGCAAATAATAAACAACAGAACACCGTATCCTCTATCAACACAACCAAAGAAAAGGGTCGTATACACTGAAAGAGTTACCTTCAAAAACAAAACGAGCCTTGAAGTTGAATCCGATAGTTTTTTTTTTTCTTTTTTGAGAAAAAGAGCCTTGAATGGAATGTTTAATTAGAGCTGTGAGGATATTTTTTGTGTGGATTTTTGGGACACTTGGTTTACACTTTCGACGTGGCACTCCAAGTCCCGTCCAATCCCACACAACTGTTCATCTCCTTCCTTCGTTATCCAACTGCTGATATGCACTAGAAGCTGGTCGTGTTTCTAACGCGTTTTTTGAAACGATTATTTTTTTTTAATTTTATAAACATTTAATTTAATTTTTATTTTGATCATATATCTTATTTTTTAAAAATCCTTGCAAATTATGTATTTTACATATTAAATAAAAAAAATTATTTGCTCTTCTCTTTTTCTCCTCTCCTCTTTTCTCTTTTTTTCCTATTCAACTTCTTCCCCCGCCAAACCAAATCTCTCAGCTTTTGGAATTCACCGTAGTGACTACATTCATGGCCTTACTACGTTAGCAGATTATATTTGTTAGGGTAGGGAATTTGAGAGAGAACATAGGCATTACTCATTTATATCTTACAGTTCTTTACTTTTGATCGCCTCTTCCTTATTCTGTTTAATGCTATGGTTATTTAAAGATGAATACACTATCAAACTTGGCAGTTAAACATACATGAATAAAGAACTTGATTAACTTCATATGAATCTCACACAATAGAGGTGTTTGCTGGTTGCAAAAGGAATGCATTAACAGTGCGTATATTATATGTATTTGTAGCAGTAACAAATTAACTTGAAAGAAGCAACCGAACATAGGCCCTATAAGCAAAGTTTAGAAGATCCAGAAGCACTGATTGGTACGTAGAAGAAGATTATTCAAGCGAAAAAATATGTGTGCCCGTCTGTGTAAGAACACGAAATTATATCAATGAACTTGTGTAGATTGCATTATTTAATTGAAAGCAAAATATAAGTGCTTAACACGATTGTTTATTTTTATGTAATTCTTAGTATTTCTACTATGGAAGAGAAGGACCTGGCTTTGTCTTCCATGTATGCAGCTCTCGAATTTATGCCTGCAACTCTTGACAAAACACATTTTTATTAAGCCGAAAAGTTGCATAATCTAATGTGATGCAACTTAAACAACACATGTTATCATTGTTGAAGCAAGGTGTAGTGAGACCTTGCCCCTTAAATATGACAAGTCCTTTGGACCTTGTGCTTATTTTACAAGTCCACTTTGTATTCCAATGACTTCAATGTAGCTTAAATTTGCCCTTTCTGTATGTCATGAGCAGATAACAGAGTTACTCACACTAATTCACGTCTCAAATCTCAAGCCTAGTAGATGGTGGCTCTAAGAGATAAAAATATGGGGGAGAACTCAATGTTTGAGAGTGTTAAAATGTCGGGGAGAGAGAAGTGACAATTTTTGCTCTTTTCAACAACTTATGCTAATAAAAAGAGAGTACTGTTGATACGGAAACCCCAAGAAAACAAGATTCTTGAAACCCCCTAATCTTATTGAATCAAAACCCTAATCTTTCTATTCTAAGAACCTGCCAGACCAAACCCCAAATCATATGTTTGAGACCCAATCTCAAAGAAATCAGAAATCAATTTACGTTGCAAGTACTTACTTACTGATACAAATCAATTTCTTGAAGTAACCATGAAGACATTCATGCCTCCCTTGAAGAACTTACTCTATAATTTTATTAATCAACCAAATCTGATCTAAAAGTTGACCTAAAGACACATATTTATGCCTAGGTTAAATAATAAAATGTTGGACTAAAATACATAGAAGCCCAAAATAAAACAAAGTCCAAAAACTAAATAAATAAGTCTGATATGCTCTTGGGCTTAAGTGATGAAGCATT